>JANPWX010000377.1:324794-345098 GCA_024734555.1 Trochalopteron elliotii
CTCAGCGCGCCGCCGCGCCCGCCTCAGCACAGCGCCACAGCGCCGCCTGGCGGCCGGGAGGACCCACCGCGCCCGACTCTCGCTCCACTTGAAAAAATTTTATTTCAAAAACTACTCCTAAAACTTAAAAAATATGGGGATGGCGTCAGGGATGACAACTCTCCGCTGCTTGAATATTCGCTTTTATTCAAACGCCAGAGGTGAAGTACAAACTGTAGTTACACGGTATTTTTTTTTCCTTAAAAACAGTTCTTGGTTACAGAATTCCAAACAACTTTCAAAACTAAGTTGTTGAACAGTTTCACCTAAAATGTGGTGGTTTTTTCTATCTGTTTAAAAAAGGATTTGAATTAAAGGATTCAGAATTAAAAGCTGTTATATTTTTTAACTCTACAAAAAGGAAAGTGAGGATGCAGTTACAGATAGTTCACCACAATTCCCATTTCAAGGGGACCAAGTTTCTAGAAATATCCTCAACTCCAAATGCAGCTTTTTCTGAACCATTAGTGGGTCATTTAACCTGAAAAAAATCTGAAATCGCACGGGACCTATCTTTTGCACCTGGCTACAACTGCATGTCACACTGCTGCTAGAAGAACACAAGTATTACATAAAATTTACATGACAAAAATAGGGTCAAATAGGTTTTTGGTATCCTTTCCTGTCCTAAAACATCCACTAGACTGAAATGAAGGATGAAGGTTTTATTTAAGCAATGTGAATTAAAGTTTTAGGGAAACTCAAGTCCACATTTTCACCGAAGGACAAAACAAATTGTAAGCGACAATTTTAATTCCTGGAACAAATCAAAAACATACAGGTCGGTCCTTTAGTGTTTTTACAAAGACTTTCCTAAAGGATTGGATTAATTTTGGTGGAGAACAGAAGAGGGAGGATTGCTTGCTGTGAGACTAAAAATCAAAGACAAACCCACAAGATGCAATACTAGCATTTGAGAATATAACTTAAAAAGCACTGTCATGTGAACAATCACTACTGATTACAGCAAAAATATTATACATTTACTTCTTTCATCTCTTAACATTATAAGATAGGTTGGGCAAATACCTGGCACCAAAAAATTGATGCATGATAGTTCCAATATGTTAAACAAAATGTACTATATTAGAACATTAATATTTAAAAATTTATGGTGACTTCTCATCCAAATTTAGATGGTTTTACTACTTCCTAGGAATCTTGTTTACCCCTCTGGAAAACCAGCAAATGACTGAATTCACCTTCTTTCACAATACCCAAGGTGTCTGAAGTTCCCAATGGAGATGTGAAGGGTATTATTCGATATTCAAATTACTGTAACAAACCAGTGTCACATTTCAGCAGAATCTCCCAGCAGTGTCACAAAGCGTGTCCCAGTTTTTCCAAAAGGGCTTTCTCCCCCACCCATGTAACAAATCACTCCAGTGCCCGCTGGGTTTCACACACCAGCAGGACTCTAACACTGACCTGAACAAAACCCCCTGTGAGCCGTACCAGGAGCTAAGATAGTTTACTCACCCTCTACTAATTATTAATTTTAATTTCCCATTTGTAGAGTAACATTATTGTTAAATCAACTATTGGCAGCACCTGCGCTGCTGGTTTAGCTTCTGGCAAAGGGCAGTGCAGGTGCTGCTGCATTTGCTATACATTTTAATTGAACAAGTGTAATATACAATTTGTATTTGAACATTATGCCATCCCAGTCCACACTCTGTCCATCAAATCAATGTGATGCTGCAATAAAATACACGATCTGATTTAGTTAATGCAATTCCTCATCACGCATCGTATCCAAGAGATCCGGTGCCTTTAGGATCAGGCTGGAGCCAGAGGCAATCGTAAGGAAAGAACCGAGTGAGCTTTTTGCAGGTGAGCGTTCTGACAGTGTTTAATGGTTTGCAGCATCTGCCTGTCGAGGCCAGCCTTCCTCCTCCACTCCAGAGTCATACTCCTCTTCTGATGAATCCTTGGTGGGAGCCCTAGGATTTAAAGGAATGATCAGATACCTTAGACATAGAGGGGAAAAAAAAAAAAAAAAAGATACTTTCCATGGCTTCTGACAAACATGTCACATGCAGAGTGCCCCGTGACAAAAGTTCTGACCTTCTGATCTGGAAATGCTGCTGTGCACATTTGCAGTGCCACCAGCACACAGGCTCATTAACTGAAATCAATTAGTCTTCTGATTCAGTAAGTTGTTAGAGTTAATCAATACATTTAGTATCTCTGATGCTATATAAAATCACTTCAAGCAACCATCAACTTTTCACTCCCTCCAACAACACAAGGCTGAGCCAAGCTTCAGCACAGACGAGGTGCTGAAATGAGTAAATGTACCTTAGTGGAGAATGCCACTCAGCATTGTCAGTGATAGAAACCAAGACACAGTTCCTAAATTTCAGACCTGAAATTTGGGAACTAATTTTTAAACCAGTTTTAACCTGACCCATTCTCTTACAATTCCATCCTTCGGTCACTGAAATTGTTGGATTTTTTTTTAGATGCAGATTTGTCCAGTGTTTTCAACAGTCCACATCATTACCATACTCTTTACAAAATTAAATTGATTTTAACAGGAGTTCAGCAAATCAACAGATGTGCCTTTGTGGCTCTCCACTACTGAAAGAGTAATGTAGAAAACTGTTGCAGACTGGAGCTTGTATCAAATACCCCACATCAGTGATAAAAAGTAAGAAGAAAGAAACAGTTTCATTTCAGAGACTTCAGTGCAGTCAAACTGAATTTCAAATTTTTCTGTTAAAATTTACTTTCATTTCTACAGGTACACACACACAAAAGTAACTTCACATATGTTTATTTTAAAATTTCTGTTTAAAAACTAAAGCAATACAAATCCAAAGTCTCTAGGACAGAACAGGCACTAATTCAGCTGCATACAATATACAGAGCATTGAATCTTTTTCAGGTTGTGTGCATGGATTTGTGTTTATTCCATCAGAATACCTGTCTAGTTGTATTACTGGTCTGTTCTGCTACTTCTGTTACGGTTTTACCTAATGTATCCTGGCTCTTTTTTGCCTTCTACAACATCTTTGTCAACTTCCACACATACGATGTCAGAATTGGGCACTTCAAACATGGGCTCCAGCAGCAGCTTTTCCTACAAGAAAATGGAGAGAAAAAATTCTGTATGCCCTCTTCTACATAAAAAGTGATTTTCAGAGCTAGAGAGTCTTCTTGGAAGAACTCTGAATACTCACAGCATTAGAAAGACTTCTTGTATTCATGTAAGGGCCAGAACTAAGTGTGATTTTCACTGGAAATGGTGACAATTAGGTCCATACACACAAATCCAGGAAACTTCATTTATTGTTTATAAGACTTAATTTACTCACCATTATAGATCGAAGACCTCTGGCACCAGTTTTTCTGTCCAGGGCCAGTCTGGCTATAGCCTTCAATGCATCTTCAGTTACATTTAATTCACACTACACAGAGCAAAATGGGAAGTTCAGTTACTGACTTCATTTATAACTCAGCGTGTTGAATTACAAGCATTACTGAACACAGCACTGTATTTATAACCATGAACACCAAAGAGTCATCAAATAAAAACTCAAACCTTATCCATGCTGAACAGTGCCTGGTACTGAGGAACCACAGCATTCCGTGGCTCCGTAAGAATCCGTACGAGGGTTTTCTCATCCAGGCTGTGCAGGGGAACCACAACAGGCAAACGTCCCACAAATTCGGGAATCATGCCGAACTCGATGAGGTCCCTGGCTTCCACGTGGCGCAGCAAGCGATCCTTCTCCTCAATATCTTCCTGTGGGTCAGACTCTCCACTGATATTGGCCAGATCAGCTGCTGCTGCAGCCCTTCTGCCTTTCCCCATGTTAGATGGTGTCCCAAATCCTAGGTACTGCAAAACAAACACGTTCTGCTTAGACAACTGTAATAACTGAGTTTTCTTGACGTAAATAAATCACTTTCCACGAGTATTAAAAGATCTGCAGTGACTGATTATGTCATTACACACTAATTCGAGCTCAAGAAACTACTTAGAGTAAAATTAGACTCCTTGCATACAATCAGTTTCTTATAAAATTCAATTTCCTCAGTGAAGGATTAATACAAGAGTAATTTTTTCTTAAAATAAAGAAGGTTATCAACATGTTCTGGTCATTTTAAAAATACCAGTGACACTTCGTAAGTGAAGCAAATGCAGGCAAGTTTGCTTACATGGGAAGCTATGTGAATTACATGAACAATAACTTGAATTTCAGTCACTCCTTTAGTGCTAGAGACACGGAGCACATTTTGTCAGAGATGTGCTACAGCCAGAACCCTGTCCCAGACACTAATCTACAAAACAGTGAACTGCAGGACCAAGTATTTTAAGATGATGACGGCTTTTAGCACCATTTGCTGAAATAAAGAAATTTAGTGTGTTTACAAATACAGCAAGACCTGTAAAAGTCAGTATTGCGAATGGTAATCAAGATGATGATTTTTCAGCCCAGACACAGTCACATTTTTCAGCCCTGATGCACTCACTTTTTCATTTTTCCTCCTGCTGATAATTCTGTCAAGACCATTAAAAGCACCAGAAGCTACAAACAGGATGTTTGTTGTGTCAACCTGCACCGTTTCTCCGCGTAGTTTCCGAGAATTCTTTTCTGGAACGTTTACTATTGTGCCTTCAAGTAATTTTAACAAGCCCTAAGAGGGAAAGAAGAAATAAGCAATAAAAAATTTCCATTGTGCAGCATCACGTAAAAGGGCATGAACATGATATGTTCACTTTCACAAATATACTTGTATTTTTTGCTCTCTTATGCCTTTATCGTAACAGTAAGTGTCCAAAAATGTCAGTCTGCCCTATAAGACAATCCCACTCAAGGTCAAAAATGTTCCTTTAATGTGGCTCCCATGCACATTATGCATATAATGATTAGCTGCTTTAAGAGCTTTGTTTAAATGGGAAATGTTACCTGTCCTTACCTACATTATGAACTGGCTGTCTGAATGATGCAAAGACATTTTTGAACTAAAATGTTTCCACAAGGATGCCTCAAACTGCTTTTGAGACTATCTTTTTTAATGAAGTCAAGAGGAAAGACATGTCTTTTGAAGGTGAATAATTAAGGAAATGAACTATGACTCCATACATTCCCATGCTGTTTGACAAGATAGGATCCTATGTCCTGTTCCCTCAGGCAGTAAAATCACTCCACGGAAATATTTACCTGTTGAACACCTTCTCCCCCAACGTCTCGTAACTGATGGATACCAGGAACGCTGCCAATCTTATCTACTTCATCCAGAAAAACAATTCCTGCAGTTACAGAAAATGGGTTTAAAGAAGATCCTACTTTTAAAGAGAAGCAAGATTTTACAGAGAACAGTAAGACTTGAGAAAGCAGCAAGCAATCTGTTCTACTTCCTAACTGCAAAGACATGTGTAATTTTGTCCAATTATGGACAAAAATAAAACTACAAGGTACACATTGAGCTCTTTTCAGATTTATTCCATCTGACTTAAACTTTGAGTACATGCAGCAGGAACACCAATTCAGGAATACTGGTGGTCTCAAAGACTTAGAGCACTTCAACAAAATTAACAGTCTCTGAAACACACACAAAAAGTTTACCTTGCTGTGCTTTTTCTACATTGTAGTTGGCATCTTGCAGGAGTTTAGCGATGACAGATTCAATGTCTTCCCCAACATAGCCAGCTTGAGTCAAGGTGGTACAATCACAGATAGCAAAAGGAACATCTAGGCATTTAGCCAGAGTCTGAGCCAGCAAGGTTTTACCTGGTAAAATAAAAGCTGCATGTTAGAATTGCCACACATTTCTCTTAGAGCACAGAAATCCAAGTACTTGCACAGGGACTTTTAACAAGTGTGTGTAGGGACAGGACAAGGGGGAATGGCTTTAAATTTAAAGAGGGTGAGTTTAGATGAGATATTGGGAAGAAATCTTTTTCTGTGAGGGTGGGGAGGCCCTGGCACAGGGTGCCCAGAGAAGCTGTGGCTGCCCCTGTATCCCTGGAAGTGTTCAAGGCCAGGCTGGATTGGGCTTGGAACCACCGTGGATAGTGGAAGGTGTCCCTGCCCATGGCTGGGGTGGAATGAGGGGAGTTTTAAGGTACCCTCCAACCCAAACCATTCAAGGACTGACCACAGGATCATCATTACTCTTATTAGACATTCTGAATCATACCAGCATCTTAATATAAGAATATTTTCCAAGGGAGATAGCTTTCATAAGCAGTGGTTTTTACATTGGCAGGCTGTATTTCTGGTTATAGTTTAATAATACACATTTAAGGCAGCTTGAAATGCGTACAGTATTACAAAATGTCACACAATATAAAAACCATAATACATGTACTTGCAGAGTTTAAAGATTAAATAAATCAGTAGTCCTTTGCAGACACTCAGGGTGCAGTGCAAAGTCCAATTGCTCCTGCTTTGAAGTTGGGAAGAAACAGAATTAAGATATTGTTTAGTGAATGTTCTCCCAAAAAGTCTGCAAAATGCCATCACTTCAGCACAAACACTCCCAAGTCTTATGGTCATACAAAATAATCTCTCTTTCCAACCCCCTGTAACTAATCTGTCCCAGAGGTGAAACTGCACTAACTGCAGCATCTCAGCTTGCCAGCTAAAGCAGAGAAACTATAAATGCATTTTATTTCAGCTTAGTCAAAGTGGCATCTTTTATTCAGTCAGTAAATATAGGCATTAAAAAAAGAAAAAAAGAAAATCACACAACTACAGCTCATTCCTTTTTAAGGCCACTAGCTCAGCATGTTAACATGGCATGAAAGCACTGGAATGCAAATTTGAAATTCACAGTTTAGGTTTTTTAATAAAATAAACCAAATCTGAATAATCACAGAAGAGGAAAATCACTCACTAACAACAAATTCCATGAAAAATGGGACACCTATAGAAACATGCAGTTGTATACCTGATCCCGTTGGTCCAAGCAGCAAAATATTACTTTTTTCAAGTTTAATGTCATCATTGGGTGAATCTAGTACTTCTCCTCCCCGTTTTTCCTGAGGTATCTGCTGGTTCATTTGTTGCTGCATTGATGCTCCCAAAGCATTACCGTGTGGACTGATTCCAGCAATCTGCAGGAGTTCTGAAGAGAACAAAAACAGCACTGTTTGAGCACCAACAACGTCTGTCACTACCTTAAACACACAATAACTGCTTGGTTCTTCTGCAAACCTAGAATTCTCTCTGTACTGAAGCTTACAGATAGGAAAGCAACAGAAATACAGCACAATTATTATACAAACAGGAGTACCAATCATACTTTTGCAGAGGCATATAGGAAAAGCATTTCCAATTGCACAGTGGATTACCTAAAAGTATTCCTCTACATTAAAAAGCAAGAGAATTTTTCAGTCCTTACAAATTTACTCATTTTTACTGTAATTTCTTTTACTTTTTTTAACATATGAGAAAAAATAAACCCAAGCTGTTGATTTCCATGACGAAGAAGTACAAGCACTGGACTTCACCCAACATTTCAAACTAGCAGTCACTAAAGACTCTTCTCCATGTCATGAAAGTAGGTATTGCAGAGGAGGACATGAGGAGAGGGTTCACTTACTTGTAAATCTGTACTCATCCTCCCGTCTTCTGATTTCTAATTCTAAGAGAGAGGATGAAAACAGTCATAAAAAAGTAAGTTTATAAAAGCTTATAAATTCTCCACCTCTTGCCCTCTTCTGAATACATCTCATCACTGTCTGTGAATGTATTTCTAACAAGAAATCCCCACAAGAGCTATTTTTATTCCTGTCAAAATTAACCCAAACCCCAAATTGCATGTTTTTAAAATGCCATCAAGCTATCTACTTCTAAAAACAACAACAACAACCTATTACCTCTAATTAGATTTTCACTTTAAAACCAATTATAGAAGGGGAAAAAAATGCAATAACAATTTTGAAGAGGCTTCCTTAAACTCTGAGTGTTACAATGTAAGACTTTGTTATAAGACAGAACTCTGAAATATGTAAACATTCACTGTCAGTCTCTGGGAACGGACCATGGTATCTCTCTGTAGAGGATCAGGAACTTCCTGGTGCCAGGTACACAACTGCTCTGTTACTATTACCAGAACAGTGCTACTAATGTTCCCTCCTCATTTAAAAGACTTCTTTATGTTAATTCAAAAAACAAAGAAGATTTCTGTGGTAACTTTTGCAAGACAGAACAAAACACCTTAAAAAAAAAACAAACACCCAAGGTACACTTTGAGTCTGAGATGGTAACTTAATCCTACTTCTAAAAATAAATTAGATCAACATAGCTACACACTTAGTCAGCAACAAAAGTACTGCCAGGAGTAACTCCATCTACACCTGCTAGATATGGAACAATACTGTGGTGACCAGCAGATGCTGCCAGCAGGAACAAGGGAAGTTGGAAATTCAAGAACTCATCAATTTGCAACACCTATGCAAACATCAGCTTCCTGATCTGCATTGTTGCTTGCAGATTAAGCAGCAGATTGACCATTAAGTAGTAAATGAGATTAGAAAGAAAAAAATTAGGAGACTCACTTTAGAAAGTTAAAGGAGAATACCCCATAATATGCATCAGTGAAAAGGGCTAAGCATTAATATGGTAAGCACCACAAACTTTCTGATTACCATTTAAATAAATCACAGAAATTCACAGTGAAAACTGTATTTAGTAGAAATTCTTACAGATCATTTCATTTATAGAATATCTACTGGCAGGGTAAAACCCTTCTTAGATTTCTTATGTTAGGACCCTGAAAGGGTAATTTATTTGACCAGAAAAATACCAAATATCATACAAACCTCTTGGTGTTAAAGAAGTCTGTTTCTCCACTTCTGCTTGCTGCCTCAGGTTAGATGGGATATTATTGTAGATTCTTTTGTAATGATTATACACAGCAACTGAAAGCACCTTCTTTGCAAAACACTGACCAACAACATATTTGTCGAGGTAGTTGTAAATCTGAAAAATAGCTTAATCTTAGTAATGCTTCTAAATCACCTTGCAGCAGAAAAGGAAAAAGAGTATATTATACCAAAGATGGACTTCGGTCTGAATCATTACAGACCTTAGAAATAGAAACTAACATCTAAAAGACAAAAGATATTCCTGTTGATAAGTTTACTTTAAAAACATAGTGCTTACACACTCATACTGTGTCTGTCACTTCTGCCCTACTAATATGTGAGCCCACTGCTATTTTCACCCAAATTTTTAAGAGGAACATAAATTTTAAAAACACTTATTTCCTTAAAAGAGGCATATCAAGGAGCTGTGTGCAGGTTCAGAAACCATGACAGTCCACCAGAAACTGAGAAACACAGAAGGCTTCCTCACTCATCTCCAGAGGGAAACCAAATGACTTCAGAAGGACCATGGCCACAAGTTAATCAGCTACAGCTCTCACCCAAACCCACACCAAATAAAAGGCTCTGCAGCTACAGAAGCTGCTAAAATAAGGATACAGAATGCAAAGCCATAGTGAGAAAGAAAAGTTACTAAGGCTGGTGAGGGCTGAGGTCAGCCTCAAGGTCACAGGAGAAAATGAAATCACAAGACAAAGAGGAAAACAAGCTCCAACACCTTTATTGGATCTACTTGTTCCCTTTATCAGTGCTCTGCTGGGTCACACAGCTCACAAAGGTTTAATCTTGAGCTAATCATCTTTATTGTTTGTTGCTTTGGACCAGCAGCCCATTACACACCTGATGCAGATTAAGGGAAGCATTTCTCCACACAAGGGGACTCTGGGTGGAATTAAGAACATACCTTTTTCGGTGGAGGTGGTGGCTTCTGCTGGAATGCCAATTTCACAGCTTCTGCAGCTGACTCGGGCTCTTTAATAATGCTCTTTTTTGTGTCTGCCTCTGACAGGACAACAAAAAAGTGGTGACACTTTTCACACTTCACAAACCGGGTGGAAGCTGCAGAAAAAGTCAAACAAAATAAAAATAGTAAGAGGAATTGCTTCTGTTCATCACACAGTACATGCACTTGGAAGACAGGACAGCACAGCCACTCTGTGTTTACACGACACTTCTCCCTCACCCACCTTAGAACATTTAAAAGCTGTTATTGGCCTATGAAATTTGACAAAGAGGGAACACAATTTTCCCCCAAAAACTCAGAATGCTGGGCAGCAACCAGACAATGGATTAAACACAAAACTCTTTTTGATACTTATCCAGTAGCACCACACTTAGGAGAGGACACTTTGCACTTCTGAGATGGACAAAATTAAGGAGAAGACTTGCTATGCAGGCAACATTCCTAGCTCTCAAACTGACAGCAAAATAAAATATTGTGGTTAGGCACAGACTAAAGTGCAGGGAAGCCATCTAGAATATCAAAGACAGCATTACAGGAGGGCTCTGGCAGCTCTGCTCTGTGCATCCCACTGGCTTTGGAACACTGTGGGTCAGGCCCGAGTCACCCAAGCCCAGGACAGCGAGCACAGGGGGGTCGACCAAAGGGCTCATCCCAACAAGAGGCAGCTGTGGTATGCAACAGACCATCAGCACTTTGATGTTATGCAAGATCTTCTGCTTATTTATTTTTACTGTCAAGACTAGAACAAATTTCTTTCAAATTCCAAAAGCTAAACTCTCCTACTGCTGACTTTGTGAACTATGTCTCAAGAAATCTGCAAAGGTTGGTTTCATAAGCCTGAAAATGAGAAACTGCATTTCTTCTTTTTTCCTCTGGCAAAGCAAAGTTGAAATAATAAAAACAGACAGTAGGGAAGAATAATAAAAGTAATTCAGAAAAGATCCTTTCTAGCCATATTACTATGCTACTAAATGCAAATCACGAGTGTTGGGGAAGATGAATCAGGGAAACCTTATAAATATGATTGCTTAGCAAAAGATTCTGAAAATATGAAACCTATAATCGAAATAGAAATGAAAGCTTGCTTTGAGTTGTAGGATACTGAGCCTTAGTTACTATATAACCTGAAAACAATAGTCTAGCCAGCTGAAGGAGAATCCCTCTTGATTGAACAATACCCTTCTGCTGACTAAGGAATCCAAAGGTCAATGTAGCAAAAGAGAATAGTTTAAAGAGTAGTTTTTAGAGTTTAAAATATAACACAGTATGGTAATGTAGTAGTTCTTATAGGCTATATGTAGATTCTATAGGGTTTTGTGTCATGTACTGGTTGGTTAGTGTAAATTAGAATATTCAACACAAAAGAAGATATAATGTATTGTAACAAAGACCTCGCTCTCTGACTCTCCTCCTCTCTTGCTCTCTAGCTCTCTTGCCCCTGCGCTCCAACCCCTGCCACCTCTCTTTGGCTCTCTTGCTCTCTCCTCTCTTAACTCTTACCCTCTTGTTCTCTCTCCCTCACTCTTTGGGACTTCCCTTCAGCCGAGGCTGGTGGCTGAAGGCAAGGCCCTTTTTACCCACGACCCTTGCAATAAAACTACATGTTCTAGAATGTCTCAAGTTGGCAGAGTTCCCTCTCCCTGCCGTCCACGGATGCTCCTACACACGAGCAATAGGATAGACTGAAAGGAAATATACTAGTAAAGGTATTTATTTAGAAGAAAATGTAGAAAAACAACCCTGTGAAAACTTCCATGTCAGAACTTCTGAAATCATAAAAAGTTTTTAGCAAATGGCTTGAACACTGTAGCACCAGCTGAATGTAACAACACCCTCTAGCAATAAACAAGCTACTTATTTATAACTTGTTTTCGCCCATAGGACTGGCATCAGCAAAAGAGGAGTGGGTGGGGCTTTTCTTACCATTAATCCCACCTTATACCTGGATAAGCAAGACCAACAGATTACTTTCAGAATGTAGCAACTAATACTGCAACCAACACAGCTTTATTAACTTTGCTTTAAAGAAAGTCTGTGTAACAGCTTGAAAGTTCTCCTGGCAACTTTCCAAATTACTGTTATCTGCCACATGGGAATGTGATGGAAATCCACTTGCACAAACCCATTCCTCTTACCTAACTATTATTTAGCAACAATATTAGGGGAAAAAAAATCAACCCAACCTTTCTCCCAAGGCTCACTCAAAACACTTCTGATATTCATGATGACTACAGTGCCACGAGGCTGTTTTTCCTTATAGAAGGCTTATTTAGGATAGAATAGCCATGAGAATGGCTGTTCCCTTTACAGATCCACATGAATGATTTAAAAAAACCCAGAAAATAAGGAATGGGCTGTAAGGGTACTATTGGGGCATCTTTAAAACTTCACTAAAAGAAAAATGAGCACACAATTGAGTTGCAGGCAACTTTGCTAATCCTAAATACTGACATGTTTTCATACATTCTTTTACCAAACACATAAAAGCACAACAAAGAATATCCATGTCAAATTACCTCCCTGTCATTAAGATGTCTGCAAATATTTATAGTGTGCCAAAATACAAGTCAATTGTTGTTTTTAATCAGACAACATTGCCACAGAGGCTGCATTAGCAAAGGCATTTCTACAGTCTGTGTGAGCTGACCTTGCCAAAAACAAATGCCAGGTTTTTACAAAACATACAGGAAACAGAAACAACCAGAGGATTAAACTCAATAAGAGCTGTAGGGTTGAGATACCGGGCTACTATCAAACTGCTTTATGGTAAAATAAAACCAAACCAGGAAAAAAAAAGCAGGGAAGTCTCGGAGTATGTACAGCAGCAGGGAAGTGTTAATTTGGAGGATGGAGTAACCTGATGGCATCAGTGGAGACAGTAAAAGCAGCATCCAGATAAGGCCTCTTATGTCAATCAGCTTTACAGCTATTGGATTTCACTCCACATCTGAGGATCAAGTCTTATTTCATTGATCACAAACTCTCCTCACAGCCTTTCACAACCCAAAACAATACGGGAACTGCTGAGAAAGGAGGTCAAAGCAAAATGACTTTTTGTTTGCCTCATATTTTCCCTTCATTGTTAATTGCTGGAAAACCATTGCCAAGCAAATCTTTCTGCAAGACTTGCAGATACTAAGTGAAGCTCCATCAAAAACAAACTCCACTGGGAAACCAGCCCGTCACACTGCCACTCAGTGGCAATTAATTTTCTAATGAACATGGCTTTTATTCAGTATTTTGTTTCCCTACTTCTCTAAAAATGACTGAAAATCTAATATTTAAACTAAAACTAATGCTAATTGCACGTTTTCCTTTGGTTTTAGATATTTATTTTAAGGCTCTGCAGGTTGGCAATTCAAACCAGAACTGTGCAAATTCATCATTATTCCTGACTAGGCAAAGACAAAGTCTTATCCAAAAAAATGAAGTTACAGTAGGCTTAATACAAGTTGCAACCCATTCATTTTGGGCAGAACGGGACAGATTTCTTTTTCTTAGTTTTTGTTTTCTTATTTCAAATAAATTTTAAGATAATTAGAACTTCTGTTTTCCAGCTGCTTTACAGAGTGGCTGGGAAGCAGTGTGCTCAAATTAACAGACTAAACCAGAATAACACAGGTCCAGAAAAAACTTCACCAGGACTCACAGGAACTTTGGAAAAAAGTGGGTTTTCAGTCCCAAGCTGTTTACAGAACCTGTGTTATTCTGATGCTGCAACTCAAGTGGGTTCACTACTTGGGAATTTTAGATTGCATCTAACAAGATACATTCTCCCATAGTGTTGGGATGAATCAATCCTGTTCCCTAGGAAGTTTCCAGGCATGCTTAAGTGTTCCCAGCAACACTGACAAAACAGTAAATCACATCTCTGCTTTCCAGGGATCGTTCTGGGACAATGTTTGAATGGTATTTCCAGATAAAAGCACAAACTGCAGTACCAAGGGAAACACACCAGAGAAGTGGGAGAGTTTTAAAAACATCTCTGCCTGCTCATGAATCATAAGAAGGTAAATGAGATTAAAAATCGTTCTACTGTTTCCAACCACACCTAGTTCAGGGAGAGACCACACTGAACACCAGACAGGATCATATTTCTAGTTCCATGAACTAGTGCCAGGTTTTGCAGAATACCCTGTTGCCTATAGTTTCAAACAAACTGGAAAAACAACCTTATTTCTGCAGAGAAAAAGTAACTGAAGACTGATCCTTTCTCTAACATAAAGAAATATACTGTTGTTATTATTATATAACTGTCTTGTGATTCATGACATTTTATAATTTTAAATAATATTTTATATGAGTAGCCCCAAATAACAGCACATCCACTCATTATTTTGGCCAGATGTTATATTAGCAACTGCTGAACACGTTTATGCTGACCTTGTCCTAAGCCTCTTAGTACACAAGTCTGATTATGACTTGATATTTCCTCCTTGAGCCCCACCAACTAACAATGGGTATTTGCTTTCTGATAAAAGTTTTTGCTTTCTAAGCTGGTCTCATTAGTGATGAAATAAGGTGTGAAATGTCTTCAACTCTGATAGAACCTAAAGAACAAATGGCATTAATTTAAATTATACTTAAAAAAAAAACCAAACAAAAAACCATAATAAAAACCACCCAGGAAAACAAAAGTAGCAATTACTCCTGGAGAACAGACATTTTGGATTTTCTAGCTAGACTTTCCAGCCTACTATTTGGAATGTATTATAGCTCTGACTTTGCCATGGAAGACCGTTCTAGTAAGCCATCTGTCAGATACTAATTCCTCTGCTGGATAAGCACTTTGGTTATAGTACATGCAGGATTAAAGTTTCATTATTTAGGAAAGAAAGGACAGACATTACAAATGCACATATAGAAAGTATACACTTATATAATAGAGATATGAAAGTATCTGTAGTTAAAATGGTATTAAGTATAAAATGCCATGAATGATTTTAAAAATGCATACTCACAGATGCAACGTGAATTCCACAACCACATTCCCACCCACCATGGGAATCACACAAATGTACCCACGGAGACAAAAAACGGTTACACCAACAAGGCCAAACTAAGCATAAGAAAATTTCTGACATCATGTAACAGGCAGGCTAACACTTAGCTATCAGGACTATGTGAAATCACAAAGTCACATCTGTGCCTATTTAAAAAAAAGAAGCTTTCCTTAAAACTTACACACAAAGGTCTCCACGTGTGTGCACAAGTCCCCACACTTTGGGCAGCGCAGTTGGTTCCCTCCTTTCCCAGAGCTTCCAGAGCTTGACTTTTTACCACCACCCTCAGCAACAGATTTCTAAAAGAGATTTCCAGACAATTAGCCCCAAACAATGCAGCGGGTACAGTAGGCATTTAGCAGCGTGCTTATGGAATCAAATAATTTGAATTTTACAACAGCTGAATGACAAAGTAGCTATTGTCAGGATTTTTTTAAAGGCTGTGGAAACTTAGAGGAATGTAACATAAACAGTTGGAAGTGTTTTACATTTACAAATTATTTACAAATACATCTGCATGTCCCAGGTCTGCCAGTCTTGGACGCCCATGGAAGAAGCATCCCATACCTGCATTAGAGCTGCTTGACTGGCACTAGAACAAAAACAAGTTGTGTCAACAGTGTTATAATAGTGTGTTTTAATGCCAGACAAGAAAACAAATCATATTTAGAGAGTATTTTATTATCTCAACTATGTGGATTCTAAGGGTTTCTGAAGCCGCAGCTCCTCTCACTTCCTTGGCAGGTGTAGCAATCTGTGCTAAAACATGCATTTCAAAGTGCTTGGAAATACTGCATTTTTTACTTGTATCTGTATCCATACCTTCACACTCTGATTAATACAAGTTATTATAATTTAGGAAACAGCAAAATTCTCTCTTCCTGTTTCTAAGGCAGTTCTTCATTATTTAAACCTGTCTTACCTACTGATTTCTCCTCACAACCCTTTTCAAGAAAAAAAAACACTACTATTTTTTTAATCTTCTTTATTTTTTTTTTTAATTTAATTGAACCTTCAGAACAGACCTGTGTCCCCTGGACAGTTCCTCAGGTTCACAACACACCATACTAAGGCAAAGTTATTGCCTGTGAACTCTCAAAATGTTATTTGCTGACTAAAGAGCAGTTTTATTCTCAGGTAATCATTTATCTGAAGAAGCTGTTTATTAACTATAATTATAGAGAATGACTAGGATAAAAATAGACTACAAGTGACTAACAAGAGGTGAGCTCATGTCCTCACTGACTTGTCTTTACTTAAGACAAATCAGTTCTAAACCCAGAAACATTTAAAATGTACTTTTAAAAAGTCTACTTTGGAGCACCAGGCTTTTGAAGGAGAATAGCTCTGATTACTACTCTTTCCTGACATCCTGAAACCTGTTCTTTATGACATCCAATAAAGCTTTCAAGTGTACACTGGGCAAAAAGATTCATAAAACTGGGAAAAGCATTGTGGGATGTTTACTCATCCCACAATGGATAAGGTTTATCTCCTACAAAATTCACAATACAGTTTATTTTTTCTTCATTGCCAGTTGCAGCAATTTGAAGGATTAGAAATATCAGGAGTTGGCCAAAATTTAGAGACTAATTTTAAGAAAAAAAAAAAAAATTAAGGAACATTTTACACGAACTATTGAAACCCCCAGTTTGTGGAGATTACCTTGCTTCCATCTCCAGAACCATCCTTGCTTGCACCATCCTTTGAAGCAAAATATGCTGGTGTTTCTGAAAAGTTTCTAAGAGGAATTCGTTTTAGGGAACAAGTTTCAAAAGTCCCAAGTTTTCCTAAAACAGGGATGCGTGTACGACCACAAGTAATACCTAAAAATAAAAAAAAAAAGGAAAAAAAGGAAAAAAAGCAAATTAAATACTAAAAATATTCCCATTTTAATTCCGTTACCACCAAATCTCAGAACTGATTTACTTTAAGTGGACCTTAAACGTTTTGGCAACACAATTCAGCTCTGAACATTCACATTTCAGTCATTCAAAGTAAATTATAATTACCATCTTAATGTTCATTTAATTAAAATCTGCCTGGGTTTTCCAAAAAAGATCCCGAAGTAATACCAGGTCCTCTAACATCATACAATTGAGGGTCCCGTTGTGGCATGAAATAAGGAACATCCCAATTATGAAACTGATCCTCAGAATGATAAACACAATCATCTCACAGCTTTTATTGTGAAATAATTCAACCTCCCAAGAGAAACCTTTGAAGAGTCTCTTTATTATGCAAATTCAGGTGTTTCAGACTCAATGACTGCATGTTTGGATTTAGCTTTTACTTGGGAACTCCACTAAAAATTAGTTTCCAGGAATTTGAGGCACCTCTTGGCAACAAAAATGGTGCTGAGGAAAAGTGAGAAGCCGTGTCCTATTTGGCACCCACCGACGGGCCGGCACCGGCAAACTCAGCGTGATCTTAACTTTGCTGAAATATGGGGAAAAAAAACCCTAATTGAGAAACTAAACAGCCTTTTCCTTCTCTTGCAACACGGGCAGGATTGCATTTCATGGCTGGGTATGATGTGAGCCAACATATGTTGTGCTTGTGATTTCAACATCAACAACAGCCTGGAATCCGTATCTCATCTCTCGCATTTAAAGTGGCAAATGTCTCACTTGCTCTCTGGTTTTGGTAAGGACTCTGTGCCTTACTGACAGCAGAGCTATACAGCAACAACGGCAACTACAAACCTGCTGACAATACAGAGTTTTATTGTTACAGGGATGAGAGAATCCTATGGAAAATCCAAAAACTCTTAAAAAAAAAAGTAAGAATGGCAAGAGAAGCACAGCTCATCTGCTCTGAAAGAGGAAAAAACAGCAACCAAGAGCTGGGAACTTAACTGAAAGAGGATGATCTCAAAATTCACCTTGTTACTATAAGAAGGGAGAAAAATACAGAAGAGGAACCTAAATCTGCCAGGAAATCTCTTACAGGCCTCTGCAAAGTCACAACAAAGATGACAGTGTCAAATGAGATTTGAAGCTGGTTTATTAACTTACATGCTGCTTAAGATTCCGGAACCTGAAAATGACTTGTTGCTATTTTTAACATGACTAAAAATTAATCTTTTAAAAAATCTCTTAACAGAAGCATTGCTTCCATCTGTAAACGTGAGGGAGGAATAACAATCAATGAGCTTCCCCATTTTAAATTCCTCTGCTGAGTGCCACTGCAACACATTTCAGATTACATAGGATAAGTGATGAAAACATCACAGAAAACTTGAAAACACTGGCTGGCTCTCAGAAGCAGTTGTGCCTTTTAACTAAATGTGCAGAGAACTCTGACGACTCCGTGTGCCAAGTGCACTTGTCAGTAAAGAATAAGCTTTGGTGAGTGTTTACAATGCAATAGCTGTTCAGAGCAGCTCCCTGTCTTGGAGGCTCCTTCCTTCACTGAGATTTGGTTTAGAAACTGAGAAAAGACCCCTTAATATAAAACAACAACCACCTTGCCTCCCTTGAACAAAACCTGAAGTCTCACAACTTTCCTTGTAGCACGGGGAGATTTGGCCTGTGGAGAGAGACTGAAGCACTAACACAAAAGCTCAAACATTTCAGTCCTCATTTTAATTCAGAGTGCTCTTGTGAGACAGAAAATGCACTGAGAACTGTATGTGATGAACTGTGAAACCTTACACAGCACAGAGTACTGGGCTGGGAGGACTAAACCGGGGGGAAAAAAACACACTACTGCTACATCAGCTTATGGCTAAGCATGAAAAGCCTCACATGCTTATCGTGAGGTCTGAGTGGTGTTTTTTTGACAAAATATCATTGTATAAATACACAACGAAGCAGTAAGGAAGTTATCATCACTACTTCCTTGTGTCAATAAGCCCAGGGGGAGATTTTCAGGGGAAATCAACATTCCAGCCCAATGCTTGGCAGCTGTCACTGACCTATCCAGACTCTGATAAATGTTCCAACATGTAACAGTTGGCAGGATTTGCTCACACACACCTGGCACGGTGGCTCAGGTGATGTTCTTTTCTGGAGCACTAAATTCAAAGGACGTGTCCCTAACGTTGCTGGCAGAAATGGAACTGATCCAGGGTGCTCGGATTTGTGCCTTAAGAAACGATGGGAAGCTCCTTAACACCTTATTAACCTTTAATTGATACTCAGTGAAATAAATACTGACTTTTGGCCCAAGCCTGGGGGATTCTGCAGGCACCTATTGCTCAGGAAAGTGACAGGGAGACTGTAACAAACTGTAACTGTCCCACATAACACTGGATTGACCACACTGATCTGTGCACTCTGAACTCTCTCAAGTTTGCACACACCAGCAACAGCAAACAAAGCACCCGGCAGAAGACACAATTTAATATAAAAGATACACAAAAATAAGATACATTTCTTTTTAAATAACTTTCATTGAAAGCCGACGGATAAATAATTGTATTCCTCCATCTACATTTTATTCTCATTTGCTCTTTTACATAATCTTTTAGAATCTTCATTCTGACCAAAACCCCCACAAAATTAAAAAAAGATAATTCTGTAATAAATTCCAAATAGTACTTGCTTTAAAGTTTATTGTTTCAGAGGGGTTGCATAAGGCCCGACAGGCTGGACTTGAAAGTACAGGTTCAATCAAACCTTTCAGCACAGGTGATATTTGAGATACAAATGTAAAGTCACCTACAAAGAGTTAACTCGCCTCTTAGTGGCAGTAAACGATCCCTGACTCATCAGGTTATTGCTGAGAGTAATTGAAAACATTGTTCCAAATGTGGCAAAGGAGAGATTTTTCAGCGCAATCTGGGGGTGCTCTAGCGTTCACCCAAAGCAGCACAGGATTGGTCTGCTCTCACTACCCCCAGGAATACCACGGAAAGGATAAACGAGGAAAAAAAGTAAATAAGGAACAGCCTCATACAGCCTTCAACTTCCAGTGAGCAGCTGGCACAGTCTCGTCCTTCTACCAAGCTGGAAATAATTAATTTTGCTAACTAAGCCTATCTTTATGAGAAATAGTTCAAGTTTAGGCGACAACAAAGGTGGGCTTTTAATTAATTAAGGTAATTAAGCCATTTTTAAACCAATTGAACACATTTACTCGCACTGCAGAGTAACGCACACTGGCCGACAGCTGCTGAGCATCACTTCTGTTGAAATAAACTCTATTCCCGGATTACATTTCCCCATAGCGAGGGCAAATTCTCCGACACTTCACACCACGTAACGCTGCCCTTACCCCGACTCGCACCGCGCGGGTGACACCAGCAAACAGTTAAAAGGAGGAAAAAAAGGGGGAAAGGCCGCCGTGTCCCGCCGCTGTCACGGCGCGATAAGGGCAGCGGCGGCGCCGGGGCTCCCCTCAGGGCCGCGGGGCCCGACCCCGCCGGGCCCGGTGAAGGAAGGCCGGCAACAGGAGCGCGGTTACCTCTGCGAGCGGAGGGCAGCGTGGAGCCGAAGAGGCGGGCAGCG
>JANPWX010000377.1:350065-412130 GCA_024734555.1 Trochalopteron elliotii
ACCCTCTCTGGCAACCAGAGTGAGCAGCAGGAAGAGGTTCCAACCCTCTCTGGCAACCAGAGTGAGCAGCAGGAAGAATCTCCCTCTCCGGCGCCTTGGTGTCTGTGCAGGGCCCTGTCTATGACTTCTGCTTCTGTAACAGTCTAAGATAATGTGTGTTTTAAGGCATTTCCTGTAATTTGTCTGCCACAATTTTGTCACACTGTTGTTTGCTGAAGAGCTTTTAGAAAGCCATTGATGTGTGGTTATGGAAAAGAATTAGTCTGAACCGTGTTTTCCTCATTCCAGTGACTGTTGTCCCCCAGCCCAGGAAAGCATCCTTGCACCTGCTCTGCTTTGCAGGTTGTTGGAATAGATGTTTTTTACCCTTGCTGTAGTTTTACCTGCTGCCAGACTTTGATAGAGAGCAAAACAGCTGGTGCAAGCACCAAAGTGAAACCACACAAATTTGAAACAGCAGCCACACAGCTGAACATCCCACCTTTGAACATGGGAGGTGTAGCACATGCTCTATGGAAGGTGTGTGTTTCTCATGCAATTTAGAAAGTACTTCCCCTTTTAAAATGCAATTTTTCTGCACTTGGAAGGCAGCAAATGAAGACTGAAAGATGAGGAAATTGTAATTAACTGTTAATCCAGCTGTAACCCCATAAATTGGTTAAGCTGCTCACCGGCAGCTCTCCTGCGGGGACAAAGGAATTGGAGTGATTCACAGAACACAACGAGGTCTTATTTTATGCAGAAATAAGAAACAAAACCTATTGATTTAGACTTAGTAACTGTTAAGTAACAAGAGCAAAAGTTTCTTTGTTTTTCTATGCTCGGTGCCGTGTGTGAATGCATGAAAATAATCTCCCAAGGCAGCTGGCTTTCAGGGTGAAGCTGTTGAGTCTGCAAACTTCAGAAGTGTTTGATGCCATTTGTTGTATAAATGGAAGCTAATGGTCTCTTGCTGCTTAAAAAATAAAACCCCAAACAGTTAAATCTTGGAGCTACCTCAGTGTTTATTACTAATTAATGGAGTATTCTAAGATACTCATTAAGTATGCTTGGACATTCTGGCTGGGAAGTGAATTAGTGGCATTCCTGTGTTCCCAACTCAGAATCAATTTGTGCTGTATTAATTGGTGTGCTTCAAGGATTTCTTCATTGGTAACTCCTGACAAGAGCCTGCTTCTGTGTGGATAGAATTAAAATTTCAAGGATTTTCTGTAAATTAAGCCTCGAATCAGGTGATGTTCCTGATGTGCTTTGGGACTCATTTGGGTCAGTTATACTCAGATGGAAAAACGTGACCTGAATACTGAGTAGGTTCATGAAATAATGTCTGTGGTGTGAATTCCTGAGTGAATTGTATAAATATTTATTAGCTATAAACTTGGAGTGCCTTATCAATTTAAAAGAAACCAAGAACATGCTTTAGGTTTTAAAGCCACTTACAGCCTGCAACACAATTGACTTTCTCTGCAGCTGTCCCACGGGAATGCTGCTACAGAAGCGTCATCATTTCGTAATTAGGTTGGTGCAGTAAGGCAGTCAGGTGACTGCCTCTTGGGAGAATAATTGCATGGTTTGATGAAAACTGAGTAAAAGTGAACTTGGTGTGAGTCAGAGGTAGTGCCATCAACTGATAAGAGCAAATCACCCTGCACTGCTTTATTTACATAGCACAGCTTTCGAGAGCTGCCCATGGTGAAACTGTGGTATTGATTTCTCATTCTCTCTCTTTTTCAGGCTGACCAAACTGAGTTTTTTCTAAACATCATGGGAGAGATTAAAGTCTCTCCTGACTATAACTGGTTCAGAAGCACGGTTCCTCTTAAAAAGGTAAGTATATCTTGTGGGTGAAATATCTTCTCTTGTTTTTTAGGGGGAGAGACTCAGTGTGGTTAATGCAGAGCAGTTGTGGCTGTGCTACTGAGCTGCTTTATCTCCTGAACTGTTGTCCCACATGTCATGTGAGTGCATGAAAGCACACCCTTCATCTTCACATGCTTCTTGGAGGTCACTTCTGCCTGTGGTGGGGAGCAGAGACTCAGCTGTGAGCAGTGCCTGCCAACCTAGTGCAGCCATGCCTGAGGAGGGGCTCCAGGGGAGTGGTGTGTGCTGGGCATCACGTGGGTGGCCTCCCAGAGCTGCCTGGGTGTCCTGGACTGAGCTGCCAGAGCCACCTCCACTGTTCCTGCCCATTGTCCTCAAAGGAACCTTCCCAGCAGTCAGGCTGCAGGCAGAGTCCTGAGAGTGTGAATATCCTTAACCACGGGGAAAAACCCAGACAGTTTCTTCTGCTTAATCACACTGTCCAGCCACTTTCTCCTCTTGCTTGGATTTCCCACTTCCTTTCACTGAGCCACAGGAGAATGTTTGAGGTGTGCAGAGCTCCAATATCTGCCCTCTATGTGCCGAGTGGCAGAGGGCATGCAGAGCAACATGTAACTCCTGACCCAGTAAAGCACTGGTGTACCTTCTGCAGGTCAGGCTTGCTGGGGCTGTGGTTACAGAGTGACCTGCAGCAGCCCAGACTGCTGCCAGACAGAGAGACAGCCCTGCCTTTACACCCTGCTGCTGCAAGCACGGGCACTGCTGTGGCTGTCCAGGCTGAGCAGCAGTGTCCTGCCTAGCCTGAGGTGTGGTATTGTTTGATTTTGGGCTAAGATAACTTTGGTGTGGTTCCCTTATCCGGATAACTGTGTGGGCTGCAGAAGGACCTTTAGGGAAGGGCTGTAGGATTCTCATTAATTTTTGCCAGTGTGTCTTCTGTAGATAAGAAAGGTGCATTGCTGTTGGCCCCACGTGCTCTGTTGTTGCCTTCAGGCAGTGCCTCACTGGTCACCAAAGCCAGGGGCCAGTATTTCAGCACAAAGATGTGTGGGTGCTCTGAGGCTCTGCTTTGTGGGATGCAAGGTGGTGAATGGAAGGAGCTGGAGGTTGTGGTTCCAAGGGAACACAGCCCTGCTGCAGCTCAGTGCCAGCAGCCACTGCCTTCAGCTGCTGCCAGTGCTCAGGGTTTCATAACTGGGGACATGTGTAAGCTGAAGCTGATGGTGACCTGGTGACCTTCAGATTCAGGAATGCCTCACACTCTTGAGTGCTTCTGTCTCCTCAAAAGGCAAATGATGCCACAGTGGTGAATGTGGGGTAGGAAGAAATAAACTAATTAGTCCTGGTTATTGGAGAAAGAATTCAAAAAAAAGCCCAATTTGAAAATGTAATTAATCTCTGAAGCAATCTTTGGGAATACATTTGCCTGCATTTTACCCCCTCAGAAGTGCAAAGCGTGTGCAGTACAGAGCGGGGAATGACCAGCCTTGGTAATTGCTGTCAGATCTAAGGAAGCAGAGCCAGTGCAGTTTGTTTGAGAATGTGCTGAGATGTTTCTCCCGACAGGCACAGGAAATGCACAGTTCCATCCTCCTTCCTGCCCTGGTCAGATATAGGAAGTACAGCACAGAAAATAATATTTTTCAACTGAATCTCCTGCTTTGCCTGTGTGCCTTCATTTGCATACACCACTCACTCTCTCATCTGAGTCCTTCCTAAAAGTTTTCATCAAGGGACACCCTGGTCTAGCTAAAAAGTTCTGCTCTTTGTTCTGAGGCAGTGCAGATTTTACCTTCTATGTGAACTGTAGCTGATCTTGATTGATCAGCCAGAACAAGAAATGGTTGGTGACCTCCCAGGTCAGGAGTTGACCACACTGCTGCCTACACAGCTCAGGAGCTGGAGTTAAACTGTCCAGCATGTGGCTAGAAATCAACCAGAACAAGTGCTTAAATCATTGATTCACTGTCTGGGCTCGAGGAAAGAAATGTTATCTCTCACCCTCAGCTCTCTTGGCATGAACTAACTTTGGTGTTGTTATTTCAAAGACTATGGTCTGCCTTTGGAAATACTCCTAAAGGTAAACCTGGTAGTAGCCACCCTGAATGGATCCAACACTGCTGATGGAAATGACAGCTGAGAACAGCAAGGCCTGGAGCCCAGGGGTTGTGTGCAAGGAGTTGTGGTGGGGATTGGGAGGGCTTTTGTTTATGGTTTATGTTTAAATGGTTTCAGTGGTCTGGAAGCTCTGGTATGCAGTCTTTTTTTATAGAGACTTTAGGAAACAACATTATCATGTGATTCCTCACATGCTCCCAGAGCCTGAAATACTGGCTTTATTAGGAGCAGATTTGTTAGTCAAGCAAATCTGATTTGTAATACACTGTTCTCCTCTGACTGGTGAGAAGCTTAACTGCTGGGTTGGAAAAGCAAATTGTGCTTGTATATTACCATTCAAAAAGCTGTAAAATCTCAATACAGAGAAGATGCTTTCTGGCAGCTTGACTCAGGCTTTCCCCAGAGGTTTGTGCTTGTTGATCTGGTACAAGATGCAGCTTCTGCTGGATTGTGGAGTTGAAAGAACATCTGAAATATAGAAAGCAGTTTCTGGTAGAACAGGCCTTGTCAAAACAAGTCATGCTTTGGTGCTGCTAGGAAAGAAGACTCAATTCTTAACACTTCTGAAGATACTAATTATGCTAAGACTTGTGGTACTGTATGAGGAGCTGCTCATTAAGGATGGCACCTCCTGTGTGAGTAATCTCCCTCAGCCAGCCACATGTCCTGGGCAATCCAGATCCTCCTGAGATGCTGCCAGATGATGGAAGCATTTTTCCCTCCAGGTCAGCCTTGCAGTGCTGCCCTGGGAGTTGTGTGTGTCTGTGTTTCTGGCAGGCAGCTGTAAGTGTTTCAGATCAATAATTTGTGGTGATAGCTGCTTAATTCCACAGACCTGCCTGGTTCCAGACCTGTAACATCTTCTGTCCATGGATGCAAATATCAATGGTTGTTTAAAAAGCTATCCCTGGGGCAATGCTGGCTCTTCCAGCCTGCAGCTGCTGCTCTTGGTACCCTGGACTGACCTCCTGGGTCTCTCCTGAGCATGGTGGCACCTTTCCTGAGGTCCAGTTCATTATCCAGCTTATGTCACAATGCACAAAATATTCTGTCAGATGGTGTGTGGCCACAATTCTGTTCCAGCTGTATCCACATTGTCATTTCCAGTTTGAAATGGCCTGAAAGCTATTGTGAAGAAGAATAAAAGAAGGTCTTGAGCATTACAACATTTACTAGAAGTTGGAAATTTCTAGAAGCCATCCTGGAAGCTGACTGAAGAACCTCACTTGTCTTGTGTTTCTTCTCCCCTCTGTGCCTCTCTTTCCAGATAATAGTAGACGATGATGACAGTAAAGTCTGGTCACTGTATGATGCAGGACCAAGGAGCATTCGCTGCCCACTCATATTTCTCCCTCCTGTGAGTGGAACTGCAGATGTGTTTTTCCAGCAGATTCTGGCACTGACTGGATGGGGCTACAGAGTTATTGCTGTGAGTATTCTCAGTCCTGTGTCAAAGGTGGTTGCTCTGATGAGAGGTTGGATAATGAACTTCTTAGTTTTGACTTAGGGAATCCACTAAAAAAACTTCATGCTAAGTTATACTACAGAGTAGTTAGCATGTGGATCCAGGTTGAATCTGCTCTATGTCCACAGCAGCATTTAGCCAAAACCTTGTGTGTGCACACTGTTAACTTCTCAGACTGCTTTTCTCCTTTTGTGTCCTGGGCACAAGTACTTTTTGCCTCCAGCTGCATCTTTGTCAGGCCTGAGGCAAACATGAGTTAGTTCAGGGTTTCCATGTTTTCCTTAGGGATGGTGGATAACATGGTTCTTAGACTATATAATAGATGCAGATGCTATTTCACTCCTTAAATCCTACCAGCCTGCTCTTCTGGGGCTTCTCAGCTCCTGAGCTGAAGTGTTGATTTGTACAATATATTAAACAGCCTGGCTTTAGGAGTACTGCTGTCTTTTGCAGCAGTTAATGATTTCTGTATCTGTTACACGCTACAAAATCACTGAAGAATCATTCCAGCCTCCCCTGCCACTGATCACAGAGTGAGGCAATGCTGCACTTTCCCCAGCAAACTCTGCTCTGTGGCACTTGGTGTGTTTTTGTGTAACTGAGGGGGAGGTGTTGGCACCCTCAGGCTCTGGGGACCTTGAAGAGGAACTTCATAACATGGGAGAGGCACGGTGCTGTCTTGAAACCTTCAGTGTGAGAACTGGTACAATTTTGAAGCAGATTGATCTCAATTTTTTCTAACTTTGTGTTATTTTAGTTGCAGTATCCAGTGTACTGGGATCACCTCGAGTTCTGTGATGGATTCAGGAAACTCTTAGACCACCTTCAGCTGGATAAAGTGAGTGCTCCCAAAGAAGTGGACAAATGGTTGCAATAAAAACCTGATGGTTGAAACAGTCTCATTTAAGAGTCAGTGCAAAAAATAGGATCCAAAAATACAGCCTGTAAATAAAAGAGGCTGTGTTGCAATTTCACATTTGAAACTAGTTTATTTTTGAAGGTGAATGCCCTTGGAAATTGTTATACTTGGCCTAAATTCAACTGCTATTCCAGGCCTATTAAATTGTATGGGTTAACTTCATTTTTTGTGAGATCCTGTGAAAGTTCCCAACTCACACAGTACAGAACACCACGGTTGAGTCTCTTGGGCTGCAATAGCTATAGAGAACAAAGTGAAATGTTTGGGTTTTTTCTTAAGCTTGATGAACACAAAGAAATTGGCACTGTGTCTGTGGGAAACATTTCCTTTTGTTAGCATTTATCACATTTATATTGCACATAAAACCAGGAGTTGAATGGAACAGTGATTCTTTCAAAAAATGGGTTATAAGGACAAGGTAAATTTGAATGACCTATTTTTGTAATGAAGCACTGTGCTCAGAGGTCACATTTCATCATCTGTTGTTTGTTTTTTTGATTTTTTTTTTCTCTTGCATTAGGTTCATCTTTTTGGAGCTTCTCTGGGAGGCTTTCTGGCTCAAAAGTTTGCTGAATACACACACAAATCTCCCAGAGTCCAGTCTCTGATCTTGTGTAATGCCTTTAGTGACACTTCTATTTTCAATCAGACATGGACAGCAAACAGGTAAAGAAGACAGACAAGCAAGCAGACTCATGGCATTAACTTTTTGCAATCAAATGTCACATCATTTAGTTGGATATGTGTCTAACCTGATTGCAGCTTGGTGGAGGGAGGTGTGGGATGGAATACTTGTGACTTTTAAAAGCACAGCACAAGGAGAATGGAAATGTGAACAATTGAGAGTGTGGAATCAGACAAATCGTTCTGTGATCCTCTGTGGATGTGTGGCTGGATTTCAGAACTCTGCCTGTTGTCTAACAAAACCATTTAGAGCAAGAAGAGTGTTGTTCACCATGTTTAAAGTATACTTTTGCCATGTAACTAGAAGTTTCTTCAAGGATTTGATTTGAAGTTAAAACACAAAGTCTGTGCAAGGAAAGAAAGCATTTACAATACAGCATCTTGATGTTGAGTCCTTGGTGGTTGAAGATGTTGTTACATCTTATTTCTCTTTTAGCTTTTGGCTGATGCCTGCTTTTATGCTGAAAAAAATTGTCCTTGGGAATTTTGCATCTGGTCCTCTAGATCCTGAAATGGCCGATGGGATTGATTTCATGGTGGACAGGGTAGGTAGCTGTGTGCTCTGCTGGCTGTGGCCTCACTCTGTAGTTACTGAGTGGGAGGTTGCAGATATTTCTGCTGCTCTCTTCATTCACTGACCCAGGAGGGAGGGATGGGAAGTGGATCTTCAGCAGGTGTTGACTGTCACAGCCTCATCAGTTTAACTGATTCACTGACCCTTCAACCTTAGTTCTGTTTATTTGTGTCAATCAAGAGGAGTTAAGGAGCTGAGGTGGAAAGGAAGAAAATGCTGGGCTAGATCTATAGGCTGTGCTCTGGGGGCAGGAACAACTCATGGAACGTGGTTTAGGCATTTGTCTCATGCAGAGTAATACTAAATTTGAATTACAGCCTTCATCCCTTTAAAAGTATCTTCTCTTTGGCTGTACTGTTAATATTGCATTAACCTCCTGCAGTGAAATATGTTGTTAATCAGTGTTTCTCTCTACTGCAAGCTGGAGAGCCTGGGCCAGAGTGAGCTAGCCTCAAGACTCACCCTCAACTGCCAGAACTCCTATGTAGAACCTCACAAAATCCGGGACATCCCTGTAACCATTATGGATGTAAGTGAATCTCAATTTTTTAATTAAACACTACTTCTTCCCTTCAGCAGGTGGAGCCACGATATTCAGTTAGCAACTTAGCAAGCATTTTCAGCATGTAACTTCCTATTTAGGGAAGCCTTCTGCTGACTGGGCAACACTGACTTTTCTGTGCTAAGTTATGAATTAGGCATTCTGTGCCATATGTTTCAGTATTACAGTATTGGCTTTCTAGCTGTCAGTGCCCAGGTTTGCTTGTTTTCTGTTTCATTAACACCATTCCACAAGGAAGCTGAGGGTCTCTTCTAGGAGCAGCATGCAGCCAATCTGATGTAACAACAAAATCTGAGGTTCAGAACTCACTGCTGGGACTTGTTCCACAGGTGTTCGACCAAAGCGCACTTTCAACAGAAGCAAAAGAAGAAATGTATAAACTTTACCCTAATGCCAGAAGAGCTCACCTCAAAACAGGAGGCAACTTCCCCTACCTCTGCAGGAGTGCTGAGGTCAACCTGTACATTCAAGTGAGTTCCTGAATTTAATCTATGAACATGTTTAGCCACAACAGCAGAAGGAAACTCCTGCTGAGCTTGCTTTTGTTTCTTAACTTCACTGTGTGCTCAGGGAAGTTAAGAGAGCAGGGCTGGGAGCAGCTGTGTCCATGCTGGGCCAGCTTTGGGGGTTTTCTGTCCCTGAACTTTTGTGCTCCAGAGCCATGGTTTCACCCTCACAAAAGTTGCTCAGAAGGAATGTTTCTATTTTACCAAAACACTGTGCTCCTACACCCATTTCTGTGTTATTTCCTGTGTCCAACAGATCCATTTGCTGCAGTTCCATGGTACCCGATACGCAGCCATTGATCCCTCCATGGTCAGTGCAGAAGAGCTGGAAGTCCAAAAGATCAGCCTTCACACCAGCAACGAGCAAGAAGAGCAGTAGGACTGGGAGTGCCAGTGAAACAGAGGCATTGGTTTGGTGGTCTTCCTGTGTACAATCAACTGTCCCCACTCTGCCTTTTCCCTTGTGTTAGCCGATTATCACTGTGTGATTCCAACAGGATCAACAGTCGGTGAACTACCCGTGGACAGCAACCTCCAGCAATGTAATGGGATAGATCTGTTTAATTTTTAGTCTTTGGATTCAAGGAAGCATCTTTGAAGACTACACTTGTAAAAATAAAGACATTTTTTCTACCAAAGTCTTCACTATATCATGTTCTTAAGCAGAACGGTATTTCTTTTTATATTTTTCACTCAGCTGTATATATTACCACATGCAGATTGTGTACTTATAAGCTGACATATATTTTTGTTGAATATTTGATTTAAAAAGATGTTTAAGTGTCAATGTTGCCATCACTTATTTGCTTCATACATTGTGTTGTAAGTTAGTTTGTTTCTATTTGAAATAAAGCATTTGAATTTTTAACTTTCTTGCTGCTTAAAAATGGTTTTCAATAAAACTCCACTTTCAGCAAGTGCCTCTTGTTTTGACTCCAAGAAAACAGCAACTGAGCTCACTGCAGTCCTGGTTTGCCTCTACACACACCTCTGGAAATGAAGAAAATCACCACCACCTGCTTGAATTCCTCTCAAGCTTTTAACTACAAGGTTGTACTGGTTTAGGTCTAAGAAGGAATGCTGTAGTGTTTTTTTAATAAAGATAACAAGATCTAACTTGCAACTTTAAAGGGTAAAATCTAGATTTATTGAATTATAGACATTATTTTTCCCTTGAGATGCTGTAAAAAATAAATATGAAGGATTACATGACAAATTAAAAGATGTTTTGAAAAGGTTAGAGTCACCTATTTGATTTATAAACAGTACATGTTCATGTACATTTATAAACAGCATATGTTAATATTCTCAAACTTTTTGTGAAGAGTCAAAGCATTAAAGATCCCAACCCCTCGGCTTCCAAAAAGATCAAAGAGTAGCTTTGATTTTGCTTAAATTCTCCTCTTGTGGTGGGAATATATGGACATGCCTAAGACATGAGACACCCCCCACAACTAAGGTAAGTAAAGAACATTCCTGAAAACAAAGCCTTTGCCCTCATTAACTTAAAAACTTGACAACTGGAAATTTATATATAAAAATGTGCTGTAGACAAGTTACAGTAAAACTGTGATATTTCCTGATGCAGTATGACAAGTAAGGCTTGCTCACCAAACTCATTGCAGTGCCCAGACCATTTGAAACTGCTGATAAAAATCTCCTTTCCGTGTAGAGGCATTTTTGACCATGAGCATTTGTTTTACCCTTGTCATTTCCTGTCCAGAAGGCTGCAGCAGCGCCAGCAGTTTGTGACAAGAAGCCCTCAGGTTGCATCTGCCTTCTCTCAGCAGCAGAGAAGTGTTTCTCCTGCAGCTCTGAGACCAGCTGAGGATGCTCCTGGTGTTACATTGCTGTGCACTTCCGTGGAGAGGTGGAGTCTGCATTTGCTTTTTTCCGGATACTTTCTGTAAGAGAGAAGGAGCTGCTGCACAGAAAAATAAAGCCATGGCATTATGCTCATTTATCAAACTTAAGAGAAAGAGATTACATGTAATGGAAGCAAGGGGGCAGAGCAGGTGCTTTCAGCTCGTGTGAGTTGACTTCACTGATGTTTTCCTCTGTGTACATTGTCTAAGCACAGAATTTGGGTAAATTAATTCAAATAATGCTCAGTGTGCATTATTTGAAGGAAGACAAAAAAGTATTACCTGCTAAATCTCTTCTCCCGATCCCCACCAGGCCTTCATACAGTCCCTTGATTGGATTTTCTCCTGCAGTGATCACACCATGGAGCCAGATCAGCAACATTCTATGGCCGTGTTCCCTGTAGCTTTTAGTGCCTGGCAGGATCAAACCACAGATGAAATTCCACACTCAGAGTGCCATGACCAGAGCAGATTTCTGCCCTGGTGGGTTTGCACACCCCTCCCTCCCCTCTGGATTTTACTAGGAGGCTGTAAAGCACAGTTTTAATTCCTGCTTGTGATTGCTGGATTTGTATGGTACTTAATGGAGTGGCTGTGGCTGAGCTTGTGTTTGTTGCACGGCCTTTCATGGCAGTACAGTTTCTGCCTTCAGAGCACAGCCTGGCCCCTTGCTCACATCATCCAAACTACAGAGTTCTTGCAACAGCCAAACTAGCAATGATCGCTTTCTGACCCTCAGACCCTGCTTCTGCTAATGTATTTCTTAAATGCCTAAGAATTCACTTCACTGCCTTCTTGCTACTCAAAAGAAAAAAGTAAAACCAGCAAGTTTCTTCTGTTCTATAGAACAAGAATTGTAGCAAGAACTCACAGGCCTGTCAAATGTCTCATAAGGAGTGAGCAAAGAACCACTAATTCCCCTGCTTGCGTGCTTTATTCATAGACAAATTACAGTGTCTAGGTAATTCCACATTCAGTAAAACCAGAATTTTTAACCTAATCTTTTGTTTGCTTCAAATAACCAACCGATTTTCTTCATGCTTTGCTCTTACTGAAGCTTTATCTCCTAGAAACAAAGTCCAAGGAAAGAAAGGAAAATACCTGGGAAGCTTTTTTATACCTGTCCATTGTTGCTCAATGGCCCTAATATGATCATCCGTGAATTTCCAGTGATGTGCCAGCTTCTTCCATTCCCCGGGTTTGAGGTACTTAGTGGCTAATCTCCACATGACTGAGCGAATGTGCTGTGTTTCCAGCCTGTGATCCTGCTTAAAGGTCAAGTGCTTTGCCACCCATGAGCCAGAGTCGCTGTTCAGGTTGTCCTGCAAAGCAAGAACAGAGGGGTCAGTTGGTTGACCTGTGGTTCTGCAGCCTCCCACATCCTCAGCTCTGTGGTCCCTGTGAGTTCATTCTGGCACAGCTCATTTTCTTATTCTCTTTATTCTCATTTCACTCTGTGCTTATCAGGGTTAAAATGCCATTAACAGCTCTTCCAATGTGGAAGCCCATTCGGATCACGATTTGCATTTCTACACTGCCTTTTATCTGGGGTTTGGGGCAGAATCATTTAATTAAATCTGCTTCCCTGCAACATCAGCTCCTGCTCACAGTGCTTACATGCCAGGCTGCAGAGGCTGCACGACGTTCCCTAGGGCTGCATGGGAAGCCAATGCAAGGGGCTGATACACTGAGCATGACTCCCAAAGCTGCACCTGAGCCAAAGGCACAGGCCCTCCTTTCCTTCCTTTTCTTCCCCCTCTAGAGCACCGCTACGGGAAGACGACCAAAATCTTAACGTGCAAGGGATGTGACACTGGGCTGTACTTTCAGCTCCCTCTGCTCAGCTTGGTTTGGGCACAGGCTTGGCGTAGGCAGGGTTTCAGAGGGGAGATTGGGGCTGAGAGGCTGCACTTTGAGGGAGAAGTTGGTTGTATGACTCCAACAAGAGCTGTCTCCTTCTACTGCTGAAAAACTCTCAAAATCCCACTTTGGTGACCTCAGGCCAAGCATTTTCCTGCTCAGTCCTTCAGTTTCCCCTTCTGGGAAGAGGAACTAGTTCTATCCCTTTGGGAGCAGCTGTTAAATAATTTTTTGGAAACCCCTATTCCCACTAGTGCTGCCTGGGATTTTGAACAACAGAGGCCTTTTTAAATAAGGAAAGCCTTAACTAGATGCTGTTGGCATGGTGAGGACTTCTGTTTTTCTTAAGGGGATGAAAATTAGAGGTCAGGCTGTCACGGGATGTCCTGTATTCCTTTTTCTTTAACAGCTGGTATGTGGAGTCTCAATGGAGAGGAGAAAGCACAGGGGCTGTTGTGTAAGCTGCTCACCTTCTCCCATTTGTAAAATCGATCAGCTTTGATAATCATGTCCACCAAGATGATGTGATTGCCTCGGGCAGCAACATCCAGAGATGTTTTCCCTTGCTGAAATTAGAAAGGGAAAATGAGCTGAAAAAGACTTCGCACCTTAGGAGGTACAATCTCCATGCCTATTCAGCATCTGCAGCAGCAGGCACATGGACTATGGGGTAATGCACCCAGCCAGGACCTGTTCTATACCTGTGAACTCTTCAGATGTGAGCTGGTGTCAAGCTCCTGCATTCAGGGCATGGGGAGTGGTTTTCCAGGCTCTGCAGCACCTCCTCTGCTGCTACAAAGGATCTGCCTGTTTTGCAGGAGCTTTTTCAGGAAAAGCTTCCTGCAACCCACCAACATGAGAGCAACCATCAGAGGACCAGCTCAGCTCTGCAGTCCAAGGCATTTTATAGCCTTTTACACAGCAGGTTTGCTGACACATGAAACCAAAATGATTTATACAACCTCATTAACTTTATAGGCTCCAGATACACATGATTAGAAATGGTCTCCTAGGAGAAGCACAGGCTGATGGGACTATGAAAATGTGGCTATGTTCCTTTCATGAATATGATTTCTATTTCTATCTAAAATCAGAAGGCAGAAATGAACGAGATTTGAAAGTTACATGAAGGAAAGTGAGCCAGCCCAGGCACCAGGCATAACAGGAAGAACAGTTCTAGCCTCAGATGTGAGCAGAAGCCCAATTTCATACAGAAAAGTGTGAATGTGTCCCCTGTGCTGAGTGTCACTGCAGTTCCACAGAGTGCTGAAAGGTGACATTCACCACAGCTGAAGGCCAGTTCAACCAGGTGGCTTCAGGTCTGCACTTGCTCTAACCCACTGTGAATGACAAACACTACTTTAATCCCTGTTCAAGGCCCTCCGGCATCTTCTGGGCACATTTTCAAGCCTCTTGAAATTCATTCTGTTGATTTTATTAAATGGCAAAAGCTCCAGAACCATGCCAGATCTATACCACACAGATCCTTTCAACCAATTAGAACATTTGTGCTGTAATTTTTCAGGTATATTACTTATCATTATTTGAGGACATCTTTGATATCACTGTTCATGATAGTACAAGTACTATCTTGTACTAGATTGGGACTACAAAGGAACTAGAACAACTTTGAGAAGGAAAGCATTCTTCATTGTGTTATCTATTTTCTACCTGTCTAAGAAGCAGTCTCTTTCTTCCTGGAAAACACATCAAAATAACCTACTTAGCCATGTTTTAAGGGCTTATCCCTGGAAATATCCAAATTTTAATATTACTAGCCTTCCTTGAAAATGATGAAAAACATTAGCAAAGACTATCCATGTATATTTTCCCTCCATACTCCCACAGACCCTGTTTCACCCATGGAGACCTTTACCTTGTCTGTTAGCTTCAGATTAACTCCTGCAATGAGGATCATCTCAGCAATGTCCTGCCTGCCATGCTCTGCAGCGATGTGGAGTGAGGTCTGCTGCCTCTGCAGAAGGAGGGAGAAAGGGCTACACGTCAGAGAATGACAAGTGCCAGGCTGGAAGGACAGAATACTACCAGGAGGACCCTTGAGACTGTTTAATGGAAACCAGTAAAATTGAACATAAAATGTGTCAATTTTACAGTATCATCAGGAGAGAACAGAGTTACAAGTATGAAGATTAACCGAAACAAGCTACATAAAGCCGTCCTTCAGAAAATTACAATTTGGTGAGACAACCAGTTACCTCCAGGCTTGCCTCCTATTCTCAGCCCTCCAAGCATTTTGCAGAATATCTTCCATCTTGAAATTCCTCCTACCTGCTTCCAGCAAGGAGGAGAGAGCTTGACTGTGCAATGTTGCAGGGGACACAGCACAGCCCCATATTCATGTTGAATACCATCAAGTGATTACCTCACTGCAACACTTAGAATCATTTCACAGGTTTCACATTTCCTAAGCTGTGCTTTCAGGTTCTCCACATTTCAAAGCACTTCTCTTTAATTCTGTCCCCAAGGTGACAAGATCCCCCACGAAACTGGTTCACATTTCAAACACAAAGAACAGGAGCTGCAGTCTTACATTATCTGGAATGTCAAGGTCACACTCTGCACTGATGAAGAGCTTCACCATGGCTGGGAAGTTCTGTAGGACTGCAATGTGTGTTGCTGATGCATTTTGCTGTGGAAAGAAGATCCTGCACTTAGGGAGAGCTTAGCTCATAGCACTGAAAGGACCATGCTGTGCCCAGCAAGTCCTATTCTATCACTGCTGCCAGTCTGCACTGGGGGCTGATGGGGATACTGCAGCACTGGTCCTTCCAGAGTTGCTTTGTGCTCTTGAACAGCTCCACAAACTGGTTTCACCTTGTTGTTAGTGGTGAGAGCATTGAGAGGGACTCACATGATTGAGAGCATCTGTGTGGATTCCTGCATCCATGAGGGTCCTGGCTATCTCCTCATAGCCATGCAGTGCTGCATAATGAAGGCAGTTCATCTTTTTCTGAGGCAAGGCAGAAGAGAGGAGTGTTACTCAGGGATTCTTCCCAGAGGCTGCAGTTGTTAGACTACCCACAAAGAGCTCCCTGCTCCCTCCTGCAAGTGTCCTATGGCCCAGCACTGACAAATTCATGGAGATTGTCTCCAGCCAAACCAGTCCCAGGGAGCTTCACCCGCCTCTGTACAAAACCACATTTACCTTCCTCTAAACTCCCTCTGCTATTCTTGAATGCAGGGTTCCACATGATCTCTCTCTATAATGGGTGACCTGGGAAGCCATTGGTCTGGGCATAAATCCACCAAGTAGGGATTGGGAATGGAATCACCTCCATGGAGCTAACCTGGGTTTGGGCATTGACATCAGCTCCTGCTTCCACGAGCAGCTTCACACAGTGGCTGTGTCCCCCCTCAGCAGCCAAGTGCAGAGCCGTGAGTCCTTCCTGCACAAGGCAAGAAAGGACACAAGCAGCATTTCTGTAGACAAGGCTGAGACAGGGCAGCAGGATGAGTCAGACTCTACCCCATCTTCTGAATCCATCACATGTTACAGTACCAGTTCTGAGGGCCAGGGATCTTCAGTTGTTTGTTACAAAAGTAGAGAACACAATTATCTGCCCTGGACATACCAGAGTACTGCCTTGTCCTGAATGTCACTGGCTGTGGGCCGTAAGACGGACATTGTGTTCACCAACTTTCTTCCCCTCCAGCCCATCAATAAACCAAAAGGGGTTTCACATGGACAGTGAAGACAAACCATGCTCCTGGAATAGCCCAGAGACAGAACTGGAAATCCGTGATCCTCTATCACTGGTCTTCCCTTCTGAGGGTTGCAGCTCATTTCATTACAAGAAAACAGAAGCAAGCAAGCAAGCAGAATTCCTAAGTGATTTGATGTGGTTTTATCACTGCTCTTTGCACAAAGGGCAGCTCATGTGGGGGTAGACAAATGCTGCCAGTTATCACAGAAGGTGGCTCCCCCTTTCCTTCAGATCTTAATCACAATCAAATACACTTTTCAAAGACAGTAACCAAATAAGACTAAAAAAAAAATGCCGATAAACTTAATTGGGAGTGTGCCCTGGAATAAATAACAGTGATACTAAGCCAGTATTTGCTATCTAAGTCATTAACTGTGTTCCAGCCACATAATTTTCCAGAGCGGATCTGTCAAAAGAGCGATCTCAAACAGAAGGTCCATATGTTCAGTGACTAAGTCAATACTTTAAAGCACGGTGAAGTTCAGTTTAAAACACACTCAATAACCATTTAGGCCCTTGAATGTACAAGGGTCAGGGAGAGAAAGGGAGATTAAATGGAGTGATAAGGTAGGTGAGCAGATACAGCAGGAAGAGAAGGCAACACTTTAAAGATGGGAATTGGTCCAAGACGGATGTCACCTTTCACTGATACCTTGCAAGTGTGACCTGCTTTTACCCACATAGGCTTTAGATAAAATCAGCTATTTTCTAGACCTCTCCTGGCAATACTGGCTTTTCAGCCTGATGATTGTGGCAGTAGAGTATTTCTAGGGAGGAAAAGGGCAAAACTGATGTGGTTTTGATTTAATTTTACTTACTGAGTTTTTTTCATCAAGGTCCACTCCAACATCTATAATCTTCTCCAGCACAGAGAGGTGTCCATTTTTAGCAGCCAAATGCAATGCTGTATTTTCTTCCTGAAAGTAAACATTACTTTATAAACATATGTCTCACAGGACTGAGTGTTCATATACCACAACCTTGCACAAAGTATATCCAGCGTGGCTGAAAAGGAGGTTGTAACCAGTAGCACAAATATGAAGCAATCTTCCTACAGTTGCAGCAGTGAGGGAAGAAACCCTCCTACCTTAAAGTGGAGCATGGTCCACCAGGCTTACTGTGTATCCTGCCTGGAAAGCCCTGGAGAGAAACCATGAACTAAGCAAGAAAATGGCTTGAACTGGGCAGGGAAGAAAAGCCCTGATATACCACAGCCATAGTAACAATTGTGGGTGGACAACTTGCCTTTCTGAGCCTCATTTGGTATTCTGTTCCCTGTTTTACACATCCCCTAATCCTTGGACTTCACCTCCCTTGCATGTGGTTTTGTGTCTGTACCTTGTCTTTGGCACTGCGAGAACAACCCAGTCGAATGAGGAACTCCACCACCTCCAGCTGCCCGTACTCTGCGGCCAGGTGAAATGCTGTCCTGTCCATCTTTGAAAGGAAACAGAGAAACAAAATGGAAAAGGCTCAGAAAGCACGAGATCAGATCATCTGCTGCAAGAGGCTTGACCAGACCCAGGATACCCATGATCCCTAAGCTCACTCTGCAGGAAGATTTCTGGGAGTAGCATCTGACTCTGATTCTCTTCCCAAGACCAAGGGCAACATTCCTGCTAAACTCAGCAGAGCAAGACCAGACTTGATGACACAAAGCTGTGAAGAGCCTTCCTACCTTGTCTGTCTCATCCACACACACATCCTCCAAGTCCTCCATGATGAACTCCATGATCTGGATGTGTCCCCTCTGAGCTGCACAGTGAAGCAGGTTCCTGCCATTCTGGAGAGGGGACAAAGGACTGCTCATTCAACAAGTCCAAGACTGTGGCACAGTCAGTCTCTTTTGACAACCTGTTCCTGTTAGGAAAGGCCCATTTCATCCCTCCCTGCACCTCTATGGCTAAACTTCCTTGTGCTGCAGACAGCAAGTTATGACTGAAATATTAATACCCCTTTTCCTAGACAAGGTCTGTTTTAGAATACAAGGACTTCTGATTCACTAAACCCATTTCCCATTTCTGTAACACCTTCCACATCAGCACTGCACAAACATGAGGTGAGGAAGCTGTGTGCATCTCTAGAGCTCCAATTATTACATCTGCTTCAGGGGTAAGTCAGAGTGCAGATGCTGTCCCCAGCGCAGATGCTGTCACACACGACTGAGCTTACAGGTAAATCTCTCTCTGACCCCCAACACTGTCTAGAGCCAAGTGATGGACCCACACGGGGAGACCCTCACCCTATTGACACGGTTTATCTTGGCCCCAGCATTGACAAGGATCTGCAGGACACGAAGGTGACCAAACCAGGCAGACAGGAGAAGAGCATTCATTCCAAACTGGGAAAAAAGAAGATACTTACAGTTAAACTGCAGCCACCACCATCCCTGCCCTGGAGTGAAGCTGTCCGCTTAGCTTAATGAAGTTTTCCAAATCTATTTGTTTCTCACTGGTATATCTTTCAGTTGCACTTTGTCCAGTTATTATTATTTCTGTCATAGATATTCACAGCAACAGAGCAGAGACCTGCTTCTTGGCAGCTACTACCTATTTAATGGTGTTTATTAGCCTGGCTGTATGGGGGTGAGAAAACTTGTTGGCTGTCACCGTCATCCCACAAGCCCCATCAACACAATGAGAAGAAGCCAAGCATCCCCATGCTCTATGGAAAACTTCACAGATTCTACCAGCCTATTCCAAGTCACTGTGCATGCAAGGAAGAGGCCAAAATACAGAGCACAGACACATGTGCCAACAAAGCTTGCTTTGGCCCCTTGCTCAGCAGATGCAGTGTGCCACCCTGTGCCACCCACCCAGGGCTAAGGTGCAGTCTGTAACTGCTGGCCTAGCACCCAGTCCCTGGCGTTCCCCCAGCACTGAACACATCTGCAGCACATGCAAGGGAGAGTTGCCTCTGTACACTGTCTTCATCTTCCACAGGGACATCATGATCCAGGAGCAGTCGCACAGCATCCACGCTCCCTGCTCCCGCAGCCCAGTGCAGGGCAGTCCGCTCTGCCTGGAAGGGAAGGACAGAGGCAGGGAAGGCTGATGTATGCAGAGTGTGTGTGTCCACCAGCCCTTCTGAAGGCCAAAATATTCTTGGCCATCTATTGGAGCCAGAATTTCTCGCACTGTGCAGAGTTTTCTCTGGATGCAGCTCTCTGTCTCTGCTCTCCTGTCCGGCAGACAGGTGTTAGTCACCTTCTACTCAGGATCTGCAGTTCTGGGCTATATTGACAGCGCAGAGTGAAGAACATTGCTGACCATAAATGGACAGATTGAAACATGAGGGATGGGTGCAATCCTGTACCTCCATGAACCTACTAGTCAACAAGTAAAGACCTGCACCAGAAACAGAGTTTGTCCCACAGTCTTAACTGTACAGAGACAGCAAAATCAAAGCCTTTCATGGCAATCGTGTATCTGGCACTTGCAGCTTTCCAGTGTGGCCAGGATGATAATGCTGGGGGGGTCTCAGTGTGTTGTGAAAACTGTTTGGTTGCCACAGGCCGTATTTGGCACTGGGTGTTGTATTTTAAAGCTTAGATGAATTAAGTAGTTAATGAGAAGAGTAGCGTTAAGGAGCTGCAGCTCTGAAACACACCCTCAGCACTTCCTGCAGCTTGAAGGTGGAAAAACCCAGACTTACATTGTTTTTGGCTTTGATGTCAACTCCTCTCCTGATGAGTTCCTCCATCCTGGCCGTATCATTTCGCTTCGCTGCATCATGGAACTCCTTCTCTGACTGAAGCACTGCAGCAGAGCAGAAGAGTGAGCATTAAAACAGTGCTGGCAAGGAGCATGGAGCAGCATGCCCCAACAAACCTCCCGTTCATCTCACCAGACCTCATGGCTTCAGGGAAGGATGACTGCAGAAAGAGTGTTCCAGGAAGAATCCCAGCCCTACAGATGTTGGCATGTTTGGTGGATTTATATTCTACCACTGTCTCTCCTTCCCTGACTTACCCCTGTGCCACATCAGTGCTCTTCCAGTCCTACCCACTTCTCTTCTAATTCAGTGTCTGTCTCTGCATGGATTTGCTCCAGCTGCAAAACCTTTTGATCCATGAGGTCCATATCCTCTGGGCACCCTCAGTGTGAAGGCTCTGAGATGACACAGACCCCTTCCCCTTTCCTCCATCCTTCCTCCTACATCCCACTGCTCTACAAGGAGGCCTTTACACATGGTCCCCCTCCAAGCAACCTGAGCCAGCCAAGCAGCACAAAACTGCCAGCCTGGCCTGTGATTAGTGTTGCATCTCTTAATAAACTGTGGCAGCTCTGCACATAACACCATGACTGGCAGTATTTGTCCTGCACAGCTAGGCACAATTTAAGAGTGTTTACTCTCCATGCTGGGCCTTGCCCCAGCAATCTTCTCCTTGATTGAATAAACCTTCCTGCCAAGAAACAAGAGCAAGGCTGTGACTGCCACAGCCCAACAGGGAGGCTCTGAAGGCTTTTGGCAAGGCTGGTGTCAGGGTTTGTTGGACTCAGTCTCTGTCCTAGTGCTTTTGGGAAATTCTTTCAAGAAGCGCTTGAGTCAGACCCTTGGCCTGTCATATCCCACTGGAGAGGTGGCCCAGAGGCTCTGCTCTCTTCTATACTTCTGCAGAGCCCAGGCTGCAGTTTGAGGGGCTCAATGCTACTTTAGTTTGTCCCAACGTATCAACAGCATACTAACCACGTGCCATGCCAAAGGCATCAAAACATATTATTGTTCCCATTCCACTACACTGAGGGAGACAAACAAGAGATTTGCTGCCTAAATAACACTATTAATCTCTTTGAAGGGCACAGAAGAAAGGCATCCCTACTGTGGACTCTTAGAGCAACAGGGGTATAATCTCATCCTCCAGTTTCCATTCCCCTTGCCTTCAAACAAAAAAACTTTAGCTCAAGAAAAACACAAGTAGCACAAATTTTAATGCTAGACAGGATCATTCAATAGTGTGTTTATCCACTTAACAGCAGACATGGTCATCTGAGAGTGTGTATTCAAGAGTGCTGGACCTGCTTTTACAATGAAGGCAGTAGGATTTGGACACTGATTTCTGCAAGAAACAGGACTTCCGATACTGTATATTAAGACTTTTATCACCTTGTCAGCTGTGTTAACAGGATTGCATTTCACCTTGCGCAGACTCTTCATTTGAGACGAAATATCAAGAGAACTTGTGAGAAACACACTGAGTTTTGGTTAATTATTAACACCAATGGCTACACACATACCACCTCCTTGCACATGCTTATCTCCCTTCAGTGGAGTAAATCCTATGTTTCAATTAAGAAAACGCTGCTGACCCTGCTCTCCAGGTGACAGAAATGTGTTCTTACATTTTATGGTCACACAAAGCATCATTTTCAAGAGATGCCAAACCACCTTAGTTATTCTTTGCACTAGCTGTGAAGATGCAGTAACAAATCCGGCATCACTAAGTCCTTAGAAGCCACAATTTATTTATTTTCAGCAACACATGAGTAACAGTTTGATGGTCTGAGTTTCCTATTTAAGATCCACAGTGGCTCTGTAAGTGTAAATGCACTCCTCATCATGGCATGCACCTGTCTAACAGCAACATTTCAGTGAGTATTTAGGAGTTTTTCTTCTCTTTCAAGCTCGGATTCCAGGGTATTTCATAGCTTACTGAATAGGAATTCAATTACTGAATAGGAATTCAGTTATCACAAATAGTGTGGAAAACATTTTAAATTATTTACCCTCAGTGCAATGCAGCAACTCACAGGCAGTTTATTATGCAAGAGATATAGAAAAGCAGCAAAGGAGGCAAAAGACATGCAAAGAAACGTGCCGAACCCATCCCCCGGGCCCTACCTGGGGCTGCAGGACACAAAGACAGCACGGGATGGGGACCGAGGGACCAAAGGGGCCAAAACCCCTAAGTGCAGGATACCAGAGTTATGTGCAGCATCTCAGCGGTGCAGGATGCTTTGGGGCAACAGCAGTCTTGATTCACGGGTAGATTTATCCACCTGTCTTGTTTCCGAGCGGATTTTCAGCTGTCCGGTTATTTTTTTTAGGGCATCCCGGCTCTGCCCCTCAGCCCCGCCGGCTCCCGCCCGCCCCCGCCACACGAATCGCCCTCACGACGCCGCGCCCTCTGCCCCGCTGGGGCAGCCCCCGCCTCGGCCCCACTCACGGGTGTCGCCTTCTGACGCCAAGTCGTCCCCCATGTCGCGACACAGCGGCCCCGCCGCCTCAGGGCGGGCTGAGGCGCGTCCCCGCCGCCTCAGGGCGGGCTGACATGCGCGTCCCCGCCTCCTCGCAGGCCATCTCGCCGCCGCTGAGCTGCTCTTTCGCTGCTCTTTAAAGCAAAATATCATAAAACAAACCCATTTCCCGGCAAATACGGCGTTTTCGGGCCGTTTGGGGAGGACTTGAGTAGGGACATCCAGCTGCTGCCATTTCGGCCAGGTGCCGCCCTTCACTTCAGCGCGGCTCTGCTGAGCGCTGCTGCTTCGAGGTGGTGGGTGGTTTAATTTAAAATTATTTTAATTCTGTTTCCAGAGCAATTTGGGAGGAGAGGGATTTCTAACCAGTAGGAAATACGGGAGGTTTTGTTTTCCCCTGAAAGCAGGGCTCAGGGGTTGATATTTCCCGGGAATGCAATGCTCTTGGTACCACATGTCCCTCAGCAGGTGCAGGATGGGGCTAAAGGGCTTTTCCCTCAGAGTTTTAGTGAATTCTCCAGGTTCAGCGTCTGGGCTGGTTTTATCTCTTATTTTGTTCTCCATTTTGATATTATGATAAGGAAGAAACTAGGGTGAGCTGGGGTTGGGGAGATAGTCAGATCTGTTTCTGTGGGTCCGCCACAGTACTCCTCCCCTGTAATACTGCTTCCATCTCTGGGGGTCCCCAACATAAGAAGGACATAGAGCAGCTGGAGTTAGTCCAGAGGAGGATACAGAAATTCTTCAAGGGTTGGAGCACCTCTGCTCTGGAGCCAGACTGGGAGAGCTGGGGTGTTCAGCCTCGCGAAGAGACAGTTCTGGGGAGACCTCATATGTAGCCCCATCCCTGGAAGCATCCAAAGCCAGGCTGGGTGGGGCTTGGAGCACACTGGGATAGTGGAAGGTGTCGCTTGCCCATGGAAGAGGTGGAACTGGATGATCCTTAAGGTCCCTTGCAGCCCAAACCATTTTTTACTGCTGGACTCAGGATAGGAGAGGTGACATCAGGTTTGTATCCCCTAGACCATGCTGGCCCACGGAAGTGGTCCTTGTCAGGACTCCCGGGAGAAGTCCCCTGGAGAAGTGTCTCTCTGTACCGCTGGTTTTGGCTGCGAGCTCACTCTGGTGCCTGTCACCACATGAGGGTGCCAGTGCTGTTCACCTGCCACGACTTCCTGCTCTAGCAGTAAAGTCCAGGGTGCAGATGGGGCTATTCCTTGGGCTCGGGACAGTTTTGGGGTACATCCCGATCCCGGGGACCCTTGTGGGGGTCCGTGCAGTCCTGTGAGAGAGCGTGAGGCGTTTGGTGTGTTGGGAGAGGAGGGGAGGCGAGTGATGTCCTGGGGGTATGCAGATAAGAAAAGACCCTCTGCTTCTCCAAACATGTCCCTCTGTGTGCACAGCTACACCAGAGCTGTCTTCAAGGCAGGGAGACGGTGGTTTCCATTTCACTGAAACCCATCACTGAGGGCTTCAGTAGCCAAGTGCTTGCTGATGCAGTTGAACCACTATGGCTTGGCCTGCCCAGCTGCGAAATGGGGAGGTGGACCCTAAGCTCTTGAGCAAATACAGAATGTGTGGGGGTTTATGGATAGCTGCTGCTATAAAGATTTGGATTTGTGTTTTGTTTGCCTTTTATTCAAACTGAAGTAAAAAAAAAGAAACAAAAAAACAAACAACCAAAAAACCCCAAACAACCAAAAACCCCAAAACCCCCCCACTCTCTCTGGCAGGAAAAGTGAACATAAGGTCTGTGTGGATAAAGGGGAAGCCCTTCTTTTGTACAGTAGCTTAGCTAGTAGAGCATCCTCCCCGAGGAAAGGGGAAAGCTGGGCTTGATCCTTGTTTCTGCCGGAGGGGAGATGCAAACCTCGGGCCACACAAGACCCCAGAGAGCACCGTAAACAACAGGCTGCAAGCATGTCTGGTGCAGAGAGTTTTTCTTGCTCTTTCCTGTTATTTTAAATAATTAATGATTTGATGGAGCAGGGAGTGGAGAAGGCAGGTGTCCCGTCTCCCTGGAGAGCAGTCTGTGCACCCGGCAAGACGGAGTCTTGCTCTTTCTCGATGAATATTTAAGTGTCTTCAGACAAACTGGAACGGCGCCAGCAGGAATGACTGAGAAGGGCTGAGCCCTTCCCACTGGGTATCCTAGTGCCTGGGGGCTGGGGAAACAGCCCTGAATAGGGCAGGGAATAATCCCTGCTTGCACGGACTGTGGAAGTACTGTGCATCCCAGCCTTAGGTGGGACCTCTGGCTCTTGCTAGCCTTTTGTTATGCTGTAAGAAATCCTTGGATGGAAAGCTGTCTGGATTTAACCTGCCACTGTTAATGTCATTGTCTTCCAGAGCTTGAATCAGCCAGGCCTCATCACCCATGGCTCTCCTGCGGGTTAATGCTGATCTCGGAGGAGGAATAGCGCAGATGCACTGAGAGTTTGCATCTGTTTGTGAGCTTGGATGTTTCCAGCAGGCAGAAAAAAAGGCAATGTAGGCAGTTCCTTCTGTCCTTCCCAAAGCGGTATGTGTTCCAGGGGTGGAAGGGACCAAGACTTTCTGCTGATACTAAGTACAGAATGCTGAGACGATTTATTAAAGACACTGAACATTCGCCTAGCGATCCATTTATTAGCTAACAGACCTAAAAGAGCTCTTGGATTTTTCCACTAATGTTGTAGCATAAAGAATGACAGGGGGAAGTTGTAATTTGAGCCCTTTTTGTAATATATTCCAGACATTGACCCCATCTTCAAAATGGTGTTAAAATCTTTGACTTTATTTCACTTGAAGAATAATTTTAGCTGAGCCAGCTTTGTGCTCTTTCTCACTTAGAAGTGAAGCTCTCTGTCAGAGAATTTTGTGTTCTTATTTTGCATGCACAATTTTTATGTATTGCTTTAGGATAATCATTATTTTTGATCACATTCAAACATCATGAGCCACGCTGCTTAAATCCATGTAATTTTAAAATGTGCCTGTTAGCTCCCTGGTTTAGTTGTATACACTGTGATTTTCAAGCCAGTCAGATTTGCAGTTAGCCATGTAATACAGCCCACAAACCAGTATGTGTTTATGCAGAAACAGTTGCTTACCTAGAGGTTTAGCAAATTGGACTTAAATTTATAATCTTCCTTTGGAAGCAAAACTGGAAGGTGACTCCTCCTGCCTGCAGCTGCCTATAGTTTGGGAAGCCAAGCTTCTGCATCTCTGGAGCTGCCCACAGCAGGGGAGCCTGGCTTGAGGAACAGCCTTCATCCTTGGAGGACTGTCTTTTCTGGCATATGCTGCCACAGACAGGAAATTCAATATTGCATGGAAGAGGGGATGACCACGTTCCTCTTTCAGTGCTGATGAACTGTTTTTATGTGACAGGGTGTCAATTAGCCCAGTGTGCTGAGATAGCAACCATGGGCTCTGTCTGGCAGCACCTGAACCAGATCTTTGGGCACTGTGGTACACAGCTGCCATTGATGAGGAACTGTATGTTTGGGTTTCTTTATGTCCCTGCTGTGGTTATTCAAAAGGGACCAACCATCCCAGTTCTGTGCTTTTTCAGATATGTCCCATTAGAATGGGATACACGTTACAGCTCTGGCTACATGGCTTCATGTGTGGCTCCAGCTTATTTATTTTTTGTCTGGGTTTGGCTTTTAGTTGTTCTGTAGACTAGGTTATTTTTGGTGCTTTCTTTGATAACTCTGTTCCTGTGACATGCTGCGGAGCCAGAACTCCTCTGGGAACATCCCAGAAATGCGCACAAACATCAGGCCTGTAGCTTCTAACACTCAACATATGAAGCTTTCAGAAGGCCTGGACACCTAACGGGACTCCACAAACCCACTCTGGAAGCCTGAGAAGGATTCCAGCAGTTTCCTCAAAGGCTGCATTCATTTCCTTGCAAGGCTTCCACAGAGGAACAGCTTGTTAGAGGGACCTGTGGAGCTTGGAAGTTTTGCCAATAATAATTCAGGCCCAATTCTGGAGTCAAATATTTAGCTAAACAGAGACTGTCTGATGAGTGGATTAAACACAGACTGCATCTGAGTGAGCTTGACATTTCAGGTTTTTGTCAGTGTCCATTTCACGAGCCTATAATTCCATTTTTCCTGTCTTCCCAGACTCAGCTCATGCTGTGTAATGTTTCAGGCAGAACAGAATGAGGTATTTCAGCAGAGCTGTTGCTTCTAGCTCAGGAAGCAGCCTGAATTGCAAAGTGATGTTCTTTGCTTTAGGCTTAGGAATAATCCAGTACTATGGGATTGGGAGGAAATCATGTTAGAAAAACTGAAGGGTTGGTTTGTTTGTCAGTAAGAAAAAGCCTCAAGGAACCAGGCAGAGATGTCAGAGAGGGTTGGTGAGTGAGCCTTGCCAGTGTGCTGCATGGTGCTGACACAGACAGCTCAGTCTGTATTAACAGCAACTGGAAGTTTGAGCTGGTGATTTGGCACTTCCCTCTCCTGTCACTCTCACTTCCCAAAGCTGATAGGCTTTTAAACCCCTTGTAAAGATAAATGAACTTAAGCTTGTATGTAGCTTTGAAAGTGAAGCTTACATGTAATTAGCACTATGGCAGGGGTTGTTCCTTACCGTCAGGCCACTCCTGTTGATCCCTGACCTCCACATGGAGTTTACTGACATGAGTCCACTACATTTTCCCACTCAGTATATTCTCCCACCAACTGTGGAGAATTCGGCTCATATCTATCCTGCAGGAATATGTGAGAAGCAGAAAAAATACCTCCCCAGTATCTTTTGTACCTGAATGCTACCTTAAAAATAGCTGTAGGAGAAAAAATTTGTTATTTCTGTGATGCTTGGCCAAGGGAGGTGTATATGAGCCCATTGTGTTCAGGCTTTCTTAGTGCCTAGGTACCAGGTTTGAGCAGCAGCTGGGAGATTACTGGTTTGACAGTCTGTGTCCCATGGTGGTGATCAGGTCACAGTGGTCATTCTGTCTGTGCTTTGAACTGTTTGCCTTACTGGAATCATGGAACCTGGTCTTTCAAAGCCAGGAATGTAACAGTAATATGGTCTTAAAACATCTACTGTGTGACCAAAAGCAAATGTAGCAGGAAAGGATCTGAAGGCAGAATATTCTTTCTTGAATTTAAGAACAGAAATTGTGTGATGGAGCTGGAGTCACTGCCCTCCCTCGTTTGATTGTGATGGTTAACTGAGCAAGTATTTGGTTATGGGAGGTGGGAACGGCTGCCGGGTATAAACCAAGCAATAATCGGGACACTGAATCCTAATCCCCTCATTGCCTGCGGGCAATGTTTTTACTCTCACTTTACTGCATGTGTAAAAAGAGGGAAGATCCTCTGCTTTCTGGGCCTCTGAGGATTTTCTGGCTCCTAAAGGCAATCTCTCCCTGTTCTTTTCAAGACAAAAGTGCGTCTGAAATGTAGGATCTTTTAACCATAAACCCGAAGTGCTGAAACCTACTTCCAGAGGCACAGCCCTGAGCTGCTCTTATGCCACGCTGAAGGACTCAGTGCAAAACTTGAAGTGAAACAGAAAATTGTGTTTGAGGATTTAATAAAAGCTAAGTGGAAGCAAAGGGTTGCTCAATGATGCCGTCGCTCCCTTCTAATGTGACCCCATGGAAAACCATGGAGTCCAACAGGAGCAGGCAAGCACAGTGCAGCTTTGGAAGTGTTTCATTTCTGTCTCTCAGCAATTTTCTTCCAGAGCCCAGAACATCTGTCTCTGCCTCCAGCCACATGCAAGTGCACCGAGAGCGTTTTGTTCCAAGCCTAATGAGTAATTTTATGGTCTTGGAATTGGAGGCAGGGGGAGGGGGCTGGGACAGCAGCTGGAGTCGTGTTCTACAAGGAGCTCTGCTGATGTCAAATTGTAGCCTGATGATTTTTACTTTACTGCAGCCCACCAGGCTTCCCTTTAAAGTCCTCTGCTAGAGTTGCTGGTGATCAGTGCATGAACAGCTCTGACATGGCCTTCTGCATTCCCAGGGCTTCTTCACTGCTGGGCTCAACAAGCAACATGGAAAATAATGACATCAGTGGAGAGGAGGTGGGGGAGCTCAGCTGGGCGTCAGCTCCACTCTGTATGTGGAGAGAGCACACGTGAATGCAGAAAGCACACTTTGCCTATCCTGCCTCTGGCTTCAGTGCTCAGGAGGGATGAGGGAACAAACAACCCCAGGCAGATGTGTAATCACATCACTCAGGTGCCGAGCAGATGGTGCTGAGATGTGGTGATACACGTGGTCTGAGAAGAGGTACCGAATGAATTGATTCAAATTGTCACTGGTCTCAGCAGCGTTTTTAAAGCACAGCCCCAGCTTTCTCTTTGAGAAGAACAGGGTTATCCGTAGAGAGAGATAATCTGTACAGGAAACAGAAGGCAGATGTTGTCATATGTTTATCATATATTTCCACCACAGGGTCTTCCTTTGGGACAGGCTTGCAGATCCTAAGCCCTGGAGCAGGACTTGCACATGGAGGGACCATGCTGTGTTTATCCAGAGCACATTATACAGAGCTCTTCCTCCACCTGCCCAAGTTCTCTTGGTCTGAAAAGCAAGTTTATATTCAGTCACTGTGACTCAGCCATAGAATCTGACTCATTTTCTTGCTGTTACTCATAGAAAGGAAAAGCCAAATGGTAACCAGTCTGTGCCTGTAGCCACCTGTAATTCTCCAGTTTTCTGCTGTTGTTGTCTGGATGAATTTCTGCTTATTGACACTAACATACTTATTTTGCTGAAGCTTTTAATACTTCTTTCTACAGAAGAAGACTGATTAGAAAATAAAATTTTCTACCCCTAAAGTGAAGAGGAAGTGTGCTGAATCTCCATGGCTGCTTGTGGAGTTCCTGAAATGGGACATTTCAAGTTGGCACTTCACAAAGATAGCAACAGGATGGGACCAAATGTATCAACCACCAGGCAAAACTGGGAGCAGCTGCAGAATTGCTGCAGCTCCTGAGCTGACCTCTGTGGTCTGGAGAAGGTTGCTGGTGGTCTGTATCTTAAAGATGCTCAGTTCTAGGAGATCCTGCTTTCAGCAGTGATGATGTGTTGGTCACCAGAAATCTGTCTTGCCCATCCTCTGGGCTGGACTCCCCACTGCAATGGAAGGACTTGAGCTGCTTGGGGTTCTGTGGGCTGCCAGTCCTTAAAGAAAGGGATGGTGTTCTACTTTGTGTAAGCCTTTGTTGCACTGGCAGCTCAGGAGTCTCTGCTCATTTCAGACTTGGCTGTTACTCGCTTGCACATGTTTTGTCCTCTCATCAAGGTGCAGGGAAACACCAGGCCCCGGCTCCTTCTCTTGCAGTGTGATAGGTGGCTTATTCTGTGCTAGAGACTGCAGGAGCATGAGTCAGAGCAGCAAACCTCACCCAAGAGAAGCTTTAGCTGTGAGGTGGGAACTGGTGCCTGCCACTACAGCTGGGCCAAACCCAGCTTTTCCCATTTCAGCTTCATTCCGTGTAAAAACTGCACAGGAGAGCACAGTGCAAATCGCCAGGTGGGTGGGCTGTCCAGAGGACAAGGAGGTGTCCTGGGTATGGACATAGGGCTGGTAAGACATGTCCCTGGTAACACAGGGTTGTGTTAGAGCTAAGACAGTTTCCTCTTGGTTATGGGATGCTGAGGTTCAAGTCAACAGGCTGAGTCTTCCAGAGGGGACCTTGGCCTTAAACCTGGATCTCCATTCTCAGCGACCTGCTACTGGGTGGGAGGCCACCATAGGGTTCTGCTCTTTCATCATTCTCCTGGATCCCATCTTTAGAGTTTTGATAAGAATTGTTCCACAAATTCTCAAATGAAAAGCTGGGATTTTGGTTATTTTCTGGTGAAAAAATATTTAATTGAAAATATTCCTTGGCATGCTTTCAGCTGGAACACTGCCTGTCCCCTCTGAAAATATTGCTCATTTTGAGTGCAAACACTTCTTGTGAGGGTGTTTTTTTTTATTATTGCAATCCCTCACTTGGGTTTCTTTTTGCCTCAAGCAGGTAATGGGAATTGGCCACTCGTTACATGGCACTGAGGTGACCTCCTGGGGCTGCCTGCATGTCTTGCTGCCCTTCATGGCACAGCATGGCTGAGGGAGGCTGGAGTAGTTGTGTAGCATGTAGGGAGCAGGCACTGCCCTGCTGCTCCTGGCTGTCTGCTCTTAATACCCGCCACCGCCCCCAGCTCTGGCAGCCGTGTTTGCAAAAAGCTCTGCGGGCAGTGGAAGTGAGCTGGTTTCTTCATGACAATGTAGTTATCCTTTTAAGGGAAAATTCCCTCTGGGAGCCAACCCTCAATTACCTCCTGCTCCAGTGCCTTCTTGCTGGAGATGGCTTGTAACACAGCTGAGTTACAGCCACAGGAACTCAGTTGAGTGCCTAACTGCTTGGAAAAAAAATAATAATTAAACTCTATTGGCCTCCGTTGTTTGCTGAATCTAGAAATTGGGGTCAGAACGCAATGGCTGGCTCTCCTCATCAGTGCATTTGTGCAGAACCAATCTGTGGATGCTACATCTTCAAACCCAGATGCTGTCTATTCCCACAGTATTTCTGGCATGTGCAGACCCCTGTGTGTTTGTTCTTCCCTAAAGCAGTTTGTTGCAATATTTGGGAGCTCTAGGTAGGACAGGATTGGTGATAATTAGCCAATGCAAGTATCTGCTAAATGCCAGGGAACTGGGGAAGGCAGTGGGTGCATTTCAATTTGCTGTTATTCATTGTGGTGAATGGGAAGGGTCCTCCAAGTGTCATGATTTGGAGGCTGAAAAACTCCTTCTATTCTGCTGACATGTCTCACAGGCCATGGGAAGGATGTCTAACCAGGATGGGGCTGCTGTGGATGTTGCCCTCTGCCTCTGTCTCAATGAGCAGAACAGGAGCTGTGGAGAACAGCCTGTGCTCCTTCTATTCTATAGGAGTGGTGGCCTTGGCTGCAAGCCCCTAAATTTACATCTCTTGTGTTTAGTGCTGAAAATACTTTAATCCAAACAAGCAGCTTACTAGAAGAACATGGCATTCTTGAATGCAAACTTGCCACAGGAATGAGACCAGACTCCTTACAGACGTTCTAGGGATTTCTCTTCATGTCTGCAAATTTACTGGGATTGTTGTGGGCATTTTCTCTCATTTAAAAAACCAACCACCTATGCAGCTACTGTTGTCTGGAGACAAATTAAATGGACCACAGCTTGTGGCCTGACTGGCTCATCTGAGAAAGAAACAATGCCCCTTTGAAGGAGCACAGGAGCCAGGCTGGAACCTTGTGCTTCATTTTGAATGAAATGGGCAGGAATCCTACTTTGCCTAGATTAAACTGAAGAAGATTTCACATCTTCTCAGCTTTCCCAAGGGCTTAATTTTTTCCCTTTATATAGAGCAAGGAAAAACATTTTTAAAAATTTAAAACTTTTGTGAGAAAACAGGAAGTAATCACATGAGCTCCATCAAAATATGTCATTTAATATTTTAAAAATTGCTTTGCTTTTAAGAAAGCAAAGTTACTTAAGAAATTGTAAACCAAAGTGTTAAAATCATGTTTTTGAGCTGCAGAGAAAAACTGTTACCTTTTGAAATGTCAACTTCTCAAAATTACTTTTTGTATAGTTTTTGAAACCAGCACACCTTTCCATAGCTGCAGTCCTCTGATACCAACCTTGCATTACTGTTTTGACCTGAAAATGTTTTGACAGAAAATTTCTCACCAGCAACTCCCATGAGGCCCTGATTCCATCCACCCTTGAAGGTGGGTTGGTTTTGAACCCACCTGGATGGAAAAGCAGAAGTGTGGCTAAGCTGAGAGCAGTCCTGCCCTTTGAATACAGGACTTTTGCATTGCTGACCTTTCACAAGTTCATTAGCTCTTGGCCATGGAAAACAAGTGGAATATATTTGTCTTGCTCAGGAAATTCAACCCATGCTGTTAAAAATTCAGTGTTGCTCCAGAGAAAGAGCCCATCAAAGCTCTCTGGTTGGACAGAAAGGTTATCCGTGGTCTGGGGTATCTCCTGTGATCTCCCATATGACATCTGGCCATGTTTTTTCCTTTGAGCTTCCCCTCACCACTGTCTCTTGCAAAGCTGTACAATACATGAAGAACTGGGCAGTGCTTTGCTGTCATGGTGATGTGGTCTAAACAAACCCAGAAGACTTTGCCAGCATTTCAAAACTCACTTTTTTTTGCAAATGAAATAGCTGAGGAACTTGCAGTTTTGTTTGCACAGATCCTTGCCCAGTTAGTCATGCTGGCTTGCATATCTATTGAACTTCTGGAGATCTTTTCATGTTTTATCAGTTTCAGTGATAAATATCCCAGTGTGAGGTGGTGTGCTAGATAATTTGTATCCAAAACAGATTAGAATTTGTCCTCTAAGAAACATTTCTTTCTGTGCAAGGCATGTTTCTCTGGAAGGAAAAAAATATCTTTCCTCCAAAGCTAAAGTTTTTGTGGAAAGGAAAAGGAAAAGTACTAATATAGTTAAGAATTTCACAAGTGTCTGAAACTATTTAGAGACCAAGAGGGAATTAAATGTTTCCAAACCCCTTAAATAAAGGGTAAAGGAAAGTCAGTTATCAGCATTCAAATATCCTAATTTCTGGATATGCCCTGCTGTGTAGTTCTGTGGGGAAGGAGAGTTTGAATCTGTTTGCATTGCATAAATGTCATATCCTTACCCATGAATGACAGCTAGTACTTGGCATTGCATTCCCATATCTTGCCCTCTTTCTGCCTCTGACCTCTTCTCCTCATAGTCTCTGCTCCACATGGCTTTGTCTTTTCCCCCAGAACATCTCCAAAATATTTCAAGTTCTCATTTCTTGTTTTAAATGAACAATGTCTGAGATATTATAGATATATTTACAGTATTTTCTTAGTATGTCTTATCCACTTATGGGCTGGGAATCGAAGTTCTTTAACTGTCATATTGTCCAAAACAAGCAGGATTTGGAGGTCCATCTCAATCCCTGCTAAGGGTTAGAAAGGTCATCAAAGGACAAGTTCTCAGAATAGGCTCTTTTTTGTTTATTTGTTTTTTTCTGTTTTTAGAGGCACTTTATGTGATCATCTGATACTCTGGTTATTCAATGTTTATTACAAAATGTCACTAGTTCACCAACTAAAAATAAAAGTATCTGCTGCAGGAGAATGGGTTTGGAGCCCACCTCTTCAATGCTCTGTGTCTTTGCCTTCATTCTTTAGGGTGAGAAGCTATGTCATCTCTCCTGGGTGCACCACAAGGCAAAATTAGTTCATGGCTACAAAACACCTTTAGGTCTTTGTACCAGAAGACACAATAAAAGAACTACCAAGAGAGGGAGTTCTAGCTTTGAACGTTTTGATGCCTTTAATTCATTTATTTTGAGCTAGTAATTTTAAAATTAATTTCAAGAATGCCCATGTTCTGAAGCACAAATGTCCTTCATGGGCATGGGGTGGAAAAAGGAAATGTAAAAATGGGGATTGTAAATGCAGGGGATGTAGAAACTGGATTGTGAATCTGATGACGGTGGGAGTAAAGATTTTCTTGGCAGCAGCACAACTAAAACTTCTGGAAGTTTGTGTCAACACAGTTTTGAGCTTTCTAGAGCTCAGTTGTTCTGGCAGAGAAGGGACATGAGATGGAAAAGTAGGGAAAGATGAGAACTGAAATGTGGAGCAGAAGAAAGAGGATCATTTTGGGAGAAAAGGCTGCAGAGGTGTGAGCAGGGTCTGCAGAGGCACCACATTTATCACCTCACAACTCCTCAGTGAGAGGGAAGCCAGGGTTAAAGACCTGAATAGCCTGTGAGGTTTATCATTCCCTGAGTCTGTTAATGTTTTGTAACATCACCTACCAGTGGTTGTCACAGGAATAGGGTGGCTTGTAGCTGTGAGGTAAGACGCTAGAACACAGTGACTAAGTTTCCTGGAATAAATTATGCACTGGTTTTTTGAAGTGTGTGAATTTTCACAGCATAACAAAACAGTGATCTCCATTCTTTAACACTGTGGGTACCTTTCACATCTACGAATTTTCTGACTTAAACTGGAAAGGGGAAATGTTGGAGAACTTCGCTCTTGATGACTCATGGTTAAGCTAAAACATGCATTTTTTAATAGCAAGAATAATTAGTCATCAGTGTAGGCTAGCTCAGGCTGTAGTAAATCTATTGGCCCCCTGGGACTGGAAGAGATATTTCTGCTCCTTTTCAGTTGCAAATTATTGAGTTCTGTAGGATCACAGTAAGGAATCTAGGACCTGCATTGTCTATTTCAGAGTCTATTGCACAAGACAGTCTCTTTGAACCAGTAAACCATAACTATCCATTGAACTAAGAGCAAGTCAGGCAAATTATTCTTATGCCAATACTATGCATGTTTTCTTTTCCATTTTTTTGGATTTTTTATTGTTTCACATAGTGCTAGATATTTCCCTTCCTTATCAACACCAATTTTAGGCCAAAACGTGATGTGTTGTATGTTTTCTTAATGAGAGAAGAAGAGAGTGCTTTTCTCTACAGTGTATCTGTAGAAATCACCCTGTGTTTTGGAGGTTCCTTTGAGGAACAGCCCCCTTCCCAACAAGGGGTTAGAGGGTTTGCTAACCAAAACTTTTTAGCCAAATGAATGGTCTTATTGTGCAACAGGATGGCATGTACACTTGAGTCTTTTCCCCGCTTCCTTGTAACTTTTGAATCTACTTCCTACCTACTTTTGACCAACTTCTGACCTGTTATTGCAGCAGGGAAACAGTCACTGTGATACCACCCCCTTCTCGTGCTGCAGCTTCCTGGCATCTGGGCAGAGGAACAAGGCTCTGGTGTGGCTCACCACCAAGGGAACGAGCACTGAGTGGGCTCCACAGTCTGTAGACACCAGCAAGTTCACACGAAGGTGTTTAGAGCAGCCCAGCCAGCTCTTCTGGAGACTGCACTTGGTGAAGTGATGCTTCCCACTGCTTTCCAGAAGGAAATCCTGGCCTCAGCCATGCTTTCTGGCCAGGGCAGACAAGCTGGCAGGCAGGGATGAGCCAGGAACTCGGTGCACAGCAGCAGCTCCAGCTCTGTGCCAGCTGCAGCCTCCAGCGTTCCTCCTTCGTTCTGTCTTGTGGTTAGCACAGCACCAAGCTCACCTCAGCCTGAGCAGCCTGTGCAGCTTTCTGCTTCTGGTGGCATTTCCTTGCTCCACTTTAGGACAAAATGACTCTGAAACAGCATCTTTTTAAAAGGAGGTTTTATTGCCAAATCTCAAAGCTCTTTACAAGCAGGAGACAAAGTGCTGCCTTTCCACGGGCTGCAGCAGCTGCTTTTCAGATCGTCATCCACACTTGCTCACTTGCAAACTCACTTCCTTCCTGTCACAGACATGTAAACTGGTGGCACAGCCCAAAACACAGACTCACACTCCAGCACTCCAAGCCCAGAGGGTTTTCAGGCACAAAACTCCCAAGCCTTAGTGCAGCCAAGAATTAGATGCAAGTTTAAATGCATGTTTAAAGGAAGATTAAAAAAAAAGTGCATGGTGGCAGGATGTATGCTGAAGATGGGAGTTGCCATAGAAGGCTGGATGTTTTAGGATGAAACTGCTAAACCTATTAGAAAAAACAGTTAAAACCAGGAGTCTCTAACAGTAAAGTTACTGGATGATACAGAGATTCCACTTAAGTTATACCTATTTACAAGACATAACACAAATCTAGTAAGATCTGTTAGTACAGCATATACAGTCATTAGCTGTAGGTTGTAAAATGATTTCATTTGCCCGCTTCCTAACAGGTAGAGGGTATTTATCTGTTAGGATTCCTACTGATGGCTATTCAGTAAAATGTCAGACATTTATTCATTAGAATATTGAGTATAATATAAAAATATAAAGTAAAATATAAGCACATCCTGTAGGTTTGGCTGTAACAGAGAGGGATGTCTGGGTATTTTCACCAGCGCTTTGCCAGACGAGTATCCACAGAACACACCGCCACAAGAAAACACTGGGGAGAGCAAAAGCATTTGTGTATAAATTAGGGGACTGAACTATCCCACAAGCTGTTGTTGTTCTCCTGGGATTCAGTGCCAGGCTTTGATTTGCCTGTCCTGAAGTTCAGGATTGGCTTCAGTTTTGGGATATGAACCTGTACCCAGAGTTTGCCCTGGTTTGTGTATACGCCTGTTAGTGTGAACTGGGTTTTCCCCCATCTATCTATTGTTATAGAACTGCATCTTGCAAAAGCCTGCCTGCTCTCTGGAGCTGATGTCCCTCGACTTCCAGTGCACACCAGGTTCTGACAGCTCACATTCATACCACACAGTGTTCGGTAAACAAAAGTGCACATGCAGAAAAATACATTTAGATAGCAGATAGGCACTGAATATTGTCTGTGTTCTTAGCCCTTGTCCTAAGTGTGTCTGGAAAGGTGAATATGATCCATAGTTCATATTGAATACACAGCAGCAAATAGCACAAGCCCATAGTTTCCTCCAGGCTGTGTGCCTTAGGGTGGGCTTAGGATGTTGGAAACTTCTTGTCTCAAAGCAAAGCTTTTTGGCACCTGAGTCCTGAGTGTTCAACCATGTAAAACTTTCCATGTGACAGAGTAACAAGTGAACATACATCTATGGCTTTCCTGAGAAGAGGACTCATTACCAAAACCAAGGCTAGTTTAATCAAAAGAGGCAGAAGCATCAGTTATGGTCACTATCTGTCTTGCTGGCTCCAGGTGGTAGAAACCAGGGTATATGGAAGCCCAAAGCCAATCTTTATGTGCTTAGACCTGAAGTACCTATGCCTAGCCTAAGAGGAGGCTCAGATGAAACTTTACTGCTGCTGTGGGTGGTGTGTGCAGCCCCCTGCAGACTTGTGGGACCTGGGAAATTAGGAGGAAAAGAAATGGATGAGCTAAGAAGAAAGTGCTGGCAAACGAGACTAAAGAGTTTAGGTAGCATGTCACTCCTTAAAACCAGACTGGGGAGATTTTCCATGTTTCCAGAGCTTGGCTCAAGCAAAGGAGAAGCCCTCTGGGATGTTACACTACTCTCCTCAAGCAACTACAGAGAATAGAAGAGAGGACCCAGCTCAGGTATGGAGCTATACAGTAGCAGTGCAAAGACATGATTTTGCCACTGCTATAATCACTGGAGACCACAGGAACTGTGGTGGTCAGGGGAGGCTGTGGGAATTGTGCTGGAGCCTCCTGCAATGCCTTCCCCAGACCCTTCCATAGCCTTCCAATGCATTTTTATTTTTATATACTTAAGCCATTGGGACCAGCCCCAAAGTTTTGTGTGCAAATGCCTTTCCCTCCAACTGTGTCAATTAGAGAGATCTGGGCCAAACCACGGCTCTCAGGCTGGCCAGGACACAGCAGGCAAGAGACATGTTCAGTGGGAAGGGGGATCTCATCCAGACCCACTGCCTGATGTGCATGTTCCTGTCAGTTGCATCCCAAGACAACGCTAAGGGAACACACATCCCCAAAACTTCTTTGTGACAGCTCTCCTAGGAAGCTCCTGAGGATCTCCTGGACACAAGTTCTCCAAACGCCTGGCTATTTGTTCCTAACAATGCTGAGGGGATTCAGAGTTATCAGATAGGTATGGTCCTCAATAATAAATATGTTGTCCTGGTAGAAGACACTTTCACAGGCCAAGTGTAATCTCAATTTCCCTATCAATGAAAGAGGAACAATCCATACTTGCCTGGCAATGATGCTTTGAGACTTGTGTTCACTCACACAGTGCTTAGCACACCTAAAGCACTGCAGAGCCAGCCTCAAAGTGCCTTCATACAGCTGCTGCACATCAGGGACACTACTTGGAGTCAGGAATTGGCCAGTTTGGTTTGCCTCTGTGTGAGGTCACTTTTTAACGGTGGATGTGGTTTTATGAGTATCTTTGGAGAAGATTAAACTGTTTGTCTTTACATTCCCAGATGTCACTGGGCCAGGTGGTCTGGGAAACGGTGCCAGCAAGTGAACAAACACTGACTGCATTTATCCTTAAATGATTTAACTGGGAAAACCAGATAGGTGCCAGTGTAATCTGGTATTTGCTTGTCTGTAAATACAGAGAGACAGGGGCTTTTGCTAGAATAGCCATTCTACTCCTTTCAAAAAATCTGGCTTGGTCTGATTGCCAGTAATTTTTAAGACTTGATCCATTGAAAGGACTTTGGACAGAATCCTTAAAGAGCATTCACATTTTTGAAACTGTTCACTGTCCTGTAACCTTCTGCTGTGCTAAGAGGATTAGAACCAGACTGGTATGTACAACATGAAGAAAGAAAGATGCTAAAACTGAAAGCTCAATTCTGTCCCACAAATATGATGTGTGCACAGAAAAACACCATCTTTAAACACTGGCCTAGCAATGGTACAAATCATAAATGCAGAGGTTTAGCTTTGATTTTGGGAAAAGTCTCTGCAGAGTGTGTCAGGGAGCACTTCTCCTATAAAGAGTCACTAGATCCTTTTGCTTTTCTTTCTGTTTCTGTGCTCCTTCTTTTTTCAGTTCTCCAAGACCTTTAATTTCTTGCAAAACTTGTGAAGCTTGCCGAAGCTGTTCTACTGCCTCATTGAGCAACGTCTCTGCCATCACTGGGGGTCCATTCCCCTCCTGGGCCTGTTCCCACCCTTCACGTAAAACCTTCTGCAGAAGCTTTTCTGTTTTTTCCCTTTCATTAGCAACTCTCTCCTCCATTTTAGCTAAGCATTGATGGGAATCCTTTGGTAAACCTTGGCCTGGAAGTGCTCTCTGTTTATTTTTGGAATCAGAGAGCAAGTCTCCCAGAGAAGAACAGCGAAGTTTGAGACCTGAAGTGTTTTCTGTAGAATCTTTCTTCTCAATAGTTGCTTTTCCACTCTCACGGTCTGTTTCTGTAGCTAAGGAAGTGTCTGCCTCTTCTGCTGAAGTTTGCTGTTCCTTCTCGGTCCTCCCATTTCCTTCTTCTGTTTCAGCTGTCAGGGATGTGAACTCTGCTACCTCGCTGGCTGTGATCCCATTCACTGGGGGCTTGGAGCTGCCAGACTCCTGCTCTTCCCAGCCCCCAGCTTCCAGGTCACTGTGGCTGGAGTTCAATGTGGCAAGCATTTTCTCTGGCAAAACCTTAGCAGGAACAGGAGGCTTTGAAACATCTGCAGCAGCAATCTCAGCCAGGTTGTCTTTGCCATCATCTCCTGATGATTCCAAGTCCTCTGTCTTTATAGGTTCAATGGTTGGTTGGTCCCAAGCTACTTTCAGCTTGTCTGGCACACTCTTAGGAAGTGGAATTGGAGCTTTTGGTGTAATTCTGTTGCTGACCTCAATGAGGTTCTCCTTGTTCTCCTCACTTGGTGTTTGGGATTCTTCCATGTTCTCCTCTGGATTTACAGAGTCCTCTTCCTTGGCATTTACACTGTCCTTTGATGTGATGCCTTCCTTAAGCTTCTTATCTGGAGGCAGCGGAGGAGACAGAGGTTTTTTATATTCCTGGTCAGGAACATTGCTCTCTGCTTCCTGGCTTTCTTTTGTGCCAGTGGGTTTTGTAGGTGGCATAGGGGGCTTTGGAGTTTCTTTTTGAGGTGGTTCATTGTCACTTTCACTGATAGTGGAATCAAAGGTTGGTGGTCCATTGTCTACTATATCCAGATCTAGTCGCAGGATACCATCTGATGTACACTTGGCAGCCTGAAAAACAAGAGAGAAAGTTTTCAATATCTATCATTGATCCTGTGTTTCATCCTTTATCTTCAAGTTAAAGTGCAAAACCCTCACAAACAGCATGGCAAGCAAGGGGTTGCTGCTTCAAGCCAAGAGTTGGGGCTGTTCAGCCAGGAGAAGAGAAGGCTTCAGGGAGACCTTAAAGCCCCTTCCAGTGACTAAAGGGGGCTTCCATGAGAGCTGGAGAGGGACTTTTCACAAGGCCATGCAGTGATAGGACAAGAGGGAATGGCCTGAGGTTGAAAGGTTGAAGGTTTAGGTTAGATATTCAGAAGAAATTCTTCACTATAAGGGTGGTTAGGCTGGTTAGGTTACCCAGAGAGGCTGTGGACTCCCCATACCTGGAGGGTTCAAGGCCAGGCTGGAAGGGACTCTGAGTAACCTGGTCTAGTGAAAGGTTCTTTGCCCTTGCAGATGATTTTTAAGGTCCCTTCCAACCCAAAGCAGCCCTTGATTCTAAGAAAAGCGCAGAACTTATTTTACTACTTCCTTTGAAAAAAAAGTCTTAAAGCCTGTTCCACAATAACCTAATTTCTTGGTTTTCCTGTGGGCGCTAGTGTTAAGCTCTGCCTTTTTATTCTTTGTCCTGTGGTAGTGGGATCCCTCTACCCCCTTCCTTCACAATGTGCATCCCCAAAGGCTCACTTTTCTGCTTTTGAGCTTGTCACAAACCAAGTTGATCTTTAGATCACTTGGCTAGGGACTGTAGTCCTGTTGCCTTCTGCTTGCTTCCTCTAACTTGATGTCATCGTAGCGTGACCAGGGCCAAGCCTCAGCTGGTTAAACCTCCTTTGCACCACAGGCTGTGTGCAAATCTCACTAGTAGGGAGGTTTTCCTAAAAAGGATGGACTTAACAAAGACATTGCAGTGTGTAAGCTCAGAGCCCCACAGGGAGAACTATGGTGACAGTTCCTGTGTGAGGGAACCCGAAACCACACGAAGACATAGCTGCAGCCAGGGCCAGGCTTCTGTAGTGCAGAGAATTTAGTTAAAGCCTCTCTTTGCCTTTCCAGCCCATCAGAGAGACAGAGGCAAGCTGTATCCTGGCAGCTTGCCCCTAACCCATCCTCACCTGGCCTACTTTTAACACTGAAAATCCATGTTCATGCCATTTCCTTCATGAATCTGCAGCGAGCAGCCATGATACACATCTTTCTGCAGGCTCTATCCCCTCGTTCCTGCTGCTAAATTTGTAAGCCAGTTTCCCCTGATTTTGGCTGAGGGTGAGAAGTCTTAGAGGTATTAACCTCAGAGGTATCTCATGAAAATAGTGATCTGAGAAGGGGAGAGAGATGTTTTTAGTGCCTAGGGAAGGGCTCCCCACCTTACTGAACCCATATTAGGCAACAGAATCCATGCTTCATTGTTGCTGTGACTTTTGTCATGTTTTCTTCTGCGGTTTTCTGGAGGATGGGAATCTATGATTCATTCTCATGCATTTCTCTGGGAGAGACACTCTCCCTCCATTTCTATGCAAAGTAAAAACTCCCAAGGTATCTCATTTTCTGCACAAGGGTCATCTGAGTGTTGTGCAGGCACATAAGTCAGAGTCTTGGAAGTCTGAAGAAAGAAGGTTTGATTTAAAAACCTTCCTTGCTTGCGATTAATGCTCTGCTAAAATATCTATCTGTCTGTAGAAACTTTTTCATAAATCACAGGAATCAAACATTAGTAAGAACCTCTCCCCTGGAAATGAAATGCAGATTTGTGGGGTTTCCTTTTTTTTTTTTTAAGTGACAGACCCAGAAAATCAGTTAAAAGTAGACAGGTTAGTCTATAAAACTGCCTAGGAGAATAATGTATTCTGTTTCAGACCTAGGGAAGGGCTTGTAAGCTTGAAAGCTCGTCTGCTTTCTCTGGTTAGCTTAGTAAAAATATAGCAGCAGAGCAGTCCCTATGGACCATGCAGTTCTTCTACCTTTAGACCACTGTGGCTACAAAATTATCACATCTTTGAAAATAAATAAAGGTGCTTCGGTCTCTTCTGATGAAAATGAAACTCTAATGGCTCTGACCAGATGGTGAAGCAGCTTATGAGTTATGAAAAGCTAAATATATGGTAACGTGCTGCAGCAGATAAGGATCTATGGGAACCTGGAGCTTCATTAGAGAGGCGCTGGCACAGTCTTCCCTGCAGGAAGTTGTTTCCCTTGTCAGCTTTCTCTGGGCTATCCATACCTGGGGTTTTCCCTGGGGTTTGGTACCTGAATGGAAGGAGCAGCTGTCTGTGATCCCATGTGGTGGGATGGCTCACTCCAACAGGGTGCACTTACCTCCTTTAGGTGACTTCTCGTGGGTGGCCGACGTCCATGGGACACCTTCACCCTGTCCCGAGTCACGTGGTCCAAGGAAAGGCTCTCGTCTACTTTCACCTTTAACAGGGGGAAGAGGAGGGAAACAGAAAAGGAAGAGGGTCACGAATTTCTCACGATATGTCTGTAGAGTTGTCACTGTCACACATGAAATGTTGAAGCATTTGGAGAATATTTCAACTCTAGTCTTTACCTCAGAGTTCAATTACAGCCTGCCTGCAAAGCCCTGCATGTATGTGATGGATATTTAAGGTCTCAGAGGTTTGCAATGGCTAAACTTCTCTCCACCTAAGATGCAGGGAAAAAAGGACACAAGGCGCTTTGTCCTCACTGCACCCTGTGCTTGGACCAGCTCCTGCATGTGGCAGAACACAGCACCAAAACTGCTGTTTCCATCTTAGAGGTGAAAGCTCATTAATAACTGTGACCTGACTGTGAACTGTATCAGCAGCACTTTGTTACAGCCCTTCCCTTCCACAGCCCTAATGACTGCAGGATACTGAGGAGAAGGTGTGAGCAGTGACCTGGATTAATTGCAGCTCCAGTTGAATTAACAGATTTATTTCCTGGAATCAGACAAGAAATCCAATGCCTCACACTCCTAAGGAGGGAGGTCCCAGTGCCCTGACAGGTATTTCTCTGTGCTGGTTCTATGACCATCCACCCACACTGTGATGGCCAAGGGCTGGAGTCTGCTCCCCATGGAGGGGCAGCACCAGTGCCCAGGGACACTGAAACATCTGTGTGTCCTTGGTACCACAAGTTTGCACAATAGGGAAGCTGTTGAAGGTGAAATAAGGATTTAAAGACAAAAATGGCTGGTATGGCAGAGTGGTTTTTGCAGCTCCTTCAGGGGAGAACAGATAATCCAAGCCATCTGAGGGCTTGACCCATTGGCCTGTTCCCAGCCTGTGTGGAAACACTTTAAATCTGAGGTTTGATCCTTACTGGAATGAATGAGAATTAGAGGCTGGCTCCCTCTGTAAGGAGGACAACTCCACATTTACAGGGCAGGGAAGTGATCTGAGATCCCACCTTGCTGTGCTGCTGAAGGGTGTGCAGAGTTCACTGCCCACTATACCCACATGCTTCTGCCCTCTGCTGAATAAAAGCAAAGCCCAACCTCTCAGAGTTTACGCCTCTAGCACTGTATCTACACCAGTTAGCCCTTTTTTCAAAACTTTTACTCATTGCTTTGGTTTCCTTTGCTAAACAGAACTTGCTGATTGCTTTGTCCCTCCTACCCATTTTTCTTGTGTCATTTCCATGCTCGTGGTTTTGTTCATTTCCTTTCAGTTACTCAAAGAACTGCAGAAGAGATGCTGCTCCTTTGATTTAGCTCAGGGTAGATTTACAAACTAAGAGGGAGCAGGGCAAGGCTAAACAGGCTCTAGGTTGTGCAATTTTCATCCTCCCCTCTGTGCAGCAGGATGGGAGGAGAATTTGAAAGTGCAGGTGTGCTGGGGCCAGCTGAGAGGCAGGCAGGTTTGGCCAGGGCCATGGAGTAACTTTCCACCAGACTTCTCTCCAGACTGCAGGCGGAATAGCTGGTGGACTGAGTCACTTCAGACTTTTCCAGTGCTGAAGACTGGGCTATATCCTAACCAAGTACCTCCATTTCCTGGCTGCTTGGTGATGAGGATCATGGCAGTATGGGGAAGATGAGTCCCTCCAGGCTACATCCCAGCTCTACACAACTCAGCATTGTTGTTGCATCCCAGCTCTACACAACTCAGAAGCTGGTGCTTCTCTGCACCAGCCGCTTCCACTGGGAGAGGAGAACTCCCAGAAATCCTCTGATCCCAAGCTCTGAAGGGAAGGAACCTGCCCTACCTTGCACACCACCTTTCTCTTTCCTTGGACATGGCTGGCATGCAGGAAGGATGGGGAGAACAGGAGTTCAGGCAAGTTCTGCTTTTAGCTAAAGGAACCATGGATGAGAACAGACACAGAAACACAGGAGTTTGAAAATTGTTTCTCTTACCTCATCAAATACTTTGTTTTTGCCTCTATTGATCCCTTCATTAAGAGCTTTTATCCATGATTCCTTTTCTTCCAAAGTTGGAGCTTGAAATTTGATATCATGAACCTGCAACAGCAGAGAGAGAATTTTTGCCTGAGCATTCCTTGTCAAGACCAGAGGTACCTCTGAATCACTTCAGTTTCTATATAACATCCAGTTCTAGCCTGTGTTTAAACTACAGATTCCTCTGTCCTTTGGCATAGCTCCCATGAACAGGATTTTGTTATGCTGGACAGCTTTTTGTTGTAGTTTTATTTTGGTAACTACTAAAGTAGTAAAAAAGTAAGTTTCTTCCTCCTGCAAAACACTTGGAATAGCTCTTTGAGCATCAGTGAGTTGTACAGCAAACAGTCACACTGCATAGAGTCAGACTGAAAGTCCAAGTAACACTGGCTGCTTCCGATGGAGTAAAACACCTTATCTCCCACTTCCCCCAGAATACAAGGAACAGAAAGACTGCATGCAGTGGGCTCTGCCTGCTTCTCTGTTCCTGTGGCTCTGCAGAACAGAACTGATACAGGAATGTGGGGCACTGACATTGACTACTCTAACCCTGACCCAGCTGGGCACAGACATGATGAGGCATAAGAGCAATACAAGTGCAAAAATTCATCATATCTTTTTCTGTTTGCAAATGAAATCCAGCAGTGAATGCTGCAGACAGGCACTCTCTGGGGTCTGAAGAGCTCTCCAAGAAGAGAAGAGCTGGCCATGTAAGAGGGAACTGGGAAGAAGTATGGGTCACAGGATGGGTGGGTGATGGGTGGATGGATGATTACATGGCCTGCCCTCCAGCCAGCCAGCTCTTCTCTTCCTCCAGGACAGTGCCATGGCTTTGCTCAGTGTTTCCAATCTCTTCTTGTCCACAGCAGGGACAATAGGCAGGGTGTTATTTAATTCACTGCTGTTTTCTCTCAGCACCTGACCAGTATTATGTAGCTTTGCCCCAGAGTACACTTCAGGTGAGAGAAATATCATCTTCACTTTACAGGTGGCTCCATGGCAGACCAGCTGGGATCCAAACAGCTCCATGTGGTGCCCTAATCCACACTGCACAGGCACACAGGAATACTCCTGTGCTAAAGGACATCAGCAACATTGCAAAATGAAGCACTTAAAAGTTAGACACTCCCAGTGTTTCCGGGCTGTAGGGATGTCAGCCTGCTGTGTGTGTTCCTCCTAGCACCATCCCTAACAACAGGGTGGCACTTCTTACTGAGTTATTCCATCATGTGTTTTATCCTCCTGGGTCAATATGTCTTATTGATTTCACTCTGCTCCAGCCCTGCCCTGAAAACATGATTACTGATTCCCCTGACAGTCTTTTTTCTTTCCTGCTTATCACTACAATGTCTATGGGGCTTCACAAATTCCTTTTCAGAGCAATTGAAATTATCCACCTCTTACAGGTGGAGAAGTCAGCTACAGAGGCTTGTTCAAAACGCAGCCTCTGGGGGTTTTGCCTGGAACAGTTTTTTTGGGAGTATTTAACATCCTATAGGTACTCTGCACTTTCCCATTGCCTTCAAGAGCAGTTGTAGCCTCAGCCTTTTTGTAAATGAGGCCCCACATTCCAAAATCACAGCACTGTCTATATAAAACAGGGACTATATTAAATGAGGGGGACAAAGCTAATGGTGACTGACAGTTGAGTGCTCTTAGCAGCTCCCTGTTCACGGCACAACAAAGCAGCAACTGTTCTGGGTCTCAGCAACTTCTGAAGGGACCATCAGAAATTCTGCAGAACTAAAGCCTGATCTCCTTACACCCACTCTTGCTGTTAGAAACCAACTGTTCTTCCTTTCTGTATTTATTTCTCGTGTCAATGCCATGGATTTACATCACAGCTGCCAAGCGCCAGACACTCACAACCACTATGGCAAGCAGGGAGTTAAGGAGTAATTTGGGGAAAGAATCTTTATTTGATTAGTTTGCACGTAAGGTGACAGGACCACTGCCTTCCTGAGAGCTCAGAGGGGAGGTTAGGGCCTGACCCACAGCCCTCTGGAAAAAGAGCCCTTTGTGTGGGACGCAGAAGGGCCACTCTAACCAGGGAATGTAAGGGAAGGCAAGGCTCCAAAACAGAGCAACAGCCAGATTTTGTTTCAGTCCGAGCTGGCCTGGTTTTGCGTGTGCTTAAAAACTTTTTTTTGTTTGGAAACGATTTTGCCCCAAAGCTTTGTGATTATAAAAGCTTATGAGAAAGCTCTACTTGTGAGCAGCTGAGCTGCTGCACTGCCTTGCAAAGACCTGGCAGCCTGCACAAGGGTTTAGAAATCTCTGTACATGTTGTCCAGGGGAAAGATTCCTGCCTCACTTCAAGCTTCCTCTTCCAATGCCACTTTCTGTGCCTCATTCCAAATAAAGCCTCCCAGACTGTGACTAAGCACTGGTGTCAGCAACTCTGTGGCAGAGCAGAGCGAACCTCAGGGGGGTGGTTCCTCGTTAATGAGAAGCTGAGATGTCCCTCTGGCATGCAACCTTTTGCCATCAAATACAGATCCAGTGGATGGTGAGAAAAAGGGACTCATGGTGGCAGCAGAAGGGAGCTGAGTGAGGGAGGATGAGCAGCACAGCAGGACCCATGGGGCCGTGTGGGCAGAGCCAGCCTCATGTTGCTGCAGCCCTGCTCCCTGCTTGCACAGCTCCCTGGGGCTGTGACACAGAGGGGCAGTTCCTCCCAGTGCCCAGGTATCTTAGAAATTTTTTCTCTCCTTTTTATAACACACCCACAGACACCAAGGCAGAGTCAGGCTGCTGTGGCTCCGAGGCTCGTGCTCAGGCTACTTCCAGCCACAGCTTCTTTGCTGCCTTGCAGTCCCTGGTCTGTCTGCATCCATCTGTGGCTCCTGTCCTCGGCCAAAGCACTGGGGAGAGGAAGCACACCCAAACCGGGATAGGAGCTCTCTGTAAAGCAGGAAGCTGCAGAGGAGAGGCAGGAAGAAGCTGGTCTCAGTCCTGCCTGTCACTGGGACTCTGCACAGTACTCTGAGACTCCCAGGCTCTCAACAAAGAAGGAACAAGTGAATTTCTCTTGTCTGTATCTTCACTCATTTGAATATTTACAGATACCAGCAGATGCATGTATATAGATGGGTGTTTCTTACAAAACATTAAGGAGGGTCTGCTCTCCAGCAGGAATTTAAGGCAGAGAGTCAGTGACACCAATATGAGAGGGCAGCGGGCAGGGTAACACATTTGCACTCCTTCTTGCTAAGCCAGCTGAGACTGAGTCATGCCATAAACAACAGGCTGGTGTGCCAGGAAAAGCTGTCATGGCCAAACCTAGTGACCATTGTAAGCCCTGAATGCAGGCTACACAATTTACTGACAGTTACTCAGAGCACAGCACAGGCGGTCAGCTCCTGCTGAATCACTGCCGAGATGTCAGGCAACAAGAGCTCCCACACGGATCACTGTCCGTGACGGCAGCGGAGACTCATTGCTCCTTGTCCTCCCTGAGACATCAGTCTTCTCCAGCACTGACAGTCTGATGGCAATATTGAGCCTGCTTTCCAGGAAAGAGAAGTGTTCCTGGGGTCAGTCTGTTGTACCTGTGCTCAGTGATTTAACAGACAAGATCTGGAGAGCTGTGTAGCTGCAGTTTAAGACTGTTATCAACACTTCTTCTTTGCTGAGCAATTCTGCAAAGGTGGTGACACAAACCTGTGCTTGGTCTTTATCTGTTTCAGTGCAAAGCTTGGTGGGGCTGGGCTAAACTGGATTATGAATTCCCTGTGAACAGCTGGGGGGGATGTGTTCCCTTCTCCTGACTTTCAGTACAGGGTGGTCACCTCCAGCAGACGCTGGAGCAGAGCTGGGTCAGTAACATCTTCAACTACCATGAGTGTAGCAAAGTCTATCTGCCAGATGGGAGGTCATTTCCTGCCTTCTTCTATATGACTTTATCAGGTTATATCATGAAGGGGAAAGGAGAAGACAAGGAACTCTCTGCCTATGACAGAGAGGTTGGAACTAAGTGATCTTCAAGGTCCCTTTCAACCCAAACCATTCCATGTTTCTGTGAGATGACTGTCAGAGGATGCTGGTGGTTTTCTGTAGCTGAACCAAGAGCTACATCATCCCTGGGAATAATGCAGCATCTCTGCCAGACTGGCAGACCCCAGGAGCAGACTCTCCCAAGCCTCACTGCATTCTACTGCAGCTTCCAGGCTGGGCCCCTGGTGAAGGCAGTTCCAGGTACCTCAAAAATTGATGGAGGGAAAAATAAGCAATGGAAGTTTCCATCCCTGACCACAGGTGTGAGGATGCATGGGGAGCTGCAGGACTTCCTGGTGGACTCTTTCCTTACTACCATCCTTTTCCCAATATTAATTCTTCCCTGCAGCTGAAGCTTTTCAGATCCACTGAACACCAGACTTATGCCAATCCCAGCAATTTTCAGAGTTTACACCAAGCATCATTTACACTGTTTTTTTGCATTGTGAGTAGTACATTTTAAAGTCTCCGGGCCAAGGCTGCTGCCCTTTCTTAGAAGCCCAGCTCTCTGCATCCAAAAGTTTTCATTTAATTGCTGTGGATGGAATGAAGCATTTGAGATTTCTAAGCAGAACGGGGCTTTTGCACACTGCCAGCTTCCTTCACTGAAGAATTGAAGCTCAGGGAGAAGTGCTTTCTTTCAGTTCCATATCAGTGCAGGCGTGTGACATGCTCATATTGTTACAGCTTAACAAAAATGTCATCCTTGTGAACAGGCCAAGCAGAATCTGGGCTACGTTCATCAACGACCAGTGTTTAGCAGGACAACTTATTTATTCAGGTACAACTTCAGCTGCAGAGTAGTTTTAACTGACTGATTCATCTCTGCTCAAAAATATCCCATCCAAGACTTAAACTGGGATTCCCCTACAAGTAAACTGGGCTCACCGTATTCAAAATTTGTGCACTGAAACATTCTGAGCTTGTTCCTAAGTCCCTCAAACTCATTCCTTAGCATTATGCTCAGGAGAGAGGGTGAAAAAAAAAACCACCCTAGCAAGATGTGGCAGGGCTTGGCAAGCTGGCTCACAAGGTGATTTTAAACTGGGGATGGCAGCAAGCCTCTGAAATGGAAAATGTTTAACTGATATATATCGCCACAGCTGCGATTTCAAAACAGAAGAAGGACAGTTGTGTATGTTGGCCTCCTAATTGAAGCCTGTGCTAACATCTGCCAAAGTATGTTGTGTGTCAACACCCTCACCAGATTCCCAGCCAAAAGAAGGGCGGGAGGGGAGCTACAAACAGGGAACTTTTCATTTATAAAAGCCCTTCCTTTCACCAAAAGAGTCTTATGAAAAGTAGCCTCTATCTAGGGTCTCCATTGAATCAGTGGCATGAAAACAGGGTAGCTGTAAACTTGCCAGCATGCCAAAAAGATGAACTTACCCTTTTGGGCACAGTTTGGGCATATTTTTCTCATAGCAAGAAATGCAAGGTTTAGGAACAGGTCTCACGCCCTGTATTGATTCATGGAGCAGTGCAGAGACACATGCAGCTATTACACAATTCCCTCTCAGTAACATACCTGCAGATAATACCTTTTCCTCCTGTGCTGCCCATCCCTGAGCACACACAGTATTACCGGCCTCCTTGGGAATAGGTGTACACTTAGAATCACAGAATCCTAGAATCGTTTGTGTTGGAAGAGACCTCAAAAAACATTTAGTTCCACCTCTCCTGCCATGGGCAAGGACACCTTCCACTATCCCAGGTTGCTCCAAGCCCCGTCCAGCCTGGCCTTGGACACTTTCAGGGATGGGGCAGCCACAGCTTCTCTGGGCAACCTGTGCCAGGGCCACCCCATCCTTGCAGGGAAGAATTCCTTCCTGATGTGTTCTGGGCTCCAACACTCTGCTGGAGCTCACTAGCCCAGGATTTGGGGCAGGAAAGTCCTTGTTTTGTTGTCTTGAATGAAGTTTAGCACAATAGTGCTCTGAACTCAGCTGGGGTCTTATTATATGAGTACACACTAAGTGACTGGAGTGAAAGAATAAGTAACAGTGACAACAAGGACTAAACAATCTCCATTTATTTAAACAAAATGGAGATGGGGGAATGCAGCAAGTTGGTATTTTTGCCTGTTCTTGTTCTTATGGAAATGAATGTGTTTTGTCCCACACAACTTCACAGGATGTGGAAATTTAGTAAGAACTCTGAGGCCAAAAAAATCATATTGAAATTAGAAGCCAAAGTGTGATACCCCAAAGCAACAATGAACAATTCTAGCCCATAAAGATGTTGAAATGAATAGCATGCAAGTAGGAGCTAAGGAGAATGTCCAAAGATGTGTAGTGATAATGAATATAGACAGGAAGTAAAGCAGGATGTCCTTGCATACACCCATTGCTCAGATGGATGTATAGTCTCTTTGCAATGCCAGCCTGGTTTTTAGATTCTGGATCTAACCAGATGCTGTGCAGGAAGCTACAGATGTAGGGTTTCACAAATTCTGCAAAATAAATCTTTTATCCTAGGAACTGTTTGGCTGCAAGTAACTTTGCACTGGAGTTTCTCAGATCAATGGTTCTGACTCCAGGAACTGTCTCAGTACATGGATAGGAATTATTGATTTCATTGGAACCTGGGCAAAGCTGCAGCATCTACAGGTGCTCAGAGGACATGGAGGAACCATAGGGAATGATCTTCTTAGGGAAGTATTGCAAGAAAGAAAATGCTAAGGCAGGAAAAAAAATCAAGAGGAAAAAGCTGAGCCTCAGGAAGACCCTTTCTCCATGACAAGATAGAAATCTACATCACAGGGCTGTCCTTCTTGCACACTGTAGACCCTTCACAGTTAGAGGTCATTTCTCCCAGCTGCCAAGGAGCTCAGTCTCAGAGCTTTTCATCTGCTCTGGGCACAGCTGGCTGGAACTCACTTTGGAGTTAGCAGACTTGAGGGTGATGAGAAAGGCAATCCTACCTTCTTACCCGGGGAGCGGATTAAAATGAAACGATTTTTCCTTTTTAGTAGTGCACGCAGCTCCTGGCACTTGTCATAACTCTCCAGTTCCACCGTTTCTATGCACTTCTGCTCATCCTGCAGAGAGGGAATGAAACATTATTATGAATAGGAGGCATTGAAATCAATCATAGACCATCAAATTCTCTATTTCTTCCCTTTGCAACTGTCTAAAAGCTCTTCTGCCTTAAAAATAACCTGCATGAAAACAGAAAGCCCCATAAATCAGGCTGGCATCTCATTAAGAAAACACCCTGGTCTTTAAGCTACAGGCCTAGTGGTCCACAGTGGCTGAGCAAATAACAGGTTGGGGACAGTAACACCAGCTTCTGCCATTGCTGTTGGCCTCATCCAGGGATCTCCAGCCAGAAGTGACACTATCTCCCTCCCACAATGAAAGAAGGAGATGTGATTCTGCTTTTTTACAGTAAAGATGACACAAGCATCAGGATGGTCCAAGCAGCCCCCTCAGGAAGCCTGAGCCAGAGCAGGGATAAGAGGGGAGCCCTGCTGCCACACTGAGCTGGAGCAGACTGGTCCTCACATCACAAAGGTCAGCAGGAGCCATGTGTGATGGACACAGTCCTCTTGCAGACACGCTCTGAGCTGTCAAAACGCTTAGGATTGGAAATACAGCCCTGTACAGCCAGCAAAACTGTCTGGGCCAGCATCTCAGTGGGGAATATTTATCTCTGGAGAATCTCCACTGATGACTGCCGGCCGCGATCTTGGCTCATTTCTCCCAGTAACATAACTAAAATTCCACACGTGGTGCGTGGCTCAGTTCAGCTGCAGAGCACCATCCCTAATAGGAATCGCAGCGTAACGCTGGGCAGATAATATTCTTCATGTCTCAGTAGCCCAGCAGAGACCAAAGCTCCCTTTTGCTAGGCACAAATGAGCAGTGAGAACCTCAGGGCAGCTCTTGCCAGTGAAGTGCTACAGTCAGCATGGCTCATGAACCCCTCCAGTACCATCCTGAATTAAAATCGCTGGCCATAACCACCCCAAGCTCAGGCTCTGCTCCCAAGGCAGCTCCTTGTGCCCGTATGAGTTTGCATTTAGCAATTCCTGTAGCGGAGAAGGGGGTGTGGGATGAGGAAACATGTCGTAGCCAGGAAGCTGCTGCGTGGCTGGAGGCAGGGAATGGAGAGTTCAGAGGGAAGTGGGCTGCGGGGAATTTCCTCCCTTTACCACTTGACATTTAAGTCGCTGTGCAGACCTCAGCCTGCCTTTCAGTTTTTTTAACCCTCCTATCTGGGGATGGGGGCCCGGCAGAGCTGATGCCAGTGCACAGAGCAAGTCCTGAGCCACCGAGGGATGTCTGGATCTAATTTAGGTTTATTATTTTAATGACATTACTGTTTATTTCATTTAACACTGAGTAGGTGAATGTGAACTGGGAAAACACATACTAGGAGGAGGAGATTAATCCTGCCCAAACCTAAAACCCAGCCGATAAAATCCTGCTGACGCTACTGGGCTCTTTGAAGGTTCCTGCTGCAATCCTGGTATCGCAATGTCACTGCAAAAGGACAGGGATGGAAATAATAACCCCTCCGCGGCCAACAAATGACAGAGAAGGGTGAGGTCAGGAATACATGCCTCGGGGATGGGTGATCTCATCCTGGCCTTTGGAGGACGACCGCCCACGTTACAGTCCTGCCGCACGGCCGGTGAAGCTCCCAGCTCCTTCCCTGGGCTCAGGATGCAGAGAGCTCAGCAGCACTCTGAGCAGAGACCAGCCTCAAGCTTCCTGCCCACCCTCCCTGTTCTCAAGGGCAGCTCTGTTCCCAGCAGAGACCCTGTCACCCTCCTTGTCCATGCCATCTGTCCTGCCTCTTGGACAGGAATTCTTCCCCTGATCCCGTGCAAGTCATGCTCCACTTCCTAAAGGCTGGGGAACAAGGGGACTTGGCAGGGTGGAGAGATGTAGTTTTGCTGTGAGATTTCCTCTTGCCTTCCAGCTGCCTGTCTTCTCCCTGGGAGGCTTTGGGGACTGCAACCTGGGCGGGGAACAAAGGCAGAGAGGATGGGGACAAGCAGAATGCTGTCTCTTAGAGACACCTTGACTGTTCAAGCTATGGGTCCTTCATCTCAGGGACCTGAACTTCACAAGTGAGTTATCCTCTTCAGGGAAAGCAGGGCAGAAAGCAGCCAGAGAATTATAAAAACTCCATGTATGAGGCAAAGGAAAGGCATCTGAGTTCAGGGAGCACCAGAATGGGGCTTTTGTCTATGTTTTACCCTTGGCAAGCAGCCATCCCCTCTCTGTGAGCCTACCTGGGTCACAAAGAGATCCTTTATGTCTATCCTGCACCACTAAGAAAAAGAACGAAAGACCAAACCCTGACGCAGCTCCCCGGGTCCCTTCAGCCTCCTGGGACCTGGAGGACACACAGCACCATGCAGAGACAAGGTCACTTCCAGAGTCCTGCCCTGACACATGTTCTGGACAAGCTCAATCCTGGTACAGAACCCTTACATTCATGATTTAATGCAGGAAAACTATTCTATTAACTCTTCATGGAGCAGATCCTGTGACAAACATATCTGTGTCTGTTGGCTTGGCCCTTAGGAAGAAAGTTACTGAACACCAGGACGTATTAATGCACGTGCTTAACCAAAGAATCACACCTGTCAAACAGCTTCCTTAACGAGAAGTTTATAAGGAGGCAGGGGGAAAAGACTCCCTGATTTTTTTATTTATATGAAGGTGTAATTCCCAGCAAAAACCTTTTCACTGACACACATTCAGGGGCTGAGACCCTCCATTCAGTGTAAAATGTCTAGACCCGAATTAATAATTTATTTCTTTATTTGAGGCTCTCAAAGTGTTTTAACAAATCAGTTTTGGGTATGCCTTGCTATCACTTTACCAGGGGCAAAATGCAGATGTTAAGTGTCCAACTGTTGAGCACCAAGTGGATCCTCTGGTCTCTAGAATCTAGTAGGATTTTTCCCTATCAAATAATACACTCACAAAGAAACCCTAAAACAACAAGAAAACATCTCTAAGCACTAGCTGCACTGTTTAGGGGGTAAAAAAACCCCAAAATTCAAGACTGATGCTTTCTAATCAATGAAGTGATGATATTGTTCTGTCTAGTTATCCTACATAGGCCTGCCTGGTCTTCAGACGTTCTCTGTAGGCTTTTTTACTCTCACAAGAATATGCAGAGACAAGAAGACAAGAAACCCCACTAGAAAATAACCTGCTTGGTTCTGTGCAGACCTGCACAGCAGTTTATTGGGATCTGAGCACTCTGCATTTGCATCAGCGCCTCCTTTCCTGACATTTGGGTATGTAACATACAAACATCTTGCTTAACTGCATCTTCATTTAGGTGAGGGTACAGATGCAGGGTGCTGTAGATGGAGGCACAGCAGAGAACAAGAAATCCATCTCCCTTCATTCGCCATCCGCTGAAAGAAACCTGAAGTCATGTGGGATGAGTTTCACCCCCATCTGCTCCAGGTAACACAATCGGCATTTGCCATTTGCCTTCAGGAGGTGGCTCTGCTTTAAACCAAACCCAAAGCCTGACTAGCAGATGCAACTTGGGGAACACGTTCCCAGGGCAGGTCAGGAGCACATTCCTGGAGATTGCTACTGATGATGATATGTGGTGTTTGTGTGCTGCTCAGACTGTACTTTCCAGCAACACTGTACAATGTTCTTCTCTGTATCTCGTGTTGGCCGTCCCCTCTGCTCTTGTTTTGCACCTAAACCTCAGCTACAAGTGCAGCCAGGCTCATGCAACTGCATCAGCAAGGTGGCCTGCATCAGAAACAACTGCTAAAGGCAACATTAACACCTCTTAGTAAAGGACTGGACATGGGAGGGACTGAGAAAAGCACACTGAGTTCAAGGCACTACTCAGTTCCTGGAAATCTGATGGCTCAGACCAGCTGAAATGCTCAGTCTCCAAACCTGCCTGCCCACATGGAAGCTGACCCCCCATTTAACCCATGTAAGTCTAATTTAGGATACATATGGAGAGATGCCTTTTATTCCTGTTGCCTGAGGTTTTATCTCCTTTTCCAGCAAGCACTGAACAATCCCATTTGTAAATGTTTCCGCCTGAGGATGGCCTGGAATGCTGTGTCCTTCTCCAGGGTCACACAGAGTAGATATGTGGAGAAGGTCCAGTGGGAAAAATGGCACCTTGAACTCCAGAAATGCAAACCACCATAGCACACTGCACCACAGCCTCTGCTTAGACATCAACCCTTCACATCTCAAAAACTTAGCTCCCCATTTGTAAGATAGACACAGTCACACTGCCCTGACTCACATTAAAGAAAGATAAATACAGTAATAAACATGAACTGCCTCAATTCTCTTGCAACAAGACCCCTCCTGAGTGCAGAAAATTGCCATTTCCTTTGGTTTCCCTGTAGTAAGTCTGCACAATCACATGTTATCCTATTGTGCTACCAGATAATTTTGCAGCAATTTCCTCTCCTAAGACATTTGACTTCACTGCAAGCCAGTTTAATAGCCTATAGATATTAACATGATCCCTTATTTACAATAATGGGACCTTGCAGCTACTGTAGCTTACAGATGCAATTTATTACAGGATGTTACCACAATCCGCAGGCTACCAGAAAACATTATGTCTGGTTGTTACAAATGCCATTTTCCTTGTTGAGATAATAAAATAACCCTTTAAATGATTGGGATTTTTCCTTCTTCTGAATGTCTGTGAAAATTAATCTTACTTTAAAAGCCTCCTTTTCCCTTGTGGTAATGAGAGCCTCCATGTATCTTGTTTTTAAAGGCATGCCCTTTAAAAAAAACCCCTACGTCATGTTTATAGATTTTGAATCTTCGAGTTCTTGAAGCTTCAGCTGGAGTCAACAGGTGTCCAGGGCACTGGGAAATGATCTACAGAGAGTCAACAGTTTGCAGGACCAGGCTGCATCCCTCCAGGTAATAGAACCCCCCCTTGCTTTTCCTGCCTTCTGAACTGCTCATCACCTGCCATTGACTTCTCCTGTCATTATTCTTGCACTCTTCATGACATTTCTCAGCTAAGAACAAATGACACCAGAAAGCTTTGGGATTTGGGAAGAGCAGGAGTGTTAAGCATAAGGGAAGTACCCTTTAACCTAAATTGTTTATAACAGATCTTCTTTATTAGGCAAGAGTATGTTTTTAAAAAAGAGAACTGAACTCACTGTTAGTCCTGTTGTTCCTGAAACCACAGCAGCAATGCAGCTGCTGAAACATTTCCCCATTCTTCTTCCCTTGACACACTGCACATGAAGCTTTACGTGATTTTGCTTTTATATCGTCCTGATGCCCATACATGACCCAGATCCTCTTGGGCCAGACACCTCACAGGCACGTGGTCCTTGTGCAGACCAGGACCCCACCTGGCTCCACACACAAGCCACCACAGGGCTCAGACCTACCCAGCCCTCATCTCAAACCTCTCTTGGTTGTAGCTTGTGCTCTGCACTGCAATTTCTAACTTTTGGGGCAAACTCAGCTCTTGCAGAAGCTGCTTTCAGCCCAGGAACAAGGGCTTGACTCAGGACAAAGCCACCTTTGCACCCTGGCAGGACCAGCCCTGCACTTTTCATCCTTCTTGCCTGAAAATGCAGGACAGATTTGGCTTGGCTCTTTTTCCTCATTTGTCTGGAAACAGCTCTAAATGCGGCCATGAACTTAAGGCATGCAGTTTATCTAGGGAAGTCCAGGACAAGGCTCCCAGGGGTCCTTCACTCAGAACTGGCTCAAGTAAAGAGAAAAGATGAGCCAAATCCAGACTGTCCGTTCTTAAGGAGGACAGCAAGCACTCACAATCTCACTCTGCATCCTCCAGTGGCTAAAAGAAACCCTGAAGAGTCTGGCTGGCAACAATTTGAGCTGCTTGAGGGATGCCAAACAGCTGCAGGGTTGCCTGCCATCCCCTCAAGTGGCAGGTGGGAAGTCAGCCTGCTACAATCACTTTTATCCTTCAAAAGCCAAAACCTCACTGCACATATCCTGCTTCCGCCCAGAGCTTTGCTCCGATCACCTTCTCACAGGATGTCCTGCCCCCCATTTTTTTATTTTGGCAACGGCTCTGTCAAAATATTCAGTGGCTAAAATATTTATAATATATAATATATTTAAACCGCAGCTGTCGTCTCTTTTACAGAGTTTACCCTTCCTGGAGATATCTGGAGAAGCCCTTTCAAAAGGAATGGGCTGGAGGGAAGAGTGAAAAACACAGGGACATGCATGTGTCCCCAGGGACGTGCTCCTGCTCCTCATTCAAGGCCATTAGCTGTGACCATACCTCATCCTCGTAGACCACGAGCTGTGTTTTCCGTAGCTGGATGTAACGATCCTTCCACAGTCCCAGGAGACCCCCGCTGCTTTTTTTAATCCAGCCATATTTCTCTGCAGTTGGAGCACACTTTGGTTTCTCTGAGACCTCTTCCTTTGTATCCTGCAAGGACAGAAGGCATAAGGAGTTTCCATCATCAGAAAGCCAGCCCAGAGAAGATTTTGGCACCCACCAAATGTGGTCCCTCCCCACCACATCATAACAGGAGACTGTCATCTTCCAAAGGAAAACTCAACCAGCTCCCACAGGACTGGGAAGTGGGCACAGACCCCAGCCTTCCCTGGAGACACTGTTGGGATGGCAACAAGTCCACCTTGCTCCTCTGCTCCCCCAGGGGCTCTGCTTCCCTCTCTGGGGAGGTACTCCTTGCTCACTCGTGCACCAAATGCACCTTGAAAAAGATCAATCTCCTCTCCTCTTTGCTCCTCCAGCTTTCTGATGAATCCCAGCACGATGGATTCTGCTGGCATCAGGAGCAACACTCATATTTTAGCCCAAGGTCACTTCAGCAAGCTTCTCTTCTAGGCATCTATCCTTGGTCACCATCCCCAAACCAATTCCTGTGGGTAAATCCATGGCATGAGGGACAGGACTTCACCACATCCACACTAAAATGTTCCCTGCAGGTTAAAGATGAAAGCTTTCCTCCTCTCCAGTGCACTGCAAGAGCCTTTGCAAAGGCAGGATCCCTGTACCCCTCCCTTGGAGCACCCAGCTGCTCCCCACACCCCATGGACCCCTCAGTAAGCCTCTTTCCCTGGAGCAAGGCAAGGGGAATCCCTTGCTGAGCCAAATCCTCTTACACAATCACCTCACCAACCTTGTGATTTGTCAGAAAAGGCCAAGCCCAAATCCTCCAACCTCCTCCCAGGGACCCCACTGTCCCACAGACTCGGTTTTCTCCATGTCCCCACATGTAATAGCAGCAATCCTGCTGCAGAGAGCAGGCACACAAAAAGAGCATGTGTGACAAGAGAGCCCCAAACATCCCAAAATGGTCCTCACTGCACACACTGGACCGGCTGGAGCTCAGACATCTTGTTTCATAACATGAGAAAATCCCAAGTGCATGGAACAGAGTCAGAGCTGGACACTCCCACAGCCAGGACAGAGCAAGTGTGTATGGACGAGCTTTAAAAATTTGGAGGAGAGCCTTGCTAATGAATGTTTTCATGCACCAAATTCCCATTGAACACACCCTTGGACAGCAGCTTTCATCAGGATAAGCTCTTATTCCAAAGTGGGAGCTTCCACCCATATAAAGAAAAAAAACAGCTTAAACACCCCGTGCATCCACATTTATTCTGATCTCCACTAAAATCTGGAAGGGGCTGGGCTCTGCCGGTAGGCTTGGGTGCAGACTGAGAAAAAGAAAATTAAATAAACTGTGTTTCACCTAAAAGAAAATTGGGCTGAAATCTGTAACAACCTTGGTGTCTTTTGTAGAAGTTATTTCAGTTGTACTGAGATGCATCTGAAATGGCCACAATAGAGGATGACTGAGCATCAAAAACTTTTCCGGGAAATGGAGGGACTGCGTAGGGTGGGTTTTTTTTAACTTGACTTTTTAGGTTGCCAGGAAGTTGTATTCAGTTGAGATCTGCGACTTCAGCAAACATCAATTCCTGCACAAATACAGACCTGCTGGTTTCCTGATCGAGAACCCTTTTGATGTCATTTTTAGATAACTGGGCATGGACTTTAACCTCCCTCGTAGCATTTGTGCATGGATGTAGCTGTATGAAGAGTTTATTCAAGTCCGCCCAGACCAATAACTGCTAAAGTGTTTTTACTCTTTAAGGCTTTTTTCTGCTTGGCAGGTGAATTTTTGTTGGTTTTTTTTTCTCCACCTGGCATAAAGGCTGAAGTCACATGGCAAATATGTCTACCCATGCTCTGCTCTGCAGAGTGAAAACTACTCTGGTTTTAAAATAACAGTACTCCCTGTGAAGACAGAGCACCTAACATCTACTGCTGAAAAACAGCCTGCCCCAGCAGAGCTGGGGTTCATGTCGGCATCTCTGCACCTCTCCACAGTGAGGACAGAGGTCTGGCTCCCCAGCCTTTCAGGGACTGCACCTCCTTCTCCTTGGAGTTGAAGGGTTGCCTTGGGGCTCCCCAGATCACTCAGGAGCCCTGGCTGGAATCCCTGCCTGAAAGGATCCATGAGGGAACCCTCCATATCAGGCAGGACTTCCTGCTGTACCAGCACGTGGAAGCATCCACACAGAGGATCCATGACTCCAAGTCCCACCTGAACAGCCCAGGAGAGGGAAGGTGAGGGAAGGTGCAGTGAGATGGAGAGTGACAACAGTGACAAGTGGGAGAGCTCTGCCCCTTGCACTGCACAGGAGTCACCAGAGCCTGAGCTGCCTTCTCCAGTCCCTGCTACAAGGCAGATGTGAGGGGTGAGATCCAGCACTCATAGGGATGCTGAGCTGCTGGGCTCTGTGTCAGCAGCTTCCCCCTCACACATACACAGTGCATCCCACAAGGGGGGACAGGTGCTGCAATCCCTTGCCTGCAGTTTAAGAACATAAAAAACCAGATGATTCAACTGGGAAGTTTGTTCCTGCAAAAGCAAGAAGAGTCTCAGAGATGGTGCCTGACATTTTTGCAGATTATTTTTATGCCAGCCCTGCCCCAAATTGGAAAGGGGAGGTTAGCCAGGGAAGGGCACTGGCAGCAGGGCATTGTGTCCATCCTGTGCTCCCTGCCTGCAGTTCCACAGTTAAAATGGGTGCACAACACAAAGACATGAGCCGCTGTTGTTAACTCAGCTATGTATGAGCATTCTACAAGAAATATTAAGATATCTTTCCTGGGATGTTCTTGGGCTGGATTCACTCCTGTGGTAATTCCATGAGAAGAAGGCCCCTGACATCAGCCAAGTGAGCCAGTGCAAGTGAAGGAAGAACCAAGTTATCCCGATGCTGGCTCATGCCAAAGGCATCACTCCCAAAAACAATCCATAGGAGCCATTTTTGCATTTTATACCATGGTGGCATTAAAAGTGAAACACAAGTTCCACTCCTTCAGCTTGGTTTAGCCTCACATTTTGCAGTTCAGCAGAGAACCCAAATCAGACAGGATGGCTTTTTATTTAACAACTAGGCAGTTTTTTCTCCCCTCCCCTGCCCTGTATTTTATGGGCCCACAAACCCACATAGTCTTCACGTCTTCCAACAAAACAAACCCCCAAGAGTTGAATCACAGTGTGCTTTTAAAGTTACACAGAGCACAAAAGTGCCTTAGCCAGTTACATCAACTTCATTTCAATCAAGCATCTCACTTATCACACACTCCTTTCTACCAAGGTGCTGATGAACAACTCCCAGGAGACAAGCTGCATCCCCACACATCCACTTCTTTCTCCCTTTCCACGTTATCTCCCAAACCTTGCTGTTAGCACTTCCACTCCTTCCCAGACTGCTGAAGCACAACAGATTGTTTCACTGGAAACAAACTGCTCAGATCCTCATGGAACTTGGGGAACTGCCTCTGACACCCCTTCTACGAGCAATCTTTGGAGGATTCATGTATCACTAAAGAAGAGAAGCCTGTGAGACAGTCAGTCAATGCTGGGGTAAGTGTGAAGCCCCTCTGGCCGGCGGTCGCCAGCTGGAAGCAGTTTCTCTGCTGTGGATTAATTTCATGGATGCCAGCGGATAATAACAACTCTCAGTCACTACCAACTTGGGCTGCTTTGCCGACTCCCTGCTGTTTTAAAAGAGCTTTCATTCTTGCCACAGAATGTTGGGAGCTGAAATAAGGGGGTGTGAGGGGGGAGAGACAAGCCACAGCTACAGGGATCGCATGTACCAGACAGAGCCTGAAGTCCTCCGGCAGTCTGTCCTACCGGGAGCTTTCTTTGTGCACGAGCAGCAAAACCTCATCCAAAGAAAGGAAGCAGGAATAATTGCGTGGCCAGACGAGGGGAGAAAGCGACCTGTTTAAATTGCTAACAAATTTGTGGCGTCGTAATCAGTCCTCACAGGGATGGATTATTGGGGTGTCTGATCCCATGGACATGAAAAACCGTGTGCAGAAGAAGCACCACTGCCCTTCTCCGAGTTAAACCCGTCCCGAACTGAAAGGAAGAGAAGAACAGAAGTGGGGAAGGCTGGAGGTGCGTAGACATGTCCAAGCTGGCGATCTGACCGAGGCCCGGCTCCAGCAGGGCAGGACAACACCCCAGCGGGAGTCACTCGGGGTGGCCCGAGCACGCGTGGAACCAGCCCGGCTCCGCCAGCGCCGGCCGAGCTCGGCAGCCCCTCCCGGCCAGGTCCAACATCCCGAGGGCTGCGGGGATGAGCTGCCGAGGCTCTGCCCGAGCCGCTCCGGGGGCTGCTGGCGATGGGGAACCCCCCGCCCCGCGGTCTCCTTCGCTGTCCCCCGGGCGCAGAGGGGCCGGGATGTCCCAGCGCCGGCGAACACCCGAAAACACCCCGAAGTGGCCGGTCCGGTCCCCCTGCC
>JANPWX010000377.1:412471-429474 GCA_024734555.1 Trochalopteron elliotii
GCCCGCCCCCCCCGCCTGGCCCGGCCCCGGCCCCCCCTGCCGACGTGGGGCTGCGAGCCCCCGGGACGGGGACCGAGCCCAGGGGAGGGGGATGAACGGCGTCCCTGAGGTCAGACCGCGGCTACGGGGTGGGACATGGACCCTGGGGTGGGCCAGGATAACCAGGGATGACAGGATAGCCGGAGCGGGACATGGGGCTTGGGGCGGGAGAGATCGCCCGGGGTCGGATAGGGTCACCAGGGATCAGGCAAAACCCCCGTGGTAGGACAATGTCCCTGAAACCGGAGGATCCCTGAAATCAGAGGGCCCCCAGTGTCTGTTGGAGTCCCCAGGGTCCAATAGGATCCTCAGGGTTAGGCAGGGTCCCTGGGGTCAGATACAGTTCCTGGGGTCAGGCAGGATCCCCAGGGATCAGGCTAGACCCTGTGGTAGGAGAGTCCCTGAAATCAGCAGGTCCCAAAGGCCAGGGGCTCCCCAGCGTCTCACACAGTCCCCTGGGATCAGAGCGTGCCATGAGATCAGGCCAGACCGCTGTAGTAACACAGTGCCTGAAATCAGAGAGTCCTCAGGGTCAGGCAGGGTCCTGGGGGTGAGGCAGGGTCCAGGGTGGCACAGTGTCCCTGGGGCTGGGGTCAGGTCAGGCCCCAGGAGCAGCAGGACAGAGCACAGGGTGTAGAGAGGTGAGAGATGCTCCATGAAGCCAGCATGGAGCAATGTCCAGGGCTCAGGTCCATGTAGCCACACGGCTCAGCTCCCTCACCCACAACGGTGGCTCCTGGCCATGGGGTGGTCTCTGGACGGTGATTTTGGCAGGGGGGTGATGCCACTCATTCACACAAGGTAAACAGTTGGGGAATGGTCTTTGGTAACAGAACTGGTTAACACTAGTCATGCTCAGAGCTATTGTTCTCCAATGGTATTCAGCTTTGCAGACTTCTGCAGCTATTTCAGGCCTGCTGGAGGGCTCATGTACCCAACAGCCTGCCTGGTTTTTCTTCTAATTATTTCAGTCAGTCTAAAAAAAGACATTACCTCCCTCTGCAAACCTTGCCTCCATTGTATTCAGCACAGAAAATAAGAAGGAAAGGAGAATAAAAGTCTGACATCCTCTACCTCCAGGTTAAATGCTCTTCTGCATAGGTATGGCAAGTGCTGAGAGGAAAAACAGGGGCAGCTTCTGCTAACCAGAGGTGGAAGGGATAGCAGAGCATCCATCAGGGCAGGCTACCCCCATCCTGCAGGGCCAGGGGTTAATGGAGGAGCCAGGAATCACCCTGGGGCACACCAGGACTTGAAATGAGAAATCCTGGTACTGTCAAGGCACGCTGACAGGAGAATGATTGCCGTGTCAGCAGAAAGACATCTCACATGGGAGGGAGTGCTAATAGCTGTGCTGTGATGAATCTGGGTTTTGACAAGAGGCTGAGGCACCAAACACACTCGGAAAAGCCAAGGGAGGACAGACAGGGTCTAACTGGTCATAACTGGTGTGAGCAGGGAGAGAACATCACAAGGGAGGATGCATTGTGCTGACCACCGTGGTCAGGGTATTACCCAAGCACTGCACTTGCCCTCCCTCTCCTATCACCTGCAAGACTTTGGGGTAGGACCCTCTTGTTTGCTCCAGTTGCACAGGGCTGCAAGAGCAGCAGGAGCTGAGCCCAGACTGGAACTCCTAAGAGAAACTACACACAAATAATTATTAGTGATAATTAGCAAAAACACACTGATGACATCTCCTTCCTATCAGCTCAATTTGGCTCTGGTCTCGCCAAGACAATCCCCATGTTGTATAAACAGCTTCTGTGGCCTCGCCTGCTCCTCCTCCATGGCCAAGAGCCAAATTAGGCAAAGAAAATGCTGCCACAAGCACCAGTGATGGCACAGAGGGGCCTGGCCAGTGGCCAGGGGTTTGACAGAATCCTTCAGGTTCCTTCTTTACCTGGCACAACAGGCACCTCTGAAAGATATGACAGGAAAATCGTGACTGGCCATCAGCATGCAGAGCTGTCACCAAGCCAGCATTAGCTTTCTGCTGCCTAACACCAGGTGGGAGCTGGTTTTAAAACATATTTTCTTTGTTTAATTTCCTGAGCCATCAAAATGGGATTTTGGGTGGGAAGTGGGATCATCCCGGCTCACCCACAGCCTTCTCAGTGGGAGTGTGAGAGCAAGACTGGGTGCCAAGTTCGGCTCCAGAATGGTGCCAGACATCACAAAATAAACTATTGAGAAAAGATTATATTTTAGCCAGGCTTTTAAAAGAACCAAAAAACCCCCAAATTACTGGAACTGTTGTTCAGTATTGTCTGTTTTCCTGGCAGGGCTGGGGGAGGTGAGGGGAAGCCTCTGGCTGTACAGATAGGGTGGGGGCTGTGGTTCCAACTCTCCTGGAAAATTTTAATCGGTCAAAAAGTGAAGAATATTTTTAGCATGCCATCAATGCGCATGTGAGGACCCGTGTGCTGTGAGAGCATGTGGTGCAGAGGCCACATCCCTGTGATTTATCAGCTGTCCTCACCCTTGCAGGCAGACCTGGAGAGACCCACTCTGACCCCCTCCAGCATTGCAGAGGAACCTGTTGTTTGCAAGAGAATGTTCAGTTCACAGCAAGGGGGAAGGTTGGTCCAAAAATGCTGCAGGGAGAGATGTTGGGCACGTGTCTGCAGCTGGGACAGACGGCCCTGTTGTCTTCTGCATTGATAAGAGATGGTGAAATGCTGCTGCAGCAAAGTGAAATGGAGTCACGAGTGACATGGTGGGATGGTGAGTCATGAACTGAGGAAGTTTTTTTGCAAGGGGACCCGTGAGTCCTCCTGCTCTGTGCCTCAATGGCCACGTTTGGGGTCTTGCAAAACTTGGAGTGCAGGATGTAGAGGAGTTCCAGGGTGTCAGGAGCTCTGGCTACAGAGACACAGCTTCCCCAAAGCCACTCAGGGACGAGACAGGACTTGGATGGGTGGGAAGTCCCTCCTGCCCTCCCAAACGTGGACAAACCAGTCTCTCCAGCCACAGACACCACATTAGAGAGCTGTGGTCGCCCTCGTGTCTACCTGCTGTCCTTTCCCTGCTCCAGGCAGGGAGCTCTGTCTCCTGCATCCAACCCAGGGTACCTCGTGACCAGGGTCAGCCACTCCACCTGCTCTCACCTTGGTTTTCCTCCACTTCAAATGGCAATAACCCATCTCTGGGGCACTCTGAAGCCAAGTTCATTAGTGCCTGGCTTTGTTGATTGCTTTGAGCAGGGCTGGACGGACAGAGACTCATTATGGCAATTGCCCTGTTATCTGTTCAGAGTTGGGGAGGCAGGAAGTGAACATGACTGTGAGACTGGAAGCCAGTGCTGGGCTCAGTGAGGCCACAGGACTCCTGAGCTGGAGGAGAAATCTTCAACCTCTTCACATGCATGGCAAATTAATGGGGATGTTCTTAATTTCATCTGTTTGTTTGGGGCTAAAACAAAGAGACCCAGAGAAAGTGCTGGGTCTGAATGGATGCACAAAAGTAGGGCTCAACTCAGGCTCTTGATGTCAAGCAGAGCCTGTGGCACCTTCTCAAATTGCAGCATGATCGTGGGACTAAATCAGTTCTCAGGTGGACTGCAGTCCTCCAAACTACCTGTGCTAGACAAGAAGTGTAGGGGTAGCCAAATCCTCAGGTGATGCATGGGGAATTAGCAGCAGCAAAGGCTGGAGGAGATGGGAGACCACACATCTGAAGCTGGCAGGGAAGAAGGTCTCCCTTCACCTATCTACCAGCTTTCTGGGCTTAAATCTTGTGTTTTATGGACAAGCCATGTGAAAGGATGGTGCTTCCAGCCACATTCCCTGCTGCAATGGGGCAGTCAGGGTTATCACACCTGGTCTGAGGCTTGGCCAGTAACTCCTGACCTGCCAAAATCCTGGTTTTACCTGTTTTCCTCTTGGATGATACCAGTCCAAGCTTCTGCCAAGATCAAACCTGGGCTTTTCAGGTACTCATGCTTCCTATTTTACTTACACATCTGGAAGAGACGACCCAGCTATCTGCCAAAGCCATCAGCCTGCAAGCACTCTCAGGAATCATGTGCTCTCCCTGCTGATCTTGCTGGTTTTGTAAGGAAAAACTGTCCTGGCTACAGAGGACATCTGGTACTCACAGGAGGGACAAAGCAGATCCAAAACTGTAGGTGAGGAGGTCACTTTCTGGGGGAAAATGGGGGAAGTGAGTGGTTTAAATGATCTTAAAACCAGCAGTGAGTGGAAGGAATGTGGCCAAGCCCTGTGGCACAATGGCAAGTGGGCAATGGGCAACGATGCTTTGTGCTCTCTTCTTCCTTTCTGTTTTAGCTCAGCATGAGCAATAAGCCCTGATGAAAGACAGTGAGTGCAGGCTGGAAGAGGTGACTGGTGATGCCAGAACATCCCTGTTGGTGTCCAGGTGATGACCACGGTCCATGCACGGGCAGGAAAGGTGGGAAGGAGTGAAGCACCTGGTGGGTGAGGGCTCAGGATGACACTCCTGCTCCATTGCTGCATGGGGTGAATGGGAGCAGTGTGGGGCTGGAATAGGGCTGGATTAGCATGGTCCATGCTGCTCTTAGTCCCCAGGTGTTTTGAAGTCAGGGCTGTGCCCCACATATTGCAGGCAAAACCCAATCCCTGTGTAAATGGCTTGGAGCAGCTTCCCACATCCCTCATCTCGTCATCCTGTGCCTGGGGCAGTTGCCTCTGGGCTTTCCCAACAGCTCTGCACTGTTCCTGGCCTTCACTGACATCTCCACCAATGACAAAATATGCCAAAAATAACCCCTGCTCTCCAGCAGGAAGGTGGGATATAAACACACTGACTGTTTGTTAGTGTTAGTGCTTGCCAGGCCTTCCAACCAGACTGAGTTTGGGGGGGATCACTTCCTGCTCCACAGTCCTGACCTCCCACTGCCTCCCTACTTTGTCTAAGCATGGGGGCTCCCCAAAACACCTCTGCTCTGTGCATGTCACTTTGAGAAGGTGAAACTGCAGCTGCAGAGGTGATGGGGGGATTTTTCTGGGTGAGCTTAAGGTAAGTCAGCATCTCTGGGTGCATTGCAGCCACTGGCTTTCCTGTATGCAATGCAGCATTGAGGTTCTCCTGGAACTGCTGGGATATATAAAAATATATGTATATATGATAATATCCTCAGAACCTGATTTTGTTGGATGTGGCAAGAAACAAACCCTCAGAGAAGTGTAATCTGGTACCTGATGCACTGATGATCCCTGGTAATACGATCCTGCTTTGTGCACTATTGGTCTCAGGGCCATCCTTGGCCATCCTGATTCTGATCCCTACCTGCCACCCTGCCTGGATCCTGAGCACAAAAGGACACAGGAGTTTTGGGGACTGATGGCTTGTACAGCAAGCAACTATGGAGTTTGTCTGAAACTATGTTCTTTCTGATTTGGATAAACATGTGAGGAACACAGAGAGGCAGCAGAAGGGGTTAAATCAATAGTTACATTTAAATCAACATTCTGATTTATGCTCCTGTCCAAGTGGTGCAGACTTCCTTTGCCCCCTGATCGGAGGGTGCAGACTTCAGTGGCTCATTCTGAGCCACCATTTCTGTGCTGAACATGGATTTTGACAGACATGCTACAGGATTGGGCTGGTTTGTTGGTTTTTTGTTGAGAAGAGGGGAAGCAAAAAAATAAAAAACTTGACCATGGCTGTGGTCTATGCACCTAACCCACTGGTGAGACCAGCTCCCCAAAATTTGGTGTAAAAACATGTATATTATTTTTCACCTCTGGGTTTCCCTGCAGATGCTGATGGCCAAATTCCTGCTGCTGGTGCTTGGGTCCCTGCAGGAGGAGGCTGGAAAAATCTTGTCTCTTGGATCAGGACTTCAGGGTGATGCTTTCTCTGAAGATGCCTTGTGCAGTGGATGTGTAAATGAGCTGAGTCTTGGTTTGAGCAGGGAGGGGGTGAGATTTACAGCTGTGCCCTGGTTTTCATGGTGATTCATGAGGTAGGATTGGATCAAATTAATTCTGTAAAGATTTACAAGTTTACAAGCAAGTAAACCCTTTCACGTGCCGGGCTTATTGCATTGGCCTGTTGTGTCTGAGACAGATTCTGGAGGTACTGCCCATGGCTGAGCAGCCACCGTGAAACACTTGCCTGTGATGGAGTTTTCCTCCTGATATGGATTCATTCCTCCTTAGCCCTGCAGTGAGGTGCTACTGAGACCACAAGCACTTTGTATCCCTCTCCCAGCACTGTGGCCACCTCCCAGCCTTTCCAGTGAGGCCAAGAACTTGGTGCCCAACTGCCCAGCTCTCAGCTGTGCCAGTGTCCCACCTTAGCACAGACCCATGGATAGAACAAGCTGTGGCATGCAGAAGGTGGTCTGACTGAGAACATGTGGGAAACATCTCCTTTCTAAAATTTCAGAATGTAATGAATGTCAGTAATAACTGTTACCAGCCTGAGTGGGGCGAGGAGAGGGGCTCAGACTGTCTGACAGCCACAGTCAGTGGCTGATTTGGCAGCCTGATGTGGTACCGGGTCCTTGCTGCCTCCAACATCCCTGCCACTCTGTCTCCCAGGTCCTGCAGCATCCCAGCCATACCGCCCGCATCCCTGCCCCATACCTCCCCTCAGCCTTTCCCTGCAGCCCTCTCAGCCCATCCCGTCAGACTCCCGCAGCCCGATCCCCCGCTGCTCCCCGGGCAGCAGCAGCCGCCCAGCCCGAGCCCCAGCGCTGCCCTTCCTCCTGCCCTTCCTCCTCCCCGCGGCGTGGTGCCATCCCCACCTAGTGCCGGCCCGGCGCACCGGCCGCGGGCAGCCTTGGCGCTCCCCGGGCTCCCCGGGCTCCGGGGACCGCGGCATCTCCTGCACGCCCCCGGCTGCACCCGGACACCCGTGGCACGGCTCTGCGGGGGATTTTCGTGCCCCGGCCCCGAGGGATGTTCCGGGATAAAGGAACGGTGGGAGGAAATGGGCTGATGCAGCCTTTGTGCTGCTCCAGAGGTCGGGGATAGGCAGAGGCCACAACAGATCCCACATCTGCTGGGGCTACTGGCCTCCTCATGCCCCATCCTGTGACCCAGGAAAACGGGATTCCACCCTTTCCAGGAGGGGGAACCCAGCTGGGGACGAGGGAAAGGGCCACATCCCATCTGCAGTCACCAAGCTTGTCCCATCACCAGCAGTGGACCTCTTTGGGTATCACTTTGGAGATTCACCTTCCTGCACATCACAGGTTTGGAGTTCTTAGTGGCATTTCCCAAGGACACATCACCATGAACCTCACAAATGTGAGTGCTTGGGGAGCAACATCTTCCTCACCCCCCTCCAGCCCCTGTAAGCATCAGTTGTAGATGTGTAGGGCAGAGTAAGAAGCCAGGAAATGCCTTGAGCAGTGTCCCCCTTAACAAGAGCAGGTGTGCTCTTGTTCCCCTCTAGCCCATCAGAGACTCCCAGAGCCACAGTGTCTTTAGATTTTCCTTCTCCTCCTTCACCCTGTTGCACCTCAAATCCACATACAGCTTCTTACCAGCCCTATCCCTGTGGCCAAGGGCTGTTCTCTCTGCCCAGGTGCTGTCCAAGCCAGCCAGGGCATCCAGAGCTATCTTCTCACCTGGAACAAGGAGATGAGCAGTCATCCTCTGCTCAACCACACCACCTTCCCTGGGCTTGCTACATCCTTAATCCAGTATCATTTTGGTAGGATAGACCCTCTACATGTTGCTCCACCCAGTCCCTGGAAGGATGTGGCTCTTTGCACTGACATTTTCTGAAATTTTGCTCTTTTTTTTTGTGCTTTGCTATCTTTTGTCTGACTCCACCCTCCCTGGCCATAGGGATTATGGAGGGTTGCATAGGTGCTTTCCTCAGCTTCCTTGAATGCTGTGGCCTTGCTGTCCCAGCCCCATGGGAGATACCTCTGGAGTTTCCCCATGGCTCAGGGGTATTCAGAGGGAGGATGCTCTGCAGGGGGATGCTCCTACTTGCCCATGGCATCCTATGGAAATCTGGGAATATGCTCAGAAATTTCTGAAGACCACAGGAAAGCGCAGGAAAGACAAACTGCAGGATGGGAGAAGAGGCAGGAAGAAAGGAAGATTAAGGGGCAATGAGGCCTCCTTCATATTTCCTGATGAAACAAGGAAAAAGCCCAACACTGCCCCTATTTTTTCTTGGAAAACCCCTTGCAGCTCAGCCCTGAAAGCAGGATTCAGCAGCTTGGCGCAACTCAAACGTTTCCTCTGCTGCTTTAAAGAAAATGTTGAAACAGAGCGGGCTTAAAGCCTGCTGAAGAGGTCCATTTATCTGGGAACTGAAAGAAAATATTGGGATAATATTTGGAAAAGCCTGTGAATGGGCATGGCTCAGCATGTGCTGGGCAGCAGCAACCTGCGAGCTGTGGGGAGAGAAGCCACCCCCTGCGTGTGGTTAATTTTCCCCTTTTCCCTCATTTCCTTCCCATTTCCTTCCCAGCTCTGATAGGTTTTGCCGTGCCTAGGTGGGTCCTTGAGATCTGTTTCCCCCAGGAGAGTGGTACTGTTGGAAGAAAAAGGGATTTTTCATGAGCAGGGTGGGCACAAACCCTGCCCAGTCTGAGTATCCAGGGGGACTGGAGAGAAGGTGTTTCTTTCCCCTGGTTAACAACTGAGGCTGATCTGCAGGATGCACTTAATCAGATATCACTAAAAACAGGGTTGATTCCTGACTAATTGGTCAGTAATAACCATTTAATTGGCAAAGCTGCAGTGAAGCTCCAGCCCTCCCTTCCCAGAGCCATTAGCAGCATCTATTTTAACATTTGGAGCCTGGCTGGGATTCAATAAATGGGTTTTTGTTGTTTTTTTTCACATTTAAAAACATTAATGTGTGTTCAGAATTCAGTTGGACATCTCATTTGGCTTTGAAGCATAATTATGCTTGATGAGGACTAATAAGCAGCTTTCAAATCGAGACCAGGTTAGCATCTCTCCTGCTGTCTCCTGCAGGGAAGCTGATATTCCACAACAGCTGATTTTTATGGGATTAATCCAGACATGTCCAGGGCTTTGTCTTTGACTGGCTTCTTTTTTTTTTTTTTTAAAGTTATTTTTCCACCTAGGATGAATTCTTATTGTTGTGGAGTTTTGGTCCCTGTGGGATTTCCACCCACTGTGGGTCTCGGTGCAGGATGCACTGAAATGCAAAGGGTGATTTGCTGAAAACAGCCTTCTTTACCTTCCTAGCCTCATTAGGAAAGAAAATAAACATTGGAGGGGATTTTTTTCAATGTGACTAAGGGAAACTCTAAATTCTCAGCCCCAAATTGATCCCAAGCCTTGAGACCCTGGTGTTGGGTCGAAGGCTGGCTGCAGGCTGAAGCAGATGTTGCCAGTCCCTGGCACAGATGATGGCTGATGGGTGATGGTTGAATTGGTGTCGAGGTCGGCCCTGCTCCAGCACCAGCGCCTGCCCTAAGGTGGAGCTGCTTCTCTTTCAGCACCGTGGCCGCCCAGAGAACACTGGATCCCGTCTGGTCACCCAAATACCGCCTGCCTGCAGCTTCTGAGCAGGGCTCAGACAAAAGAAAACCCATCCAAACTGCGGGTTTATGTTTGTTTTCCACACTCCCCCGTTGAAATTCCATGTCAAAGGTAAGCTTGCTTGGAGAATAGGCTTTGGCAAGCCTTGCTGTGCTGCTGAAACCTCCAGAAATGCTCTTGGTGAGCCCCAAGCATGCTCTGCCCTGGGATGGGGAGTGAGTCCTGGTCCCAGCTTGCAAGGGATGAGGGGACACAAACCCATGGGACATTCCCTTCTCCACCAAAACCTGTCCGTTCCCAGTGGGGGCCCTTCTGTCCTTTGCCAGCTGAGCCACTCCACTGCCCCATGGGGCTGCTCTCACCCATGACACTATCACAACCACAGCTGTCTCTCTGGTAAACCCCAAGACTGCTGCTCTAAACCGCCCAGATTCCCACCTGAGTCTAAATGCTCCCAAAATCTAAAGGTGGCAAAGGAGAAAACCCCTCCTGTCCTGTTCTGTCATGGCTCTGGAGACTGGTAGGGGGTGGTTAATGGCCACCAGCCAAAAGCTGTGGAGGAAAGACCTTCAGTTGTGAGCCCTTGGTGCTTGGGCAGCTCTCCTGCATTTTTTTCTAAGACATTTTGCAGCAATTAAAAAGCTGCAGGTAAATGCCAAACCCCAAATCCTGGCAAAGATGCCAGCTGCTCTGCAGTCAGGACAGACCCAGCCACTGACTCCAGGCTGACCATGTTCCAGCCTTAAATAGCTGCTTTTCAGGGACAGGTGTGTCACGGGAAACTTTATTTTTCTGGAAACAGCAAGCACATTGTGCAGGGCAGGCTTTCCAAGGATGCTCCCCACACCCTTTTCAGGAAATACCACGCAGCTCTCCTTCGTGCCATGCCAGTTTGTTTTTTTTTTTTTTTTTTTTAATTGGCATAAATGATAGCCTCAGCAAGAACACACCGTGTTTTCCCTGGGCTGTTGGATTTTATTTTGAAATCGCTGCTGGTTTGATCTTTGCATCTCTCCACCCCCAGGCTCATCACTCTCCTCTTGTGTTTCTGCTCCTGGTGCTTGCTCCAGTGCAGTGGGGTTTGCTGGGAAGTGAAAATGCAGTGGGGAGGTTCATCTTGTGCCAGTCACAGCTGGGTTCTTGGTATATCATCCCACCTGGGGGTGAAATAGAAAAGTTTTGTTTGATCTGACAAAACCACCATAGAGAGCAGACAGCAGCCAGCAGCTGTCCCTTCCTGGTGACCCCCAGCCCCTTCTAGGAGTCCAGCTTTTGATCCCAAGTCCAGCCCTGGAGCCATCATTCCAACAGCAATAGCCATGTTTCCTTTGGGGGAACATGAAATAGCCTCTCCTGCATGGTGACAACACATCCCCCACGTGGCACCGGTGTAACCGGCTTTTCCAAGACCTGCCCTTCCAGGGGTGGGGTTGGGTTGGCTCGGTTTATTACCAGCACCCTCCTGACTCTGATGCTTCTCCCTGGTACAGTGCTCTCAGATGAAGTGGGATGGTGGGAACAAGCAGGAGAGGTGGAAGAAGGATTCCTATTTCACATGTGGGGTTGGTGCCACCAGGACACATCCTTGTGGTCCCCTACATGTCCCAGCACCCTCTCCAGGTGAAGGATCTCCCCATTCTACCACCCCTTGATTGGACATTTCCTTCCTTGCCCTAATTTCCAAAATAACAATAAACCCCAAACCAATTTGAGATGGGTGGAAAGGCTTGGGTTTGTTCCCTTTTAGTTCAAGACCAGCACACAGTCAATTATCTTTGTTTGATTTCCCCACCCTATGAATGTGTGTGCTGGGCCCAGCAGTCCCCAGAGTGCCCTTCGGCCACCGAGCTTCAATTGTTTCTAAACTTCAGGATCCATCTTTTGGATATTTTTTCAGACCTGAGTCCATAATGGGCCCTTTCTCTTTTTTTTATTACTAGCATTTTTACTAGGATGACATTTGGACTAGGCAGGGAAATCTTCTTGCCTGCTACACCAGTACCTGACAATCAAGATTTAATCTTTTTGGAGAGGAAGAGCACATCAGATGGAAAAAAAAAATTCTGATATCTGTGAAATTGCAGAAAAGCAGAGCAGGAGGAGCCTGTGGGAAATCTCCAGCCCAGCCTGGAGCAACACAGCGACTGCGCAAGCCTCAACCATTGCCGGACAGATGTTGGTCTAATTACAGCTAAAACCTCTGGTGCTGGGGATGCTCTGCTCCCTGTACCCTGAGTGTATCATTGCAGCCAGGCAGCCTCTCTAATCCCAATTTAAATCCCTTTGGCTGCTGCCTTCAGTGCTTGAAAGAGGTGCTGGATGGCAGAAAACCATAGGCACATCCTCCTTGGTGATCCCTGTGGTTCTGAGCTCTTCCACCCTGGCAGGAGCACTTTTTCCTCTGTAATTTTTTCCATTTCTCACTGAGAGCTGCCAGGTATCAGAGGTTTATAAAATGAGTGTTTCAAGGATTTGGAAACTAATTTCCCTGTACCTGCAGTGTTGTGACCAGGGCTGGGCACCAGCACAGAGCTGCCGCTTGTCCACACCTCCTTGGGCCTTGCTCCATCTCATCCCCTCCTTCCTCTCCATCACATCTGATGTCACCTCTTCAGACTGAAAGCTTAATCCAAATTTAGAAAGGGAAGGAAAAAGGCAGGGACAGGATTTTTCCAGTGAGCATGAATCTCCTGGGAATTCACCCAGGGCTTTCCCAGCTGCAAAGCTGGTGGCTGCTGCATGCTGACAGCAGCGGTGGCATTGCCAGAACCCAAGTGCTGCTGTGACACATCAGCCGTGGGGATGAAGCTCCACGGAGGCTCCAAATCTTATTTTCCACTGGCAAGTTTCACTGGCAGCTCAGTTGTGTGCAGGATTTTACCGTTAATATCCCCAAAAACATCTGGCCACTAGTGAGTCTGGGGTTATTTTAACACCTAAAAGGGCAAGCAGAGAACAAAAAGAGATTCAGACGAGTGAATATAAATGTGTCGTGATTTAACACAATAAAAAAGGAAGAATACCGATTTCTCCTGCAGATTTACAAGTCCCTGGAGGGGAGCAGGGACTGCAGCCGAGAGCCCAGTGCTTTGCCATCGCTGCTGAGTGCTGGAGTGAGCCGGGGCAGCTGCCGGAGGACGCTGGAGGCATTGTGCTGTCGGACAGGTTTGAAGGCTGGTGTTAATAAACTGGTGTTAATGGGCTGGTGTTAATGGGCACCCTGATGGTGAGAAGTCAGCACTGGAGCAGAGCCGTGCAGGGGCTGGAGCTGGGGGTTCTTGCACGTGGCTGTCACCGGAGAGTGAAGAGTCAAGCTGCAGTAACTCCCCGGCGCAGACAAAGATCCCGAACCGCATCACTTTAATTACAGTAGCGCAAATTTCATTCATTTTGTTAAGCCTGGGAGCTACAGAAAGAGCTATTTCCAGGTGTGCTGGTTTAATTATTGCATGCCCTGGATCACCCACCAGCTGCATGGCCGGGGTTTGTCGGGCTCTCTGGCAGACCGGAACAAGTTTGTAGCCATCAGCACCCACTCATGCCTCTGCACATCCCAGTACACGGCTCTGCTTGGGTCAGATAAATGGGTTTTAACCTGATTTGTGCTGTAATCTCCATGTCGACAGGCTCTCATCACGCACAGGATAAAACGCCAGCTCCTGTGGCCGGGGCCCTGTGGGGTTTCGCCGGGCAGCTCCTACCAGCAAGGCTGGTCGACGACTCCAAGCCAAGTGTCTTCCCTGTCCTGGCATCCCAGAGACACCTCTGCACCGTGGGTGTTTGCAAAACGGCTTTTGTTTGCTTAACTCCTTGCACTGGAGCAGGCAGAGGCACAGCTCCCACTGTCCTGTCCCTCCTCCACAAGCAGGAACAGGGCGACAATCCTGCTGCCCAGGGCAGGCAGCTCATTGCCAGCCCAGCCATCCCACCCCTGGAAAAAATAGCACCTTCTGGGTGCATTATTTGTACTTTCCTTTTCTGAACGTGCCTTAAAAAGAAGGGGTTAGTTTTCAAAAGAACAGCATTTAAATTACATTCTTCCCTGCTCGTCCAGCTCTTCGCTGTAATCATGTTGCTGTACAGAGCAAGGAGTGTGTGTGGGACGTGGTGGGATTTTAACTGTAATTCATGGACAGATATAAAATGTCAGGGTTATTATGAATTTTATTCAGCAGAGTTTAAATGTTACTGGTTCAGCAGTGCCTCTTTCCATACTTCCTTTGCAGCAGCTTCTGTTTAACCTCTCAGCTCACAAAATTTATTGTATTGTTGGTGGCTCGCTGTAATTCTCCAGGTTTTCAAATAATCCCAGGAAAAGAGTTAACTGGAGCCTCTGCCTTAGCCTACATCCACTGCAAAGCATGTGGAGCCAAAGTCTGTCTTTCCTGACACTCCTGGTAAATCCCTTGGGTTCATCTGGGAAAACTGCCACTCTGAATTTCAAAATTATGTCAGTGGGAGACAGGTCAGGAGCCGTGCAGGGACCAGGGAGCACCAAAACCTGGGTGCCAACATTGCAGTCAGCATTTGGGCAAGGCTCTCACCCAGCTCACATGGTCTTGCAGGCTGAGCTGGCACCACTGGACCCACAGCAGGGCACAGGGTTTTACTGGTACCAGTAACTATTCCCCAGGCAGATACATTGGGAGTTGTAGTGAATGGCCTTGGGATGGAAGGTCTGTGATGTAGCTCGTAGTTAGGTTTTGATGGCCATGATGATCACTGGTGACCATTGCAGTGGGATGCAGAACACTCCCAGACATGGATTCAGCCTGATTCTCCTGGGATTTGCCCATTTTTCATCACCTAACACAGACACAATGAGGTTTTGCACACACACCCCAACAAAGGCAACCGCTTTCCTATCTTCACTCTCTTCTGAAGAATTTCAGAATGCTTTTCCCACTGCTGTAACCTAAACCTTCTCTGCTGTTGCCAGAGCTCATTTGCCCTTTTCTGCTCCCTGTGGAGATACTTTGCCCCTCCTTTGCATCCCCTGCTGACATCCCTCAGACCTTCCCCAGCAGAGTGAGGTGGATGTTTTGAAACCAAAGGGTTTTCTTTCATCTATTCCCACCTCTCCTCTGGCTCTGCCCTGCTGCATCTCTCTGGACGTGCATTGCACACGTAGCACACCCAGCACCCACCAGCCCTGCTCATCCATCTCACACACCTTAATCAATGGGAAACTTGAGGAAAAGCCCATAAACTGGATGGGAAGTGAGGATTGGATTTGCAATGTGCTGGTGCTAATGGAAACCATCCTTCACTGCATAATCAGAAGGAATGGCCACACAAAACCCATCATTTCTGCCCAGGGTGCTCACAGGCCAGCCCTGTGAGGATATGTGGGGAGATGGGCCCTGGAGGCTTCAGTGTCCCCACAGTGATAACCCACAGTGATTTCCATGAGAAACATCTTATGGTGAGCACAGTCACCAAACTCCCCATTGCCTGCAAATTGTGGCAGCAAATTGTCACATCCCTGATGCCAGCACAACACTGCACACAGAAACCCTCCAAATCCCCATTTTGCTGATATTTGTAATTTCCCAGGATAAGCCTGCTTGTAGCAGAGGGACTCACCTCCGTCTGGCCCCTTGATGTATTTGCTGCCTGCAAATGGGTCAAAGCCAGTCCAGCACAGGAGCTGCCAGAGGATTTTGGCCCTGTCTGTTGCAGGACAGGCTCCCTATAAATTTCACTTGGATTAATCTCACAGTTGAACTGGGAGTACTTCCCCATTTCCTCAGGCTGTCACTAGCTCACCTGCCCAGTGGTAGGGCTGGTACAAGTGGGTGGCACCAGACTGTTATTTTTCCCTCCAGCTCCAGAGGTGGGTTGTACTTATCACTCCTTGGATGCCCCCTTGCTCTCCCACACCCAGGTGGGTTTTGCAAATCTGTTTGGGGCCCAGGAATATGTTTGTATTCAGATGGATGGGGTGTGGGACTCATGCCCCAAAGACCAGTCAAATCTGGTCAGGGTCTGGAAAACAGATGACACCCTGAGACCATCTCTGCTGGACCCTGTGGATGCAGCTGCTCATTGTCAGGGCCCTGGGAGATCCAGGCACATTTCTGAAGCTAGGATAGGATTCAGGTGAAGCTCTGGTGTGATGTGAGTGAATGTAATGCCACTGAAACATCCTTTCATTTCAGGCAGTCATCAGCTCCTTGCCGGCCTTGGCCTGCATTGGCAGGGAGGGCTGTGGGACAGAACATCCCTGGCCCACTCCTGAGCCCAGCCTTTGTATGTGCAGCCACCTTCTCCAAACAAAGCCCAGTTTCTGACATCCCACGAGGTCTTTGCTGTTCCCTGAATGGCATCCGTGGGAGGCAGAGTCAGCACTCCACCCGTCTGACCCAGCCTGGGGCTTATGGTGGTGCCCCTCAGGTGTCCATGGCCAGGTTTATCCCCAAGTCCTGTCCCCAAGCCCTCCTCCACCAGCCAGTCCCTCCTGGCCCTTCCCAAGCCCCGGAGCCCTCAGGAGCTGGCTGGGGTTTGCCTGGGGATGTCAGGGATATGGGGGCAGGGGGTGCTGGGGTGGAGGTGAGATGCCTGGGGAATGTGGGGGCAGTGCTGGAGGGATGCAGAAGGAAGGTGCAGTGGGATGTGCATATGGGGATAGTACAGAGGGATGAGGCATGAGGGAGATGCCTGGGGGGATGCAGGGGGAATGGGGTGGGGGAGATGCTGGCAGTGCCAACGCATTCCAGGGAGACAGAGGGGGAGGGGGGCTCAGACTGGCTGCCCTGGGGGATGCAGGGGCTACGTGGGGAATGGAGCCAGGGAATGAACGATGATCTGGCTGAGGGAATGCAGGGGGAATGTGGGGAGTCTCTCTGCGGGGTACCTGGAGAGCAGATCTGGGAGGATGCGTGGAGGGCTGCCCGGGAAGAATACAGATGCACAAAAGAAGATGCAGTGCCGGGGCCATGCAGGGGGATGCGGGGGCGATGCGGGGGCTCTCTCTGAAGGGTGCCATGGGTTACCTGAGGAGCAGAGCTGGGAGGATGCATGGGGGCTGTCTACGGGGGAAGGCGGTTTCGGGGAATCGGGAGCACAAAGAACCATGAAGTGAGACGCAGGGGGAAACCCGGAGGGCAGTGCCGGGGCGTGCAGAGGGATGCGGGCGGACGCGAGGGGATGCAGGTGGTTGATCACGGAGCAGCACCGGCGCGCGCAGGGGAGGATGCCGCGGGTAGAGGGGATTGTCCGGTCACATGCAGGGGGAGGCAGGGGGGGGTCCGGGGAACCGGCCCGGGGGGGGGGGGGGGGGGGGGGGGGTCTGTGCGGGGACCGGCGCGGGGAGGCGTGGGGGGGATGCCGAGGGACACAGGGAGTTGTCCGGAGATACGCGGTGAAGGGACACAGAGCCATGCACGGAGATGTCCGGAGAGCTGCCCAGAGTCGGGCAGCGGGGCTGCAGAGGTGTGCGGGGGGGGTTTCCGGGGAATCGGGAGCACACGAGTGTGCAGGTTATGGACTTAC
>JANPWX010000377.1:429770-466176 GCA_024734555.1 Trochalopteron elliotii
GCCGAGGCCGCCCGCCTCGCCGCCGCCTACGGGTACATCAGCCTGGGGCAGGTAAGGGGAGGCGGGGGGCTCCCGGAGCGGGCAGGTGCTGGGGCACCGGGGAGCGGGGGATGCGGGGTTCGGGGGTCGCACTGGGACCGGCGGGTGGACCGGGGAGTTGCCGGGGGTTCTGGCACCGCGAGCCTGCGGGGGATCGGGAAGATGCCGGGGGTCTCACCCCGGGGATCCCGCAACCGGAGAGGAGCCGAAGGTTCCGGGAAGGTACCGAGGGTCCCGGGATCGGAAAGGCGGAGCGGTCTCGGGAAACTGCCGGGGATTCCGGCACTGGGAGCCTGCGGCAGATCCCTGGAGTGGGGAGCTCGGCGCCGGGGAGCTGCCCGGGGTCTCGCACTGGGACTGCCGGTACCGGGAAGCTGACGATGGTCCCGGGACCGGGGAGGCATCGGGGGTCCCGCGGAACTGCCGGCACTCCCGGGACCGGGACAGGATCCCAGGAGCGGGAGATGGACGCCGAGATCTCTCCGCTGACGGAGGTCTCGCCGAGCTGCCCGGTGTCCCCGGGACCAACCCCGTGGCGGGGGTCCCAGGAGCGGGGGATGAGCCGCCGGAGCGGTCGGGATGACAATGGGGACCATGCGGGGATGCTGTCGGAGCGCTTTGGCCCGGGGGCAAGCTCCCCCCGGGTGGATGCCCCTCCTCGGGGTGCCCTCGTCCCGCACCGCTGGGGGGGTTGCACAAGTTCCTCCCACCCCGGAAAGTTGTATTTGTGGGTTTAACAAACTTTGGACTCTCTGGCCCGGGTTTATCGGAGATTTTGGGAACACAGAGAACTTTTGCTTTCAAACCCCCGCAGAACACTGATGTCTTAAAAGCGATTTTCCTCACAGCAGCTCGTTTTCCTCTCGATTTCTTCATCCTCTGCAATCCCAGATGCAGGCTGGTGTCCTCGGAGTTCGTTCCAGAGTTTATTGCCATGGCGCTGCCCGGTGCTTTTTTGGCTGGGTGACACTTCAGGTTGTCCTCCTGCCCAAGGTGTCTCCCAGACTACAAATTATAACCTTGCTTTATATCGCAACCCTGCTTTTAACTATAATTAAAGTCACGGGGTGCTGCATAAACAATTTTTCTGGGGGGAGGCTGAATTGAGTACATTGTCTCCTGCATCCGTGACTGTGACCTCCCGTGGGGGACAACCCCTCACATCCCACCCTCAGTCTCCTACCTGCGTGCTCAGCTCCCGTCCCACCAAGGAGAAAATCACATGTATTGTTCAGTTGTTTCTGTCACAGGGTTGGGCGAAGGTGGTTGTGCAACCCAAAGGGCTTTTCAGTGTTTATCCCTCTTCAGCCAGAGAATATCTTGATTGAACTTCCCACTCTCCCAAGTTGCATCAGCCTAACGTCAGCCCCTGGTTTGGGGTTTTGCTGTGTCCCTTCCCTGCTGGAGCATCTGTCACCCCTCCCTCCTTCCCCAGCATCCCGGTTATGTGAGCTCATCCCCATAACGCTGGAGGCATTTGGCCCATGGGCACAATGTGGCTCCACTGGAGCATCCATCCTTCCCCCCGAGCCCTTTCCCCGGGGCAGCCCTGTGCAGGCTGGAGAGCAAGGGAAATACTTCTGTGGTTGCATCAGGGTGTTCCTGGCTCCCGCCTTTCCCGTGGATACTGGGAGCTCGTGCACCACTGGGGCTTCCCCAGCTGCTCTCAACGCCCTGCCTTCAGCTCTCCATCTCTCCAAGCTCTTCCCACTGGGTTCTGGGCTTTTTCCACTGAGTCCCGTCCAGAGTCAAACCTTGAGGAGCTGCTTTCCCTGCACGTGTGCTCATGTGTGACATTTGCAGTGCTGTGCTCAAGGTTTGTGGTGTGTTGAGCCTCGTGGGGACCTGGGTGTCCCCCTCTTCTCCTCTTGCATCATCAGCTTATGAAGCTGCTGATGATGGCACTGTCCCCAGTGAGATGTGCCCTCCTGGGGGGCCTGATTCTGGACAAAACCTCCTGGACAACTCTGCCAAGGATATTATCACCCTGGGAAGATGTTTGAGTGGAGTCCAAAGTGGTGAGGGAGGAGGAGAGGGGATGGTCTCTGGAAGACCCAGCTGGGTGCAAGGAGGCTCAGCCCTGCCTTGGTGGCTGGTGACCTCTTTTCCTCTGCGATGCAATCCTGGAGGCTCCTGACATGGTGCTGCCCGGGAAAGGCACTGCTGTGGCTGGCACACACAGCTCTGAGCTCTCCCCGCATTTTCCCGTGCCCAAACCAAGAGCCAGGACACTCTAAACCCTTCTGGGTCATGGCAGAGTGACATTTCCCTTGGGGAATCACTTGCGTCAACTTCTATTTAAGTGAAGCAAACAACTAAACAAAAGAAACGGCTTTTACACCCTCGAACGCCTGCTCATTCCTCGCCTGCTCGTTCCTCCCCGCCGGGCTTTGTTCCCCGGCTGTGCCGGGGCGAGCCGGGACAGGCCCTGGCCGAGGGCGCTGTGGGGACGGTGCGGTGCCGGAGCCCCGGGCAGCGCTGCTGGCTCGGGGGTGATGGTGAACCCCTTCCTATGCTGGTTGCAGGATTTATATGAATTTTTCTACGTGTGGCGTCCAACACTAAGTTTTGGAAGGGCTGGCACATCCTCAGTGGTCTCACCTGCAGTGCAGGAGAGATGGGATTAATTTTGGGCTGCGTTTGGAGCTTTCCTGGATTCCTGACATTTTGCAGCTCTTGGCTTGATCCTTATTGAGCTGAACACATCCGTGATCATTTGAGAATTACACTCCTGAAGGCAGGAGCTCAGCAACTGGACCCCTTGTCCCTGATGGGAATGGGTGGTATCCTCAGGAGGGGAGTGCTCACTGCCTTCCTATTTGGATCCACCCTTCTGGAAGGCACCAGTGCTGGTGTAGCTGTACTTTGCACAGATGAAACGGTTTGGGTGAGATGGGGTTGCATTGCAGAGCCCTTACTGTGCTGACTGACCACAAGGAGGACAACAAATCCTTTTTCATTTAAAAGAAAAATGACATTTACAAGTTTTTCTCCTTAGAATATCTTAGATAGAACAGGACAGTTGGAGGTCTACCAGGTTGGTCCGCTGGGATCAAACTCTGCTCAGACTTTCAAGATATTCCCAGCATAGGAAGGTTTTTCTTATTTTTCCACCCATAAATCCCAGGAGGGTAAAGAAGTGGGGCACAGAGTTCTTTTCCTGCTGCTCTGGCTAGGTATCCCCAGAGCCTGTGATGAGGTCATTACCTTCCCTGTGCTCTTGCTGCTTTGCATTGCGTGGTAATTTTACATTTATTTGTGAAAAGGAAGGAAGAAATTCTTTACCTAGGAAGGAATTGTTTACTGTGGGCATGGTGATTCACTGGCACAGGTTGCCCAGAGAAGCTGTGGATGCCCCATCCCTATTTCAGGCCAGGCTGGATGAAGCTTGGAGCAAGCTGGTCTAGTGAAAAATGGCCCTATCCATGGCAGGGGGTTGGAACTGGATGTCTTTAAGATCCCTTCCAACCCAAACCATTGCAGGATTTTATGGCAAGCCCTGTACTCCGATCTCCAGGCAGAGTGAACAAGGGGCAGGGTGGACTTGTCAAGGTTTCCCTAAAGTATGGAGAGGTTGAAGCACCCTCCTTCTCTTTTTTAAATGCAAATGAATTTGAAGAATGGGTTTAAAAGGCAAATGCAGCTTGCAATGAGCAACCTCTTTATGTGGATGTTAAAGAAAATGTCCAGCTATGCTGTACTGTGAAGGGGGAAGAGGGAGGGTTTAAATGAATTTGAGTGGAAATAAATTATAAAAATCACACTAACAGCAGTAAAGTTGGTGAAATGACATCCTGGCATAAAAGGCAGAGTAAGACTAATTAAATATTTAATGCTCGTAAGAGACACTGGCAGATCTCAAGGTATCAAGTGTGATAAAGATGTAAGTAGTTGTCATCTGCCTTAGCATCTGATCCAGACAAACCTGTTTGTCCCCCACTGTTCCACTGCAACCAGCCCTGGTCTGGCCTCAGGAATGTCACCCTGGCCCCTGGGTCACACATGGCCTTAAAGATGTTGCCTCGTGGGTTGCAGATGGATGCTTGGAGGATGGCCCTTTTTGGTCCTGTGAGCAAGACACAGGGAATGTCACTGGCTCCCAACATCCAGCTCCTGACATAAAATGTGGGGTGTTTTTTTTGGCGGGGGGGAAAAAAGGAAAACCAAACTCAGGCAAAAGTGAATTTATAGCAAAGTCCCAATTTGTACCCAAATTATGTGATCTGGGAGCCACATACCAGTGACTACAGCTTTTGGGTCATTCCCGTCCCTCTGGCTGTGAATCCCCGTGGGATGTTTCACATGCGGTGTCTGGCTGAGATCCCTCGATTCATTGCATAGCCCCAGGACTTTATCCTATCCGTGCTTTTGGGGTGAAAAAAGAGAGGAGTTGTGGTGTCTCCAGATGGCAGGATGAGAGGGCCGGAGGCAGCGCAGCCACCCCGGGGCTTGGCAGGGTGGTGTGGCTGGCACCGTGTTTTCCTGCAAAGGCTGCCATCCCTCACTCCAGGCTATGCACATTTGTATCCCACGCTTCCCAGGAGCATCCCAGGGTGAGCAGGGATCGCATCACCTTTCCTTTCTGCCGGAGCGTCGGGCGGAGAAGGCAGGAGGATGAGGCACAGCTCCCCTGACTGCGCCGCAGCTGCTGAGCTCATTTTTAGCTCATTATTTCTGCTTGGGAGCTGATGAAAGGCAGTTTTCAAAGATGCGTTTAATGGGTGAAAATTCATAAAAATGTTTTCCGGGCTCTGTTGTGCTAGTGCAGCGTCCGACCACCAACGCTGTTTGTCACAGCAGTGGCACCGGGGCTGGTGCCAGCATCCTGCATCCTCCTGAGCCCCGGGAGCTCTCTTGTGAGTGAGGGATTTGGGGTGCAGGGCACGGTTGCACTGCTGCTGCCAGTACAAAATGGGGGGGGCAGCCACTGGAAAACAGACTTTAAAAAAAAAAACAACCCAAACAACCTCTTTTTTTTTTGCAGATTGGAAGCTTGGAAAACTACTACCACTTTCACCACAGCAAGACATTTAAGCGCTCCACGCTGAGCAGCCGGGGACCGCACAACTTCCTCCGCATGGACCCCAAGGTACGGGGCTGGGCACCCTGGGGTCCCCACCTGTTCCTGGAGGAGGTCGTTGGCTTGATCTGGGTCAAGTGTGAGCTGGAGCATCTTGGGATGACATGTAACCCTTGAGCCACAGCCCTGTGCACACACGAGTGACTCATTGGACACGGGTACAGAGAGTGGTGGTGAAAAATACGTAAAAGTGACTAAACACTAACATCTGCCTGAAAGCCGGGAGGAAGAAAAGGGGGAAAAGCTTTCCAGGACAGAAAGGCTGTTGCATGCTCGGGGTGTTGATCCAGTTGCCACAACACTTGCTGCCTCAATGGTTGCTATGTGTGAAATCCTTGGCAATAGCTCTGCATTGCTTTTTTCCTAGAGCAAGCATCCAAAGGGATTTTCAGCGCAGCTGAATTGACAGAAGTAATGGGGAATGGGGGGAAAGAGGCAAGGAGGGACTTGGACAAGCTAGGTTTGGGGTGGTGGGGAAGGGTTGGGGCTGCCCTTTGGCTATTCTCCTCCTCCAGCTCCCCCTAAGCACTGTGAGATGTAACTTGTACAGAGCAGGGGAAGAGGTAATGGTGGGCAGTTTTTTTGGGGGAGAGGGGGCCATAAAAGCAGAAAAAGCCATTTTGGTGAAGGTACCCATGCTGTAGCAAGCTGCTGGTGCCTGCAGTGATGCCTGACCATCCTTGGGGTGCTCAGACACGCTTGGGATGCTGTTTCCCAAGATGTCTCCAATGCACTCTGCACCACATATCACATCCACATCTCTCCAGACACACAGAGCAGCCCTGCCCTCCCCAGGCTTTCCGGAGAGATTTGCTGTTAAATATTTGGACAAAGTCTGTAGCACATTTTTGAGGAGGAGGCGTATGCGTGGCTGCATTGCCAGCAGGGAAACCTCCGTGAGGGGAGCCTGGTGCCCTGGAAGTGTGCTGGGTTTTAATTAAAGCTGTTCGCCCTCAGGGGGGTGCATAGGAATCCCAGCAAACCATGAATTCTCTGCATTTGAAATACCCCCATTTAAATGAGTCTGGTTATAATGCAAACTAAATCAATTGGCTTTTAGTCATATTAACCTTTACCTTACCTTGCTCTGTGGGCTCCAAGCTGAAGCAATTAACTCCTGTTCTCTTAATCCTTCCTTATCAGTTCAAAACCTGTTGGCATGTCTTGTCTCTCCCCCTCTCCCATCTACATTTACAAATCGTTTAAGCGATGCATTTGGATGGCACCAGCTTTGCATGCATGCAGGAAAACATCACCTCGAGGCAGGAGGACAGGAGCTGAAGTAGGAAAGATGGAAACAAATCTTGCAGAAATCCTGGTGAACCAGCCAATCCGGTTGTTCGCAGATGTTGGGTGGTTCCATGCCTTCCAGGGGCTATTGTTCCCAGTGCTGTTTTTTGTTTGCTGTGGGGGTCGGTGGTCTGAGCTGAGCAGGAGAACCGAGGCCAAGCTCTTCACCCCGAGGAGAAGTCTGGGAAAGGGGAGACTCCAGGACACACAGGGTAGCAGCCGGGGTCCTGATTCTTGCGTGACCACGGTGCTGCTGAGCCGCCCTGTTGCCCCAGGAGACCCTGCAGCTGGCTGCTCCTTCTGGGGCTGATTCGAGCCAAAAGATGTGGCAGGTGATGGAAAGGGAGGAAGCCAGCAGTTTTGGAGACAGGTTGTGGTGGGGAGGGACAGTGGGATGCAGAGTGGGGTTGCACCATCCTGTGCCACCCTTCTTGGGGCTCTACTTGCAGCTCTTATTGCCATAAACTTTCCTTGCTCACTGGAATGCTTGTGTTGGTCCATGCAGTGCTTGACTCTCCATCCTCGCTGCTCCAATCTCTTAATCCTCGCCAAGGGATGCCATGGCCTTATCCCTGTGCCTCTGGCCATGCACCATGGTAAAATTAACCCCATCTGAATTGTTTGCTGTGCTTTTTGGCAAACATGTGCTGGAACCATCTTGTTTATCCTGGATCTCCACTTTAATTCCTGCACACCCATGGGGATAAGTCAGACTGTCACTTTTCTGGAGCTGCAAAGGGAATTGCACCCTCACATGTGCTGGTTATTGTGTTTTGTGGAGCTTCCCAGGCTGGCCAGATCCGGACCTCATCCACTGAAAATCTCAGAGTGAGGGGAAACATAAAAAGCTCCTGCTCTGTTTCCAGCAAGGGTGAAGGGTCCAGCTTGGGGCTCCCTGTGCTGCCTCCTCTTGGGGTCCTTTGGTGCCGTTCACAGTCACCTCCTTATTGCTAATTGCTGCCAGTACCTAAAGGAGCTCCAGGAGAGCTGGAGAGGGACTTTGGATGAGGGCCTGGAGTGTCAGGACGAGGGAGAATGGCTTCACACTGACAGAGGGCAGGGTAAGATGAGATACTAGGAAGAAATTCTAGTATCTAGAAATTCTTTGGCTGCAAAGGTTGTGAGGCCCTGACACAGGTTACCCAGAGAAGCTGTGGCTGTCTCATCCCTGGAAGTGTTCAAGGCCAGGTTGGATGAGGCTTGGAGCAGCCTGCTCTGGTGGAAGGTGTCCCTGTCCATGGCAGAAGATTTGGAATGAGATAAGCTTTAAGGTCCCCCCCCCAACCCAAACCAGTCTGTAATTCTGCAATAATTAGGGTTTGCAGGGGTAGAATAGGGGCCCTGGGTCTCAGGACTGTAACAGTCTGGGCCATTTCTAATAGTGTAAAGCCTTTCTTTTCCTTTTCTTTTTACATTTCCAAGAAACTTTTCCCCCACCCTGGATCAGCAATGGAAGTCGATCTGAGTTTCATGAGCTGCAGGAGCTTTTGCAGGGATACCTCAGACTCCTTCCTGCTTGCCTATTTTCCCATGCCAGCCACACTGATTTATCAACTCTTCCTTGAAATCAATGTCCTTAAACTGCTGATTTCTCTGTGTCCACACATGATGTCTCCATCGACTCGTGGCTGGCAGCACTGGGGTCGATCAGGAGCCTGATTGAGATGAAGACATCCCTGTGAGGCAGCTCCTGGCAAAAACCTCCCAGAATCCCACACCTTACCATCATTCCTGCATCCTGCAAAGCAGCAGGGAAAGGTGCTAGCTGTAGCTTGGGCAGTGAGACTCATGGAAATGCTGCCAGGGAATGGTGCTTTAAGGGAAAAAGACTGTTATTTGGGCCATAACCTCTATTTATTGTATTTTTATTTTTTTTTAACTAGACCATGAAGTTATATTTTTGCTTCCAGTGTTTAAATCCATCACTGTGTAAGCAAAGCGGTGTGCTCTCAGCAGCCAAGGCAGCGTGGAAAATCATTTTTCTATGAAATACATTTTTTTTCCCCCTTTCAACCGTGTTTTTTTCTTTATAATATATATGTGTTTAAAACCCAAGCTCTAGGCTGGAAGCTGTCGGGTTTCTGACATCCACTTCTATCCAAGGCACAAAGCAATAAACTCTGCAAGAACTCAGCTCAGCTGACAGTTTTACATAAATGAGCTCAACAAAAGTTGCACTTTGTATTTTTATTCCTTTTGTTAAAAAACCTTAGTCACAACAATGGAGACATTCCCATGAACAGCTCCCAAAAGACCCAGAGCCATCAGGAAAAAAGTGTCCAGTAAGGAGGGATGTGCCACACAGCCCTCACAGTTCATTGGCTGGTGCCTCCTTTCTCCCCCAGCTTGAACATCTGTAAAGGTTTGGTCTATAAATTACTTTTATAGCCTTTTTTCACTAAACTTGTGTTTCACCTCCATGCTGAAGGCAGGAAAGCCCTTTGTGTGGCAATAAAGGGTCTGGGGGGTGGTTAATGCTTGATAGGGATGGGATGTGACTGCTTCCAAAGCAGCACCTTAGGCAGCTCCCGCCACAGCACCGTGGGCAAACATGAGCATTTCCCAATCATGACCTTTTCCAGATCATTTCCCGTTTGATCTCTCTGTGTGTCATGCCCTGCTGGAACGCAAACAAATGTCAGAGTGGTCAGCTCCAAGGCCACCTCACATGCAGCCACTGCCAAAAATACTTGTGTGGAGCTGGCCATGTCCCCTGAGATCTGCCACAGCCGTGTGTGGCCATCACATAGTTTTGGGAAATGCGTGTTGTGGTTGGGTAAAGCCCCCAGCTTTTATTATTTTATCAGGAGCTTGAAGGATGAGCAGCCCCGGAGCCAGGTGGAACAGCCTCAGGGCTGAGCCGCTGCCTCCCAGCCGGCAGAAAGGATCAGCCCAAAAACTAAGCCAAGCACCTGAGTCTTCTCCAAAAGTTTGACTAAACACTGAAATATGTGGTCTGTCTCCAGCGGGACTCCAGCGCGTGCTTCTGGGCTTCGCTAAGCCGGGGGGGTTCAGGCACGCGCTCGGAGCCGGCGTTATTTGTGCTCCAGGGTTTTGCTGCACTGGCAGAGGAATCTGGTCTGGCTTAGACAGCACAGTGAGCTGAGCTCACCCTGTCTGTCTGTCCATCCATCCTGTCTCCTTCCAAATGGAGCTGCTGTCTCCACAGCAGCTCTGGCCATGGAGATGGGGATTTGCCAGAGCGTGGGGGGATGCTGGGATGGGTTCAGGCTGAGGCTGGCATTGCTTCTGCATCCCACCTCCCATTTCAGTGGGCAATGCCAGGCTCGGTGCCCATGGGTGATGCTGACCCAGGTCTCTGCTTGCAGGTGGACTGGCTGCAGCAGCAGGAGGTGAAGAGGAGGGTGAAGAGGCAGGTCCGAGGGGAGCCGCATGCCCTGCCCTTCAACGACCCAGTGTGGCCCAACATGTGGTACCTGGTGGGTGTCTCCCTGTCACTGCTTTATGGGGGTCATTTATTTCTAAGCAAATGCATCATCAATCTTTGTTCAGCCCAACCATATAATTTATAATGAAATAATAGCATTAAATGTGCTTGGCAGCAGGATTTTAAAATAGTGAATTAATACACCTGAGAGTCTGGTTTGAAGTGTTTCACCCTTGTTAGCAGCCCCTCATCATGGTCTGCACAGCAAAGACTTGGGAGCAGCACAGCTGTATTTTACCCATCCCAGAGCTGCAGCCATCTATTTGTAATATAATTTTTCTCCTGCCTGCTTCATCGATCTGTATTTGACAGGGAAATTCATTGAAAATTAAGGGCGGAAAGAAAGCGAGCACTTCAAAACCCAAGAGCCCATAGTACTAGAAATGGAAGAGGAAAAGAATAATAGGGAGATAGCATTGCCTGGATTAACTGCTGCTGGATGGGTTTGATCTGTGGAGTAAAGTTATAACAAATCTGCAAGTTATATGGCAGGGGGTGGGCTGTAAATATATTTTCTGGTTGATTAAACGGGCTCCCAGCCTGGCTGTTTGCTTGGATGGGCTGGAATGGGGTTGCAGCCCTTTTGCAGCTGTGTTTGTCCCCATAGCACTGCAGTGATAAAAACAGTCGGTGCAGGTCTGAGATGAACATCCTGGCAGCCTGGCAGAGGGGATACACGGGCAAGAACGTGGTGGTCACCATCCTTGACGACGGCATAGAGAGGAACCACCCCGACCTCCTGCAAAACTATGTGAGCTGGGGGATGGATGGGATGGACTGGGGCTGATCCTCACCATGAATGATTTATGGAGAATTTCAGTGCGTAAACACAGCTGAAGTCTGTGCATTGGCATATTTAGAGGAAAGTTAAAAAGAAAAAAAAAAAAAAAGCTTGAGATGTTTTTAAGAAGGAAATGAGGTTTTTAGATAAGGAGGTTTGGGGGAAACTCCCTTTGCAGCTGCCTGGGAAGCAGCCTCCTCCCTCTGCTCATGAGGGCAGAGCCAAAAACCTGCATGAACCCGTTCAGCCCCAGCTCAAACCCCACATGGCCACAATGGGAGGGAGGGGGGTGCTGAACCCAGCAGGATTTGGGGTTCAGAGGAACAGTTCCTGAGGTAGCAGGATATTTCCCCTGGGAAACATGCAGGACTGCCGCCTAAAACTATTTATTCTGAGCAAACAATCAGAAACTAAGGGGAAAATGTAATTTTCTGCCCTGCTTGCCTGCACTGGCCATCACTGCAGCTACTGGCCACCACAACCACCTAGTAGGTTGAATCTAATGGTGAATCTAATATTTTCAGGACCCTCTTGCAAGCTACGATGTTAATGGGAATGACCACGACCCAACTCCACGCTATGATGCCAGCAATGAGAACAAGTTAGTGATGATAATTGTAACGGAGCAAGGGGTCTGGGGATGTTCCTGAGACTGGGTGTCCCCTCTGGGGTGTCTTCCAGGTCCCTTCCCCCATTCCCAGTGCTGTGGAGGAGACTGTGTTAAGGGCTTTGCACAGAGTCCTTGTGTTTAATGCAAATTCAGCTAGTGCCAACCACACAAATTGCTAATGAATCCTCCAGCCATCCAATACAGCACCAGGGGGTTCCTTGCCCTGACCGGGGATTGAACCACATGAGTCAGGGTGGGTGACTGAGATGGCAAGGCCTGGGTGCATTTTTTGGGCTTCACAGTTAAAGTGTGATGGTTTCGGGTGGAAAGGAAACAGGAGCGCAAAGAGCAGCCTGCACAGAGGTGCAAGATGCAAAGAGGAAGTTGCATTTAGGTGCAAAATGCAAAGAGGAAGTTGCATCAAGGTGTAAAATGCAAACAGCAGATTGGATTTAGGTGTCAAATGCAAACAGCAAATTGCTTCCAGCATTAGTTTCGTCCACCCGCTTGGTGTGGGTTTTGGGTAAGGGCAGCTTCTTCCTCTGCTCCAGCCTTGGGGCTGGTTTTGGGTGCTGGGTGGGGTGTTGCTGGAGGGATCCTTTGCCATGGCCATCAGCTGATGGGGGTTTCTCCTTGCAGGCACGGCACTCGCTGCGCAGGGGAGGTGGCGGCGGCAGCGAACAACTCCTACTGCATCGTGGGCATCGCCTACAACGCCCGCATCGGAGGTGAGGCTGCTGCCTCCATGGCTCCCCTGCCCTTCACCATCCCCCTGAGGGACCATGGCCACCCTGCTCACACCAACAGGCTCCTGGGGGAGAGGTGGGATGCTGCTCCCCCAGGAGACAGTCTCCTGCTTGGTGCTTTGGCTGCAGGAAGCCCTGGGGGTGCTGGGGGAGGATGGGTGATATGGCATGCAAAGGACTCTGGCTCCAGGTATTTAGGGTGAAAACTTTCTGCTTGGGCTACATCCTTGCTGTGAGGGTGCATGTGGGTTGAGGATGTGGTGTTTTCACCTCAAAAGTCCATAACTGCTCTTGGGGGGTCTGTCTTTGGGGTGGGTGTGTTTGCTATGGTCAGTGATGCTGGCTGAGGTTCAGAGCCGGTGTCACTCATTTGTGGGGTCAAGGGATGCTGAGGAGCCACTCAGAGCAGCGGGCCTGGGGACAACCACAAAAATACCCTCAGGGGGAAAAAATACCAAGAACGTGGGGGGGCAGAGATGCTTATGGGAGGGGATCTTCTGCACAGCCCCTCAAATAACACACAGTGTGGAGAGCAAATGAATCTCTGTCACTAAATTGGATCCTAGTGCTAATTAGCATTGCTGAGTTAATTTGCATTAGCCGAGCTGGTTTAAGCTGGGGCAGTTCTGGCCAACCCAGGCAACCCTAGGGAGATGAGGGTCTTATCAGGGGTGGGAGTGTGGTGTCCCACCTACGTGGCTGATGGAACCGTGTAGGGGACAAATGCCTGGAGCTGGGTTCTTTCAGCCTTCAGCCCCATCCCTGGCATGGTTGGAACAGGAGAGGGGCTTTTCCTGCAGCCCCTCCTACCACCCCAGTGCTGGGAGAAGTGACCATCAGCAGCATGGACCAAAGTGCTCATGGGTGGATTTGGGGCTTGATTCGTTCTTTTGACTTATTCAAACTGGTTGTGCAGGAAACAGCTTTTGTTAGGTTGTGTCTGCATGGGAGCAGTGTCCACAAAGGTCTTGCTCTTGGCCAAGTACCTCCCGTGATTGTCTGTGCTGGAAAAATCCCCAGAGGGAAGAAATAAATAACCCTAGGGAGGGTGAAGAGTGGACTGGTAGGGCTGTAAGGGCTATGGCACATCATCCCCTCCCATCTCCTATGCCCCCTACATGTGTGATGGCTTCTTGCTTCTTAGAGGCTTCTTGCCTCTAAAAACCCATCTCCAAGCACGCAGCAAGCAGCAAAGCTCATAGTGGGATTTATTGGATCCTGCAGGATCAGGCCATTCCCTTCATGCTCCTTTCTCTACAGCAGCTGTGGAGACGAGCTTTCCTTGTTGACTTTATGACGACCTCTGGGTCTCATTTTAATTTGCTCCCTTTAACGAGTGCCTTGCCTCAGGGGTGTGCTGGGGAGGTGTTGAGTGAGACAAGGCACCTGGCAGAGAGCTGGAGGCCGGGGGCTTCCCACAATGTGAGCAGGCAAAGGGGAAAAATAGAGTCTGAGCCGTATCAAGTTTGGGATCATGGAGGAAAACACACTATAGCTGCAGCGAGAGTGATTTTAGATGGATTACACAAATAAAGCAGCGATTAATGAGCACAACTTGTTGGGGAAGCCTATTTGTCACACTCGGAGAGCTCCCATCTAATTTTACTGGCTGCTCTTCAGTGCTCTTGCATTGCTTTTCATATGCCCTGGGCAAAACACATCACTGCTCAAGGAAAGGGCTCCTGCCATTCCTCCTCCTCTTCCCTCTCCTCAAACTCTCACTTTGGAGGTCGGTGTTGCTCCCTGTGTGACACAAAGCTCATTTATTTTGCAGCACCCACCCCTGCTCCCTCCTGCTCCCCATTATTTGACCAGGGAGTCCCTCATTGTGGGTGGCTGTCTCTGGGCAGGCTTTGGGTTGACTTTAGGCTGATTTGGGGCTTGCTGATGAAAACAGCCACATACAGCAAGCACAAACCACATTCCTCAGCTGGTTTTCCTTGCCGGGTGCAGCTCAGACACTGGGCTTGGCTTTCCTCCCCTTCTCCTTCTGTTTTCTTGTTGACAAAGAGGAATTTTTTGGGAACAGCTCTGCTCCCTGATTTTACATTTCTAAGCTTGGTTTTGGCTGGTTGGGGACAGCGTCAGAAGGAGATATTTGAGTTGACTGGTGTCCAGAGCGCAGCTGCAGCTGGAATGACATCTGCCTGCATTTGTTTGCTTTAAGACAAAATACATGTGGAAGGGGAAATGCGTTTTTATAAACCAGACTCTCCCTGGCTGACAAAATAGGATGCTGAAGTTTCCAGCATTGCTTTTCCTGCAAGGGCTGTTTCTGGGCAGCCTGTTGGGGTGCCTGGCACCCTCTACCCACTGTGTGGAGAGGAAATCCAGCAGGGAAAGGGTGATGGGGAGAAGAGGGGGTTGTGCTCTCATATTGCAGCAGTTGGAGGTTGGGAGTGTGCAGCAATCCCCCAGCCCATCCCACCATGGTTGGTGGGCTCTGCCTGTGAGGATCCTGGCTGGTACCTGCTGGCATTCCTAGCTGGAATTGAGAGTTACCTCAGGTGGCGTTGTTATCCCACCATGTGTTTGGGTCCTGGCTCTGATTTTGGCCATACAAACCACAGCTTGGGTTTTTTCCTGGGGCTTCTCCCTCTCCAGGGAACCACTGGCATCAGTTGGGCAGTGATGAGGTTTGGGGACAGTCACAGTCATCTCTTCTCAAAGGAGAGACTTCATACCACCAGTGTGCCTGAAGCTCGGGGACATGAGTGTTCAGGAAACACCAAAGTCTTCCAGGTGGAGAAATATGCTGGCTAAGGAAACAAAAGGGGAGATAAAAGGATTTTAGTGGGGGTTTGTCACTGGGGAGTGCAGTACCACTACCACCACGCATTCTCCACCAATGGAGGGGAAGTGAATTTTAACACCCCCTTCTCCATGACTTGCCATGAAGCCAGCAACACACAAAACTTCCCCCGTAGCTCCCCAGCATCCTGCTGCCAGGCTCGTTGGCATGCGGGGCCACGGGTTGAAGCTATTCCAGGCGCGCCTGAGCCGTGTGGTTTCCGCCGCCGTTAACAAAGCCCTTTGATTGCAATCCTCACACTGTCATCCACGCCATGAAGCCCTAATGTCTGATGTTTTTGTGCTTTTAGGCATTCGTATGTTAGATGGAGATGTAACAGATGTTGTTGAAGCGAAGTCGCTTGGCATCAGACCCGATTACATTGACATTTACAGCGCGAGCTGGGGGCCAGATGATGATGGGAAGACAGTTGATGGACCTGGTCTATTGGCCAAACAGGCTTTTGAGCAAGGCATTAAAAAGGTGTGGATCCCACAGCGCCCAGATGCGCTCGCTCTCCTCCTCCTGTCCTGTGGGAAGGGCCATGGCTGGCCCGGGGTCTGGCATGGGGATGGGCAGCTCAGCCCCTTGAGGCAATGCCAGCACTAGGGGTGGGGCGGGGGGGGCCAATCATCTGCAATTTTTCCTAGTTTTCCCCGGCGTCCCTAAGAGCTCCGGTGGATTTGGCGGCCAAGGGTGGTGACGGCGGGAGGTGCCTGGTGCTGGTGGGACCCCTCTGCAGAGCCCCGGCAGAGCAGGGAGGCCCCAGGTTGTGTTGTGAAGCTCTGCTGGGATGAGAAACCCAAAGGGGTTCTTGGGGGGGGTAACTTTGCACCCCAAAATGTGCCCCCTGGATGCTGGTGTGGATGGAAACAGCAGTATCCCAAAGCCCAGTATGTCCAACCCTCTCCTCCATGCTCCTTGGGCTCCTGGTATCCTCTCCTCTGTCACGTTAAGCATTCCCCTGGTTTTTCACCCAGAGCAAGTGGCTATGTCATGGCTGGGGAGGGACATGGGTGTTGCCACAGGATCTGACAATGGATTGTTGTCCTTGCGATCCTCCAGTAAGAAAGTTCAGCCAACATCACATATGATTGACAGCTGTCAATCCCTGCTGGGGATGCCCTGGCCTTCCTGTGCCCCTTCCCTTTTGGGGTACTTTTTAAAAATGCCCAATGTTTTCTAAAAGCATTGAGAAAAAGCCCTTTCTGGCAGCTTGGTGGGCGCGATGGGTAAGTGTCACAGTGGCTCAGGGCTCCACAGTGGTTGTTCCCTGAGTGCTCCAGAGAATCTGGGGGTGGGGTTCCATTGGCAGCAGCCCCAGGCTGGGCTGTGAAGCCCCCACTTCAACCCCTGCCACCACTCCTTCCTCTGCTGCCTCTTCCCACAGCATGCTGGGAGTTGGGGTGGTCTCTTATCTAAAAATAGGGTGGAGTGTTTTTCCCACTGTTTACTTGATTTCCTGCTGGGGCGGTGAGCCTGCCCGGGAATCCATTGAAGTGCCGGGGAGTTCACGCCGTGTAAATACGGGGGAACAAGCTGCTTTTTAGACCTTATTTTTCCATGCAAGAGCAAACAGGCAGCAGCAGGGTACTTGCCTAGCACAGCCCCACTGTCCTAGGATGGTTGTTTTTGCCTCCCAGAGGACACCCTGCTCACCCCACTGCCACCCCGTGTTTGCAGTACCCACTCTCCCACATGCACAGCTCGTTATTGCCAACTCCATCTCCTTAAATAACGAGGAAAGCTGCAAGCAGATAGTTAACCACCACCTTTAGCCCGAGCAAACAGCTGTAACCGAGTTATAAATCCTTAAAATTGAGTTTTTAATGGAAACATTAAAATAACCTTTATCTATTAGCGATAGGACTGCGCTGGGGTAATTTATCATCTTGTTTCTTGTTCCTCCAGCCACACTTTATTAGTTCCCAGGCTAACGAGGGGATATTTATCCTGGTCATTCATGAAGTGCTGTTGGGCAAACACCCAGGCCCCGCAGTGCTGCGGAAGCAGGAGATGCTGTGCATCCCACAGCCAACCCATGAGCTGCTGGGGCGAGCTGGATCAGCCCCAGCTGTGCCAGGGAGGGATTCCCTAGTTCAAATGATGCCCAGATTCAGGTTTTATAGCAGCCAGGAGCCCCTCACTGGCATTGCATTGGCTTAGAAGGATGGCAGATTAAGAAGCTGGATGTTTGGGGTCTGCTTACAGGAATCTTGATTGTTTCTTGTTTGAGAGCAAAGGGAAAGAATGGATTTTTCCAATCCAAGAGAGTTGCGATATGTGGTGAGCTCTTGCTCTGCCAGAAAATGCTGTCAGGTGTTAGCTGTGCATTTTTGTAGTGTCATTCATGTGCCTGTTCATGTCTTCATGTGCCCGTGCTGTCTCCAAACCTACTTTCCCCCAGTGTAGCCCTGCCTGGGCATTGTGGGGATGTGGGTTTGGAGCAGGCCTGAGCCTTTATTGGGTTTGATGTGGGTGCGACGCTCAGGGCGAGGGATGAAAGGGAGGTCTGGGCTCCCAGTCTTCTGATCCTAATCAAATTCATTGCTACATCTCCAGATGCTTGGCCGATTGTGTCTGGTTTTATTCCTCTGATTAGTGATTTGGGAAAGCTTGGGTTGCATGCAGTGGGACCCATCCTTGGAGGTGTTTTGACTTTGGTGTGGGTGAGCTGGACGGACACTGTCTGCGCCGAGTGTGTGGGCTGGGATGCTGCCTCCTTGCAGATCCAGGAAACCCTGGAAAGTGGGATGGGAGATGCCAGCAGCAGGCTTGGTGGGCTGGCAAGCTGGGTTGAGCTCTCTGTGATGCAGAGCAGGGCAGTAATTCCCTTGGCAATTGCACTTTTTCTTGCAGAGCTCCAGACAGCTCTATTAATCTTTGCTAGGGAAATACCCACCCAGTTTTGCTGGGAGGCAGCCCAGATAATGAAAACTTTCATAAAGTGAGGAAAGAGCCTGACTTAGACTGTGTATCCAGAGGCAGGGTCAGTTCAGAGAGCCTCTGCCCCAGAAGGGGGGCGAGACAGGTAATAAACCATCCCGCTCCCCCCAGGCACCTAAAGCCCACAATAAATCCCGGTGAATTCCTCCAGAGCAAAGCTGCTTTATTATTATTACTATTATTGTTATTATTATTTTTTGTGGAGGAAGCTGCCACAGAGCAGTGGGAGGGAGGTAAACACCAGATCTGCCCAGGCGAGTGCCGAAATCTCTCTGTGGCAGGAGCAGCCGTGGGGAGGATGGGGCTGCTCCGCTGCTTCCATCGCCTGCCAAGCCCAGCAGCACTCCGTCCTCCCTGGAGAGCCCTGCCTTACAGGGCACGGAAGAGAACCAGCCACTTCATTTCCTGCCTCTAACCCTTTTGGATCACCAAAAATCCTCCTTTTTGGGATGTCGGCACCTTGCTTGTGAACCCCCGCAGGGCTGGGTTACTCCTGGGTGTCCCAGCAGTGGGTTGGATGGAGGGGTGAGTGGGGCTCATTCCCATGGTGTTGGCTTCTTTAGGGGCCCCTCGTTGGCACCATGGCTGCTGCTGCCAGGTGGGATTTTCCCCTGGCTATAGGGAGGTCTGGGCAGCCGGCACACCCCTCCCATCCCTCAATTCCCAGTGGGATCCCACAGCTGTACCCAGTGGGGCTGGCTCCATCAGATGTTCCAGCCAAGGGATGGGGAGGGGAGAAAAGGGTGGGATTTAAAAAAAAATAAAAGACAAGCAAAAGAAACCTAAAAGATAGGCTGGGAGAAGGTTTCTGGTGGTTTGGGTGGTTCACGAGGGGCTTTGTGGGCTTGGGAGATTTGGGATTTGGGGGTTCCCTTCCAGTTCCTCCTGCAGGGCCATCCCTGAAAGCACCATGCTGTGTGTTAGCATCTAGTCCAGGTGCTTTGAGTACCCAAGATGTTTTCCCCCACGGAAAATGCCAAAGTTCTGTTGCTGGAGGCTCTCCCATCCTGGAGTCACTGTCTGTAAACTGGGACTGACTGACCTGAGGGACACGTGTGGGGACTGAAGCAGGGGGCTGAGTGCTGGGCAGGGTGGGACCCATCCTTCTCCCTTAACCAAACACCCAAAAATCAGACTTATCCCCTCCTCCCCATGCCAGGATGGCCTCTCACCCTGGGCAAACATCTCCCCTAACCCTCCATCCCCTCTGTGTCCTCAGGGTCGCAGGGGACTGGGGTCCATTTTTGTCTGGGCTTCGGGGAACGGCGGCAGAGAGGGTGATTACTGCTCCTGTGATGGCTACACCAACAGCATCTACACCATCTCCATCAGCAGCACCACTGAGAATGGCTACAAGCCCTGGTACCTGGAGGAATGTGCCTCCACCCTTGCCACCACTTACAGCAGCGGGGCGTTTTATGAGCGGAAAATTGTGAGTTTCACCCCAACATCAAGCAGGGCAGCATCCCCTGGGTGTTTTCTTTATGGCTGGGCTGGGTGATGGCTCAGCTGGAAGAGCTAGGTGTTGTCCTTAGCTCTGCAGTAGGTTTTGCTCTGGATTTTGCTCAGGGATGTCATGTTTTCCCTGGTAAATGAGTGAAAGGGCTGGAGGTTTGCAAAAATACCCATGTAAATATTTACCTGCTCCCCAAAGTACTTGCTCACTGCATCTTGTTTTTTTTAAAAAAAAAGTTAATTTTGAGGATTTTTAGTAGGAGAGAGAAAAAAGGGGGAGGAGGGAGGCATTTAACAGGGGTGTGGTAGCCCCAGACTGGGAGCTGAGACCTTCTGGAGCTGGAAATGGCATTTTTTTTTTTTCCCTATGCAAATGGCAATTCTTGTCCAAGACCAGGAGCTGGAGGCTTTAAAGAAAGTGTTTTATATGGCCCAGTTCAACATGTACCCCTGGACGTGTACCCATACCAGCTCACACTGCTTCATCCACATTTTCCTCTAGCTGATTTTTTTCCCCCTTCAAATAGTTTTTGCACCTTTGAGCAAAGGAAAATATAATACAGGGGTGTTTTCTCATGCACCAAATGTATCTGCAGCCCATTTCTGGGGCTCTGTGCCCCCCGATGGCATTGGAGTCATGGCAGGGGATGGGTACCAGCAGGCTCATCTCCTCTCTGGTAGCATCCCAAGCAAATCTGGGATGCTGGATGGGGTAGTGCCCATGCTGGGAGCATTTTGGGGGCTGCAGCTCCTCTCTCCACAGGTGACCACGGATCTCCGGCACCGCTGCACCGACGGCCACACTGGCACCTCCGTGTCTGCCCCGATGGTCGCGGGCATCATTGCCTTGGCTTTGGAGGCAAAGTAAGTGTAACCTCCTCAGGAGAAATGTTCCCACATTTAGCACCTGCTGAGCCAAACCTGAAAGAAACAAGGCCGTTTTGTTTCCTCCAGGGTGACCAAAATGGCACAAAGTTACTTTAAATTGCTCCTTTCTGGCAGTGCTGTTTTGAATCTGATCTTCCCACAGGTGTTTTATTGATCTAATTCTTCACTTGTTGCCATCTGTTGAAAAGTTTGGAGTTGGTGACATCAGTCAGGCTTTTCAGTAGGTGCACTGAAACCGCTGACAGGCAGCTCCAATGGGAGTTTTATAAATACTTCCTGGAAGGAAAAAAAAATCAGAAAACTTCACAGACATTGGGAAATGTCAGCAGAAGTGATGGTTTTCAGCAAGTGTTGCATTTCTGGGGGAAAAGGACTACTTTTTCATAATGTCAAAAACTCAGAGGACTTTATTGCCAGCGACACACTCCAGATTCAAACGAGCTGCTCTTTTCTTCTTGTCCCCATCCCGGTCCCATCCTGGTTCCATCATGGTCCCCCAGCCCAGGAACAGGCCTTGGGCACCCCTGTGTTGCTTCATGGAGTGCCTTTTCATGAGCTGATTGTTGTTTTTATGGAGTGGAAATAAAATTAAGGCTGGGAATAAGAATAAGCCTCAGGGCAGCGCTGCACTCTCATCCAGGGATGGTGATTGTGGCTCCATTCCTCCTCCTCTGGTTTAATCCCAACACCCAGGTCGGGTGAGAGCATTTCCGGAGATGCCGTTTTCATTACAAATATATTAAAAGCTTTAGATGTAATTTTTGAATTGTTTAGCTGAGGCATAAACTGCAACATTAACTACCAGAGCCTGGTGCTCAGGCATTACATTGTGACAAGAGAGAATAAATTGAATTTCTTTCTTTAAATGTTGCTCGAGAGCAATATAAATCCCAGCTCGAGATGCTGAACAACAGAGTGTAAGTAAAGTGGGGAAAATTCTCCAGCAATATCCCTGAGCTGGGGTTGTGAAGGGGCTCAGAAGCACAGAGCACTCAGTGTCCAGCACTCTGAACACACAAACCAGTCTGGAGAGGTACAGGCAATTTGGATTTAATTTTTCTGTTTAATGAACAACCCAGTTTTTTTTTCCAGCAATTTTTTGCTGTTATACCTATAAAGGGAAGGTTTGCTCAGCATTGTGTATCAGCGAGCTGCTGAGCCCACTATCCTGCCTCAGGATGTGCTTTGCTCCCTGTCTCCTACAAAAAAATGGGGAAAACCTTCCTGATTTGCTTCATTTCTACCCTAGAGACTGAGAGCTAAATGGCCTTATCCAGGAGTAAATCCTGCAATTCCCCATGGCGTGTGACATCCCTTCCTGGGGCACACCACTCTGCTGGGACACCTCAAGTGGTGGCAGGGTGTCAGCATTTAAATCAGCAATTCTTGCTTTTTTTCTAACAGGAAAGAGGGGTGGCTGGTGGGGCTTTTTTTTAACTCAGTGGGGTACCTGGTGCTGCTGGGAGGACTGGGAACAGCAGAGCCATCCCATGAGCCACGTGTCATTGCAGCCCCCTGCTCACCTGGAGGGACGTCCAGCACCTGCTGGTCAAAACCTCACGGCCGGGGCACCTGCGAGCGCCCGACTGGAAAACCAACGGAGCAGGGCATAAAGGTGAGAGGCCATGGGGATGGCAGGGCAAGAACGGCCAACCAAGGGAAAATAAAGGTCTCCAGAGCTTCACTTATGGGGACAATTCACTGTGGGTGGCCACTATCAGGTTCATTGGGGGTTCCTAACTTCAGGCTAAGTGGAGGGAGGAGAGAATGGTTATTCATGGGATGAGATGCTTGGAACTCTTGCTTGGTGGAGATTTGGAAAACTTGTTTGGTGGAGACTCTTGAGCTGTAGAGTTTCTTGCTATTTTCCTTGGGCTGCTCCCAGCAGTGGGTTTTCCATGGTGTCAGTGTGGATTTGGGGTGTAACTTGGCCAGGGTGATGAGCTCCATGTGCTGAAACATCTCATACCCCAACGGGGTCAACTCCACACCTTCCCTGATGGTTGGAGGGTGCTCCACCAAGCACTGAGGAGGAGCTCCTGATCCCTGCTGAGAAGGCTGAGGGTTTCTGAGTCTTCTCTCTTTCCAGTTAGCCATCTATATGGCTTTGGGCTGGTGGATGCTGACGCTATTGTGGTGGAAGCCAAGAAGTGGAAGATGGTTCCTCCCCAGCACGTCTGCGTGGGAAGCCTGGACAGGGTGCCCAAGTGAGTGTTGTGGGGTCTCTGCCTATGACTTGATGAAGTGCAGGTTCCATTAGGGCTCTCCAGGGCCAGCTTTGCCAGTGGGTGATTTTTTTCCCTTTTGCAAGATTTTGCTTCCCAGACAAGTGATCAGCAGGGAATTTTTGAGGGCTGACAGTGAGAGACCAAGCCCACCTTGCCTGCTGGGTCCTACGTGAGCAGTGAGGTGTTGGAAGACACCAAAAACTGGTGATATGTTGCAAAGATTACCAAATTTCCAGTGTCTTGGTTCTCTTTGAATTTTGCGTCATGTTCAATCCAGCTCAGGTTCACATCTCATCCTTGGTAGGTCAGTCCATCCTAAGTGAAGAGTGGGATCAGGGATCTGACCAAGTGGACACTCCTCATTTACCAATGCCTGGCTGTAAAGCAAGAGAGTTGTTAATCAGAAAAGTCTTTTAGAGACTTGCATAGGCAAAACAGGAATAAGTGTGGAGCCAAGTGTGTTCATGAAGCTATTTATCTGATACAGACACTAATTACAGCCCAAAGAGGAGCACTGCACTCGTAATTATAATAAAGCAGCGCCCTTGCAGCCCATAAGGCATAGATCTTTGAAGCACTTCAAACTCATCTCGTTACCATCCAGCAATTCAGCAAATTCCTGTGCTAGGACACTGGGAATTGCAGTGGCAGATAAGATAATTTTTGCTGTGAAGCAGCAGGAGACCAGGTTCAAATCTAACAGGGTGTGCATGCCTGGGAGCCAGGGGCACTCTGTCCTGACACCGTGCCCTGTCCCTGGCAGGTACATCCGAGCTGACCACGTGCTGCGTGCCAGCACCCTGAGCAGCGCCTGCGCCGAGCAGCGGGACCAGCACGTGCTGTACCTGGAGCATGTCGTGGTGCGGCTCAGCATCGCCCACCCACGCCGGGGGGACCTCCAGATCAGCCTCATCTCTCCAGCCGGGACACGGTCACAGCTCCTCGCCAGGAGGTGAGAGCAGCCAGAGTATGTCTGAGCTGGGCAGCATCCTCCTTTAGGGGGTGGCTGTAAGTTTCCTTGGGTTTTGGGGGGAAGATGGGGAGCATGCACAGGTTTCAGCTGCAGGAGAGCTTAGTGCAAAGGTGTCTGCATGCAAGGATCCCTAAAATCCTCAATTACCTATCTACCTTTTCTGATAAAATACAATATTCAAAATCATATTTCTTGGTGGCATTACCATTGCAGGGTGTTTGACCACTCCAATGAAGGCTTCAAGGGCTGGGAGTTCATGACTGTCCACTGCTGGGGGGAGCGGGCAGCGGGGGAGTGGACCCTGGAGATCCATGACACACCATCCCAAGTGCGCAACCCCGCCGTGCAAGGTAAGGATCCCCCAGTGCCCACCAGTCAGTCCCTCTCACTCCCAAAGCCCTTTGTAGGCTGCTTCATTTGGCTGTAAATTTTGCTGTGAGTTTTATGGTCTCCAGCAAAACTGTATTGCCCAGATTTTCAAAAATGGGAGTGAAATGTCAGCTCTGAATGCAGGAAGCTGCCGGTCTGGCTGACCTGGAAGCTGGCTTTCTCTCAACAGCAGCAGCAGTAAACTGGCTGCACCCGAGAGCCAGGTTTCCAAAATTAAACTTGTAATGAGTCAAAACGAGGAAACCCAAGAGCTGTAATTGTTGTTTGTTTGTTTTGCTTCACTGCTGGGACATCTGGCATGTGGGCTGGTTGTGCAACGGCGTAAGGGGACGATGCCCCTCGGGCTGCAGACGGATGGACAACCTCCCTGGACTGCCACCATGCTGGTGGGGGGTGGCTGGGCTCAGCCTGGCCCCCTGCATGTCCCCGACCCTGCTTTGTCCTCCCCTCCCCAGCTAAGCCCCCTGCTCCCTGACATCTTCCCAGCACAGGAGCCGTGTGGGCAGAATCCAGCCCCGCCGGGAAGCAGCAGCCACCTCGCTGGCTGAGGGTAGCGGGATGTGAAGCATCCTGCCTGGGGCTGGCGTGTGTTGTGGGGGTGTTAAATCCACACAATCATTGATAGGAAGCCAGGAGTATATTAAAAATTTCTCCCACGCTACTTTCTGGCGGGAGGTGCACGTGGGGGTGCATTGCACAGAAAGTGTTTCTGTTTGCTGCCTTCACCCCAAATCTTTTGAACTTGGAGAGCAGCAGCAAAGCGCCCACAGAGCTGCTTTTGCCCCTGTATTTACAGTTTGTGGCGGGTGTTTCTGAGCCCCTCATGGGCATCAGGGCTTGGCAAAACAAAATGAAAATGAGTGCATTAAGTCATCCCCTCAAAGAGTCTGCACTGGGTTAGAAGCAGAGAGCGCACAGCAAGAGGAAAAAGAGGGAAGATGCTCCCAGCTTGTAGCAGAAATGGGTATTTAGTACCACTAAATTGGTTAATTTAATATCAATTAAATACTGTGAGTGTCATGTCACTGGACCTGCTGCACCTCCATATCACTCCCGTGCAGCCTGGGCTTTCCTCATGCAGGATATTTTAGATTTAAAGCAAATTCTTTTGGCAAAGGCACTCCCCCATCTGATGCTGACAGGGCTTGACCCTTTGCAGGCTCCACACCAGACCTGCTCAGTGCAGCAGGTGTGTCCTCTCATGCCTTTGGGAGAGCCAAGGGATTTGGGTATTGCAAATTTTAAGCCCTTCCTGGAAACACAGGGATTAGGAGTTAAAGCCGAGCACACTGCAGGCATGAAGTGACTCGCATTGATGGGGAATTGGAAGAAAAACAGCATTGGAAAGAAGCAGCAGCATTTTTGGACTCTCTCCCCAAAGCCATGTGGCTTGTGGAGGGTGTTGGTGTGGGTGTAAGGCCTTGGGAGGTCTCATCAGGTGCACTACAGTGTTTTGGGGGACGCCAAGCTCAGACCTCTGTTGTGTCAGGCAAAGAGATGGCTGGAGCAACAGCAGCAAGAAATAATCCAGTGTGTGCTGGGTGGCTTTTGTCAGACAGAAATAATCCTCTATTGTGGAGCTTTTAAAATTACTGGTTCTCTCCAGTGTTGGACTCTGAGACTGTGGTGATGCTGCGGTTCCTCAGATGAGTTATGGAATTAAAAATCCCTTGTAAGTGCTTTAAACAGCTGCATTTGTGTGGGCTGGAAGCTCAGGGGCTCATGAACATTTCTGGGTGTTCACTGTTTGCTTCTGCATTGCTGTGCCAATGGTGACACCCTGATGATCCAGTCCATCCTCCTCCTGTTTCCCCCAAAACTGGGTTCCCCAGAGATGGGCGAGACAGGGAGTGGGCTGGGTGACATGTCTGCCCCACAGGGAAGCTGAAGGAGTGGAGCCTCATCTTCTACGGGACAGGGGAGCACCCCTACACTTCACTGGGTGGGTCCCAGTCCCGGGGGAGGTCACTGGAAGTGCCAACATCAGAGATGGAGCCATCGAGAGCTGCCTTCCTGCAGAGCCAGATGGAGGTGGTGGAGGAGGAGGAGGAGTACGCAGGTAAGTGCTGCCTGAGCTGCCATGTTGTTCTCTCCAGAGCACCCAGGGAAATAAAAACCCTGATAAAAACTAGGGGAGCCACAAGGCCTGATCCTGCCTGGGGCTGAGGCGGGCTGGGAGGAGCAGTGCCTGTGGCCAGCATGGGGCAGCGGGATGGTGAAATTAGAAGGTAGGAAAATGCCCTGTCCCGGCCACAAATTGGTGGTGCAGCTGTCTGAGGGGTAAAAAAAGCTCCTGTGCCCACCTTCCCTCCTCCAGCATGGGCAGGGGCGGGTGTCTCTGCTGTTCCCTGAGGAGCAGGTCCCTCTTTCAAAACGGCTCCTGCACCAGTGTTCAGCCAGAGGATGGCTGGGTAAGATTCATTCTGGGAAGGATGAGCTGCAGGAAAGAAGCACCCAAAGCCACACAGTTCCAGAAGATAAGATAGGATAAAATTTAAAATATAATAGATATAGGATATAGAATAAGATAAGGGAAGGGTCCAGGTGTCCATTGGTCCAGGGAGGGCGTGCTCAGGGCATCCTGGCAGTGGTGCCTGAAGGGTGCTCAGCTTCTCCCACACTGAGCTGGTCTCTCCCTCGTCAGGTCCGTGCCATCCTGAGTGTGGTGACCAGGGCTGCGATGGCCCCAACGCCGACCAGTGCTTGAACTGCATCCACTACAGCCTGGGCAGCATGAAAACTGGCAGGTGAGAGGTGGTGGGGTGGCCCCATGGGGTCCTTGGGCAACAGGAGCACCTTTCCTCAGGTCTCACAGGTTAGTGTGGGTGATGGATATTTGCATAGAGAAAGAAGTGTATGAGAAATCAAAGGGGTGGAGGAGGAGGGGTGAGGATCCCTGTCCTGAATTAGGGCACAGTGGGGTGGGGGGGCGTGGAGCTGGAGAGTCATGGAGGATCTTGGCCACATAATCATGTTGGGGAAGAAGCTTTAGCTTCACTGGCTGGGGTCACCCACACCCAAGGGACAGCCAGCTGAGTTGCCAAATCACTTCAGGAACTACAGTTTCCACTCCTCAGACTCTCGGGATGGCATGGGGAAACTTTACCTACAGCTGAGACAAGAGAGTCCCTGTCTCTGTATTAGAGCTGTGACATTCAAGACACTGTAAATCACAAGAATAAGAAGTAAATAAGCTCAAATTGCTGCCAAGGCTGAGGGACGCTCCAAACGCTGCGGGTGAGGGGACAGTGGTGGGTGCCTGAGGCAGGAGGTAACCAGAGCTGGCACCAAAGCCCAGGCACTGCCGGTTCCCTCCCCAGGATGTGTGTCAGCTCGTGCCCTGCTGGGTTTTTCGGTGACAACGGCGCCCGGAGGTGCCGGCGGTGCCACAAGGGCTGCGAGCGCTGCGTTGGGAAAGGACCGAGCCAGTGCACGGCCTGCAAGAGGAACCTCTACCACCACCCTGAGATGGGCACCTGCGTGCTGCTGTGCCCCCCCGGGTTCTACGCCGAGGAACGTAAGGAGGTTTATCACTTGCAAGTTGCGGCACGAGGATGTGCAGGGGTTTCTTCTATTTTAAATGCTATGGGTGGAGAACGCACCTTGATCCTTGAGTATTGGCTTTGAATTTCCCTCTTGACACACTTTATGGTGAAGGGAGGAGGGAAACCTCTGGGTGTTCAGAGGGTGGTGCAAAGCAGAGGTGCTCAACTCAAAGCTCTTAATTAGAAGACTGTAATTAATGATCCTGGCTGCTTGCAAAGCATATTTCTTTTTAGCAAGCAGTGACAGATAAGGTCACCTGCAATAGCAGGGATCTGTTGGGGAGGGATGTTCCTTTCCCCTCTGGGGAGCTGGCGCTGGGGTGCAGTGGGGCTTTGTGGCTCTGACTGCTGCTTGCAAATCACCATCCGGATTTTATTCTCTCTGCTTTGCTTTGTTTTTTGAAAGGTCAGAAACGCTGTCTGAAATGTCATCAAAGCTGTAAAAAATGTGTCGGCGAAGCAGACAAATGTACTGCATGCAAAGAGGGATTCAGGTAAAACACCAGCAAGGGAGGAGTTTATACCTGCAGCACTCATACCTGTGGTTTAAATTTGGGAAAACCGATGGGAAATTGGAGAGTGAATTAAGATCAAGACCAGAGATCCTGCTTCCATGGTGCTGCAGCTGTGGTGCAGTGTGCTGGAGGTCTGGGAATTTAAAGGTGGTGATTAGCGCCCCTTTCTTAACTGTAAACTGTGATTTAAATTTAAATTCATTTTTCCCAGCTCTTTCCAGGGTGGTGGGTAAGTGCTGGGTAGAGCTGGTACCAGCCTGAGCTGCTCCAAGCAGCTGAGAATCCCCATTGCAAATGCAGAAACCCTTCCCTCAGATTCATCCATGCTAAAAATTTTATTTGATATACCTGTTGAGTGAGGCTAGTACAGGACAGTGATTTTCCAGCACCGCAGGTGCAGGCAGTGTAGCCCTGACCCTGTGAGGACCACTGGGTGCCACTGCTGCTGGACCCACAGCTTCTGTGGGAGACAGAGCCCAGTGTCAGCACTAGGGAGAAGCTGTTTTCCATCCCCTGTTGCTCATGGAAGTACAATCCCATTGCAGTCTGCAGTGTTCAGGCACTATAAGCGAGTCAGAGCCATGGTGTAGCAGTGGGGCTTGCTCAGACAAAGAAATTCCCACTGCCAAAAGATTATCTACTCCCTCGGAAAAGCACAAGTGGAGGCACTTGTCAGACATAATCCACACGGCGCTTGTTTTTTATTGTCCAATATCCTTTTAAGCCGGGACTTCAAATCATCCCTGCCACGGTGAAGCAGCACCGGCCCAGCCACGGCACTGAACCAATTTCCTTTTATTCCGGGGAGCCTCAGTGGTGCAAAAGGTCTTCAGGAGAGCCTGGCTGGCTGCCCATGGGAAAAAATAATTTTATTTCCTCTTGGATACTTAATTAAGGAACCTGCAGCTGTCCCTTTGGTCCAGGCAGGATTTTAATTTCTCCTAAAATGCTGACTGGCTTTCCAACACCTCCTGTGCTGCAGGCTGAGGATGCCGTAGGACACTGGGGGATGAGGATGGCAATGGGCCGTTGAGTCCCCATATCCCATAGCTTTGGGTGCCAATGTTCTCTGCTTTCCTGGCAGCCTGGCAGGGGAGAGCTGTGTGCCAGAGTGCCAGCCTGCCATGTACCTCAGCCGGGAGCCCCGACAGTGTGAGACCTGCCCCGCCAGCACAGGTATGTCCTTGGCCCCACAGCATCCCATGCAAAACCCCAAACCTCTCGTGCATCAGATGCCAATCCCCTCTGTACCCACCCTGAGCTGAGGCAGAGTGTGCTGGAGGGAAAGCTATCCCAAGTATCCAGCACGTCCCGTGAGGTATATGTTCATGCTGGAAAGGTTTTTAGGGGAGTTTTTACATTTTTATTAGAGCCATTTTTTATTTCTCGATCTCCCTGAAGCCAGGTGCTTTAGTTTAATAAGGTTGTGGGGGAGGCTGTAAAACCCTCTCAGAGTGATGGAAGGTGGCTTTGCAGCAGATAAAAGTGTCAGGCAGCTGAGGTGTGTTATCCTGTGTTATCCCGTGTTATCCCAGCCGCCCCATGGTGCCGGGCTGGCCACTCCCGGCTTCCCCCAGCTGCCTCAAGTTGCTCAGCATTCCCTTTAAATCCTGCCTTTCTTGCTTCCTGCAAGTCCAATTATTTTCCATTGTTAATGCTTGCGTCTGCCCTCGAAATCATCATAGATCTGATGATAATATGATCTCTAGACAATCCATGTTCAGTGGCATGAACCTCTTCTATCATACATGGGCAATTGCCTTAGTCTAAATCCAAAGTATTTATTGATCTTGTTGGCAAGCTTGGAAGGGAATGGGCTCTTAACCCCTGAAGAAAATTACTTCCCTTCTAATTCTTATTCCAGTCAGTGTGAACGTACTCCACCACAATTATTTTTCCAGCCTTTTCTCGTCTCCTTTTCCTGCATAACCATTTCTCAAGCTTGGTGCGTGGAAGCCCTTTAATGATACCACTTCCATCACTGAGCTTTGCTGTCCAGCCATAACACACAGGCATCAGAGTGGGGCCCTCTGCTTTCCCAGCTCCTCTCTGGAGCACTTTCTTCCTCCAGCTCCTCCTTGGCCCAGTTCAGCACCTTCTTTTCCACCCTGGGGAAATCCAAACCCCAGTGCAGGCTTGGGAGTTATGGCTGATGGTCCAGAGGGGATTTGGATGTGCTGTTCCTCACTGAGCCTTGGTAGGCAGCTCTTGGCTCTGCAGAGGTACAGACACTGGGTCCCAGATGGGTTTTTTGGGATGGAAGCTGAGTTTTTTGGGGTGGGAGCTAAGCTCATGCGCGGGACCCTGTGGCACAACAAGCATCTCATTCATGAGCAAGACAAAACCAAGCTGGTGCCCCCATCCTATGTGGGGCTGTGGCCACACTTGCACTGTCTCCAAAACCACCCAGGTGCCATTTTGCCCTTTTCCCTGTCCCCACAGGGCCAGGAGAGGAGGACTGCACCCCCTGCACCCCCGAGGGCCCTGCAACCCACTGGCACTGTGTCCCTGCCTGCCGTGAGGGTTTCTACCCTGCTGACAGCCACGGGCTGCCCAACAAAGTCTGCAAGAGGTACAGAACCACCAGAGCAAAGCCAGGGCTCATGGAGAGCACTGCCAGCCACGACAGGATAAAGCTGGAAACAGCTTGATGGAAATTAAAGTAGGGATGAGGGAGCCAGGGCAGCTGTGGGGCTGGACCCCACACACCCCTGCCCTGTGGATTTCAGAGCAGTGGGGCCGCACGCTCCCCCACCAGAGCCAGCCAAGGTGTCTTAGGGCTACAGTGGACGGGGCTCAGCCTCAGCCCCAGGCTGTCTGGAGGAGGTGTGGGAGGAACAGCAATGTTTAGGTAAATATTCCAGTTTTCAATTAAACCTGCCCCGCTCGCCCTGTGGCCATGTTGGAGGAGTGCTCCCCACTCCTTGGCCCAGCACGGGGCTGTGTGCGGGAGACAGGGAGATGCCAGGAGGCAACAATTTGCTCCCACTCTCTCCGGAGCTCTGCACTTTAAGTGGGGAGTGGGAGTGGATTCAGCCTCATGAAAGCAAACACGAGAGGCAAGAATTCAAGTTGACTTGGGAACACACAATGCCATCCCTGCCTGCTGGGGTTTCACTCACCTGCACTGTTCGTTCAGCAGGGAGGAACAAGGGACCAGCATCCCTTCCCAGGGATTTCAGGCACAGTTTCCACAAGCCACTGTCCCCAGGTAGGAAGCACAGTGCTCTTTACTGTGAGCAAATGGATGGGAGCAGCACAGGTTCCCTTTGCAGCTGTTTTTCTAGCTGGGATGTCTGGGAGGTGAGGGCATATCCTACTGAATCTTCCCAGAAGGCAAGAGCTTTTGGGATGTCATTAGCTGTCACTGGGCATTGAGCTGGCCTCACCAAACCCAGGGCTTCAATAAGCTTTGAATTTGCCATTTTTGCACATCCTCTGGTTTGGTCTGTCTGTCACAGTGTCAGCAGATGTCTTTCATCTGACAGCCCACTTAGGGTGGCCTGACCAGGGTGTTGGTGCTGGCTCAGGCCACAGCAAGGTCTCTTCCCCCAGGTGTGATGACCACTGCTCAGCCTGTGAGGGCTCCAGTGGAAACTGCCTCAGGTGTAAGGAAGGTTACAGCCTCCTTGGTGGCTCCTGTGTGACAAATGAAACCTGTACCAATGGTAAGTGACAGAACTGCTGGCACAGTAGTGCTCTCCTGGTAGCAAAAATGGGAGGTTTGGGGGATTCCCTTCACCATTTAAAGCTAAAAGTGCTGGAGCTCTTGGGCTTGCTGGGGCATGGCTGCAGTGGGCTGGGCTCTGGCTGTGGGGGGGCAGGTGGCTCACCTGGCATAGCTTCTGGATATCTGCCTGTTGCTCAAACACATCCAAACATTTGTGTTTCGTTATAGTTTAGTCTTGGGGCTAATTCTCCCACTCACTGCAAAGCTCCTTTATTCTTTCATTAAAACCATGTGAAAGATGCCCTTAAAAAGCGACTCCTTTTCAATTTTGTCTCCCCCAACACTGGCACAGTTGCTGCGCCTGTTACGTGCAATGTTTGTTTATTTAAAATGTTAATCTGCTCTCATTTTCTCTTGTTCCTCACCCCTGCCTTCCAGCTGACAAGACTTTCTGTGAGATGGTGAAATCAAACAAGCTCTGTGAAAAGAAGCTGTTTGTGCAGTTCTGCTGTCAGACATGTCTTATGGCCGGGTAAAGTTCAGCGGCTGCATCCATCCAGGACTTCCACTGACTGCCAGCCCAGTTTTGCCAAATGTTTAGGACAAAAGTTTATTTTTTCAGCTTTGGGAGAGTTTACATGGTGCTGTCAAGCATTCACTCGTAAGTTTGATAGCTTTAATATCACTGTCGGCGCGTTTCTATAGCAATATGTTAAGCAGAGATTGGAGCGTACCCTGAGTGATCAAGGCCTGGAAGCAGCAGACGAGTGGTGATATTAACACTCTCAAACACTCCTGGTGAGCAGGGACCAATGCATGATCCATGTACACACACTTGGTTCTTCGCAGAAATCCTACTGATCCGCCCGCTCTGAGCAGCCGGCAGGAGCCCTCGCCACAAGGGATGCAGGACTTCACACACCTGCGAGGAAAGAGCCATTTCTGGCTTGTTTTTGGTACCCTTTTGTGCCAGGTGCCAGCTGATGTAAACCTGTATTGCCAGCACCGTGCTCTGTACATAGGTAAAACGATGAACCAGGGGACACTGGAGCAGGGCCCCACGCCCACTCCGGCACTCCTGTTCGGATTCGGTCGGTCGCTGCTTCCCTCTGGCCGTGGCAATAACTGGAGGTTTGAGGACCAAAGCCGGAGCTGCCCCACGTGGCTCTGCAGGTGTGTCAGCCCAGCAGGGCTTTGCCCTGCAGGTAACTGCAGCCAGGCAAAACCCGTGTACCTACAAGGAGTCATAGGGTTTGGGGAGGAGGGGTTGTCCACACGGACCAGCCTTACCACAAAATGTATTTCCCTCCTGGAACTGCTTGTACATTGCTGATTAAGTCAGTTCTGGAGCAAGCTAAATCGTTCCTCTAAACGAGATGTTGTCCCAATTAATCTTTCTTGGCATTTTGCGTTACGATCCTCCCCCTGTTTCGTTGGGTACACCCCTCTCTCTCCCACAAAATCCTCCTGTTCATGGCAGTGATTTTTCTTGGGCATCCATTTCCCAAATGAGACATTCCAGGGATCCAGCCAGGAAAGTTAATTCTACAAAACCCTTCCCTGAAACAAACCTTTTCATGCTCTCTCTTAATAGTAAGTCATGTGGTGTTTATATAATTGTGTTTAAAATATCCTTGGCTATGTTGTTTTACAGATTTTTAAAAAATAACTTATACAATCCTTGTTTTTTTCTCTGTGGACTATTTTTTATATGGGACTGGGGTATCTTTTTGTGTCTTATTCCTTCACCTTTTCTCCTTTCTGACCCTGCAAAGCCACTCTTTGCACTAGACGTATGTAAACATTCTTTCCTACGCTGCATGTTCTGATTCTCATTGTTAATAGTTTTAATGAGTTAAACCTTTTGCCAGTGAAATTCCCAGTACAAATTGTCACCAGTTCCATGTGGAGCTGGGATAATCCCTGCTTGGTTTCGGCTGCAACGACACCTGCCCTGCCTGGGCTTGCCCACGAGAGCTCACCCCAGCCAGGTGAGGAGGGGAAAGCCACACTGTCTCCAGCCCTCACCTGCCTGGACCAAATCCAAGGAAAGATGGAGCTTTGGTGAACTGATCTTTAAGTTAATAAACTATTGATCTCCCCTGACAAATGAATCTGTGCTTTTTCCAAATTCATGCAGCCCTGACTGGAGGTACTGCACGTCCTTACTTTGCTGGAAAAAGCAGCTCCCCTGGCTGGAGCTCCTGCTCAGCTCAGACCACCTGTGGGAGAAATGCTCAGGAACAGAGGAGCTGTGTCTGCAAAAACCTCACTATTGCTGTTATAAAGGTCTTTTACCTCCAGGGGAAACTCAAATCCTGAATACCTGCCACGTGCCAGGCTGGGCTGGTGCACGCAGGGCCAACTTACTGGGGTTTGGGGTTGTGCTGGGGCACGGGTGGGTGTATTCTCCAGTGTGGGGGATCCTTGATGAGCTGGCAGAAGGGCTTGTTCCCCTCTCCCACTCATACAAGGAGCATCCTGAGCCTCCCAGTTCCCCACTGCAGTTCCAAGCAGCTGGGAACCATGGGGCCTCTGTTCCCTGTTGGCTGCCTGGGAAGGAGAGGAGCTGCTGGTGTGGTTGGGGAATGGAGGGAGCTGTGGAACTCTTTGTTTGTCGTGTTGGTTTTGCAACAACTGTGGCCAAGTGCCCAGGGTAGTGCCTGGATATCTGGAACTGAGCTTTTAAGCGGGGGAAAAAAAGAAAAGAATGGAGCCCTCCCACAATGGAAGATGCTTTCTCAGAGATGTGCAGCTCTGGGCTCCTGCATTTTGTTGGTCTTCACATTCATCAGATGATAAATGTGAATTAATCACACATAGTGATTCCTTCTCTTGCTGCAGGATTTCCCTTTCAGTCTCAGGCCAAACCAGAGGTCAGAACTGGGCTGACACACTCCTGGCTTCTGCCCTTTTGGTTGGAAAATACCAAACTTCATTTCTCCTGCTGTGTTAGTGAAAAAACAGGAGCTGTGAATCAGGAATACTCTGCCAGCCTTCCAGTTCTCTGGCTCACAGCAGCCTGCTTCTAAATACTGCTCCCTGATATATTTAGATGTACTGAAATGCTACAAAAAAAGGAAAATGCTTACTCTTACACCTTGACATAACTTACATAACTGAAAATACACACTGGGGAAGGCAATGCAATTTAAGATGACCAGTCCCCAGCAGTCCCAGCTCTATTCTGCTTTCTGCTGCCTTCCAGCCTGCCAGGGAAAGAAAAACAAATTCTGCACATTGAATTCATGCAACAACATCAGCTTCCAGCGCTTCCCTCAGAAATCATTCTTGTAAAGTAATAAAATTCAGATTATTTCTCCAAGCTGTTGCAATACTTGCTTGGAGCTATTAAAGTCTGACTGGTATGCTCAGAGGATCAAAGTGGCTGTGTCTTCAAGATAAATGCATATTTAGGCAATTTATTAAAGCTCATTTCTCTGTTGTCTCTTGGCACCAAAGCCAAATTTATAATAGCTATTTTCTGGAAAATCTTAGCGCAGCCTGACTCCTCGTTTGCAGTTTGGCTGTGGGGTTGCAGCCACGGCCATCTGCCATTGTTCAGTTGGCAGGTGGGGAACACAGATCTTAAAAATCATTGCTTTGAGTTTCCATTGCAAAGAAAGGACTGTTGAGAGCTTGTGTGCAGCGTCTGAGACCCAGAATCCATCTGCTCGCAATTACAATTCTATTGTTGCTGTAGAGCTGAGGCAAACAGATGTATTGTGCTAAGGGAGACAGGTCCATGTTTTATTTGGCCTTGTCAGAGGCAGGACCTCCTTTCCAGGAAGCTGGAAAGAGTCTCCTCTTAAGAACTGCCTGAAACGACTAAAGTCTCTGTTGTCTTCAACGCTGCATGATGCCTGAGTCACGTACAACAGTGCTGCTAATTCTTGGGTTTTTTCTTGTGACAGCTCCCTCTTGTTCTTGCTCCCTCCTATGTTATAAAACAAATGCAGCTGTTATAAAAACCTGAGTCTGTGCTTTCCCATACAGCTTTGGTGAGGGAGTTTTCACAGCAGGGAGCACAGGAGCTGCCTGAGCCCAGCTGATTCCTGGCAGGGCCAGCTCTGACGCTGCAGTCCTGGGGACTGAGCCAGGCGTCATGCCCGGGGGTGATGCCCTGAGAAGCTCCCAAAAGAAAATCATGAGCCATCCCTGTGCAGTGCCAAGCGTGGCTGCAGCGTTTAGCCTGTTATCCCAGAACATCCTCTGGGTTCACAGAAATGTCACGGCTCACAAAAAATATCCTTCCCTTGATAGCAGTGGAGACAGAAATCATCCTTCCTCATCCCCTCTGAAGGCTGGGGAAGGCTTTCCCCAGAAGTAGTGACTTGGTGACATTCAGCAGGTTTTGGGTGTCTGCAGGTATTCCTTTACATGTCACTTTCAGTTCAGTCACCTGCACTGTGGTTCACCCACCAGCAGAGCCCTTCCCGGTGGTGCCAGGCAGTGCCCAGCCTCAGACCCAGGGACCTGGGAGGGAATTCCTGGCCAGACACAGCAGCCAGAGCCACCTCAGCTCCCCCAGAGCTACTCCCAGCTCTTCATTGCTGCTCCCCAAATTCCTAAAGCCGGTTAGGGGGATACAGTGACATTTGCAACCACGTTTTGTGTCACAGATAAGCGGTGTGTGTCGTGTTGGGGCGTGTAGGGTGCTCCCAGCCCATCACAGCACTTCTGAGACCACGAATGCACATGGAAGTGACAGAGAAACTGCCCCAAATGCTGCAGGGGGAAGGTGCTTATGGGCAACACGGTGTCCAGGAGCAAAGGCTGAGCTGCTGCTGGGATGGACGGAAAGCACCGAGAGTTGTGGTTGTTGCAGCAGGAGGGGAGCAGCAAGTGCTTCAACACAGCCCTGTCCGAAGGGAAGCACCAGCCACGGCATGAAGTGTGTTCCTGCTCTGCCCAGATTTCTGCAGATAAATCTGTGGCCGGAAATATCAAAAGGTGGGACGGAACCTCTGGTGGCATCTGTGCTGCTTTTAGGACACTGCTGAGGGCAAAG
>JANPWX010000377.1:478258-491284 GCA_024734555.1 Trochalopteron elliotii
GCGGAGCCGGGGCCGCTCCCCCGCCCGGGTGGGCCCCTTGCCATGCGGCCCGCGCTCACCCCCCGCCTGTCCCCGTCGCAGTGGGCTCGGTGCTGTCCAGCTATGGCTGGTACATGCTCCTGGCCGTGGTCGCCGTGTATCTCCTGGTGCAGAAGGTGTCCCGCAGCCTGGCCCGGAGCAGCGCCCGGCCCGGAGCAGCTGAGGCGGCGGAGGGTGAGTACAGAGCGCGCTGCGGCCTCTCCGGAGCCGCTGTTTGTGCCGGCCCCGATGGCTGAGAGCCGCTCGGGTCCGCACAGAGGTCGGCAGGCGGGAACAGCCCAGAGCAGATCCCGTTGTGAGGGGTTTTAACGGAGAGTGATGTTCGGGATAACTGCTCAACCCGCAGATCCTGAGCCAGAAGAGATCACCGGGAAGGGTTGGGCCAAGGGAAGTGTTTTTAAAAGGAAAAGCTGAGTCCCAAAGTAGGGCGTTGGGGAATGAAGGATCGGGACATCACAGACCGGGGGATTTCTGCTCTTTGGTGGTGCAGGAACTGAGGGGATGGAAGCTAAAAAAGCACATGGGGTCAGGCACCACATGATTTTTAGACTAACAAAACCAAAACGCCCAAATCTAAATTCTGGGGAAAATACTTCCATAAATATTCACTTTTTAATAATATTCATCATCCCCTTTCCACTTACTCTTTCCCACTTCCTGCTCTGGCAGGACTGTGTGCATTTGGGGTGTGACACTGTGTTATCTTTGGGAGTGTGGCACAGGTTGTAAATCCCACCCAGTCACGATCCTGCTGAAAAGCACAGGCTGTGCTTGTGCATCTGCCAAATCCATGAGTGTCTGGCACAGATCCCTTGGGCACATTGGCACAACAGAACAGGGGGCCCCAGTAAAATCTTATTTGCTTGCCCTTATCCTTCTGCTGTTCTTTTGTGATGATAATTAAATGGTGATTCAATTGCCCAAACTGCCTGTAAAATGAAATTATTGAAAGTACTGACATTTCTTTTTCATATTCATCACTGGATCATAGCTAAAAATGAGGCAAACAAATGTGGAGATGCTTCAGCTGCTGGAAGAAAACAGAGCAATGTTTGCCCTTTTTTGGGGGGTATAATTTTCCTTTTGACCTTCAAAGGCCACTCATGAAGAGCAGTGGTGACTCAGTGTGGATTTTCTGAGACCTCCAGGTGTCTCTTGAGATATGTGTCATGTTTGTAAGTGATTTCTCTGCTGATGGAGGTGTTAAATCCACTGCTGCACTGACACCAGCAGGACCTGTTGCCAGAAGGAGTAGGAGTGAATGTGGGCTGGTTGCCTCATCCTTCTGCGTAAAATAAGTTCTCTGGGTAAAAATGGTCCCTGCGAAGCCTGGGTGATATTTCTGAATTCATTTGTATCTAACAAATCCTTCAGAAATAGAAGGAAGTGTCCTTGAAGTGTGAGGTTTAAATTTTATGGTTAGGTATGCTTGTGTCCTTATTAAAATCCTGTTAAAGTAGTTGCTTTAAAAGAGTAAAACATGATGAAATTTAATTCAGCATATAAATTACTATAAAGAATTATGGAAACTGAACTTGAGCTGTGGTTTTTCTGCAAAACAGCTGCAGGGAGAGATGAGAGCCTTTCCTTATTACAGTTCTTTGAGGAGACCATCTAGAATTTACTTTGAGTAGCTTTGCAAACTGTTTCCTGATTTCCTAGAACCTGATGTGGTGGTAAGAAGGCAGGAAGCTTTGGCAGCAGCTCGCCTCAGGATGCAAGAAGAGTTGAATGCTCAAGCAGAGAAATACAAAGAAAAGCAAAGACAGGTAACCAGAGAGCATTTCTTCCTTTAACTCATAAATTTGTCATCAAGCACTTTGCTGCTGTAAAAGACAGCAGCAAATTGTAATTGTATGTCAGGGTCACTGTGGGCTTGGTGTTCATTTTTTACAGGTAAATCTGTACCTGCAGGAGCTTAGTTGTGTGTGCAGTGAATGGCTGGAGGGTTTTTGTTGGCATTTAAATTAACTGTACCACTACACACGTGTGTTTTCTGCTCTTAATGGGAAATGTAAGTGTTAGAAATATATCTTAGCATTGCTGCAATGTAAGGGTCTGAATTACAGCTCGAGATCATGAGGAATAGCAAATTGCTGAGTGGGGCAGTGCAGAAAATGGGTGTGATCAATGTAGCAATAACACTGATCATCATCCCACCTCTTCTGGTTTTGCTTTTGCTGTCAGACACTCAAACCTCAGCTTATAGCTGATGCTTCAAGTAACAGTAGCAGTTAAAAACAAAGGAAAAATCCATTCTTTCTTCTGTAGAACCCCACATTGTGCATTAAATTAGTGTCATTACTGTCAAATAATCTTTACTTAGTACTTTTTATAGACTCAGGGTTTAAACTTGCCACTTGGTTCTGTTTTACTTTCAAAATCTTTTAAAGCATCAAGTGGTCAAAAGAAGCTGCAGACTCAGTCAGTACATGCTCAGGAGGGGAAGAGATGTGGGTGTATAAAAAGAGTAAATTCTTCCACAATCTCAGAGATACTGCATCAGATAAATACAGTTTGATGAGTCTGTTGGAGCTGTTTCTGGGGATTCTGTTAGCTCTGAAATGTTAGTTTCAAGATGAAGCCTGTATCCTGCATTTGTTCTGTAGCTGGAGGAGGAGAGGCGAAGGCAGAAGATTGCCATGTGGGAGAGTATGCAAGAAGGAAAGAGCTACAAAGGAAACCTGAAACTGAATCAGGTAACAACCACGTGAATCAGGTCACAGTTGTGTTCATGTGATTAAGGGAGTTGAAATTCGTTTTGAGTAACACTTTGCTTTTCTGAACAGCAAGAAGCAGAATCTGGTGCCTCTGCCTCAGCAGTCCCAAAATCTAAACCAAACAAAAAGCCTTTGAGAGGAGGTGGTGAGTATGGAATCCTTCAGACACTCTGAGCTTGGAACAGGTCATTTATCCAGCTGTTTCTGTAGCCTCTGTACATACTTCTTGTCTTTTTCAAGGAGGAAACAAAATGTTCCTTGCAAACGAGCTCTTTATCTCTGATCAGTTGATCTGCTCTGCCCTTTGTGCAAAAGCTGGCAGGAAGTTTTGGGAGAGCTTTTCCCTGGGAAAAAAATTTATCAAGTGTTTTGCAAATATGCTTTGGCATAATTTACTGAGATTTTTGTCAGTCAGAATTACAGATTCTTACAGTATTTCTGGGATCCCTCCCCCATTATTCTATAAGTTCAATAATTTAGTATCTGGTCTGTCTTTAAAGCACCTGTAGTACTGACTAAATGGAGGAAGAGGGTATTTTACTTTGTATTATGTAGATTCATAAAGTGAAAGAAATTGTCATTATGTAAAATGTGACCTTACTTTTCATATACCACAATGCTAACCTATTGCATATATAAATCCTGTAGATGCATAAACTCTTACCAACATTTGAAGGAATCAGCAATTGAATTATCTTAGGTTGTTTAATGTGGGGGCAGTGTGATGTCTGATGCTGTCAGGTACCTTTGATAGCTCTGTTATGGGGTATTTACCTCCCTGGGGGATGAGAAATGCAGGGGTCAGCTGTGCTGAGAACCAGGATTTGGGCGCTGCTACCTGTCCCAGTTTAATCCTCAGTAAAGTCTTTGCTTAAGTAACCAATTACAGAATTAGAGGTCTCAGATCTTCTCCTGAGGTAGATCAGCATGAAGTGAAAGAACCATCTGTGCTGCTCAGCTGCTCAATTGAGCTAGAAAGCAAAACTTGGTTGGTATGAGAAAAACAAATATCGAAGATGAAGGTGATGCTGGGAGTTTCAGTGGAACAGGTTGCTTTGAAACCCCCCTGGTGGCAGTGCTGCTAGGATTTGGGTTCTTTGCTTTGTGCAGAACAAATTGAAGATGTTTGCCAAGTTGTAACTTTGTGTCTTCTCCTGACATGAAGTTTCCCATGGTTACAGCATTAGGATGCTCAGCTAAAGTGTATTTGCCTTACTGCCTGTACTTGCCTTTTCAAATGCTCTAAAAAAATACTTTGCAGTATTAATAAGTGGATTTACCTTTTGACTTTCACAGTTCCTTGCAGGACTGGAATAAAGGATTATTTTAAGTCCCTGACTGTTGGGGTTCTTGCAGAACAGATACACTCTTAGAGAGTTTACTGTAAGAGCTGCTGTTACTGCTCTATTTATCCTGCAGAGCAGCACTGCAGCTTTAGTGCAGACTTAGAAAAATTAAATGGTAATTCATTTCAATTTCATTTAATCCAAATTGATCAAATTAAAACACAAGTGTTTTGCAATGGCTTTTAAAGAAAAAACCCTTTCCAGTCTGGATATTTTCTGTCCTTTCATTTTCCCTAAAATGCTGCATGTGTAAAGTATGAGCAAGGTGTAAATGTTGTAAGATCTACTTTTTGTGTTCTTTGTGCATTGGTGAAGGGCTGTGGAGGATGAATGTTAAAAGGGTGGATTTCTCCTCTGTGTCCTAGGCTATAACCCCTTGTCTGGAGAAGGAGGAGGGACGTGCTCCTGGAGACCCGGCCGGCGGGGCCCGTCAGCAGGTGGATGAGGCTAACGTCCCTGGTGTCCCCTGGCACTAGCAAGCTTGATCTTACCCCCTGTCTCACTGCCTACAGCTGGCGTGTCACAGGGACTCCTTTGGGCCTGGTTTAGTGCAATTGTTAAACTTAAAACAGTTTTTTGTTTGTTTGATTTACAGTGTTTCCAAATTGTAACACATTGGGCTGGTCCTATGCCGGAAAAATACCTGATCTTCTTAGACAGGGCAAGGAGAGAAACAATCTCAGTAATCAGTTGATTTTCACTCTTCTGTAGAGAGGGAGCTTAATCTCCAGCCAAGGTGAATCACCTGGGATTGTGAGATCTGGCCTCTCTGGCAAATTTAGTTATCTGTGCTCACTTTACCTCTGTAAGATGAGGGTATTTACCATCCTCAGACATGTTACCAGATTTACCTTCCAGCCAAACACAGCCATTTAGAGAGGAAGGATATTATCATTGGCAGACACCTTGAATTTAGGCAGAGGGACTTCCAGAAAAAGCACAGGTGATCTGACAAATGCCACGGATTTGCACTGAGGGCCAGTTATTGCAGAAGAGTCTCTGTGACAAGCCAGCTTGAATGATGTTTTCCTTATAAATGGTAAACAAACCAGTGAGGATTACTGATGCTAGACAGCAGACAGGGGGTTTCTTGCTATTCCTTTTGTTTTTTCTTTTTTCTTTTTTTTTTTATTTCAACTGCTTTGTAAAAACAAGACACTATTAATATTAAATATAATTGCAAACATCATAAATCTGGTGTTTACAATCTCGTGGTTTTCTACAGCATCTTTTTTTATAGAAGGCATTTGGTCTAGTGCAATAAATGTGTACAAATCAAGGTGGGAGATGAAGTGACCCTGCTGCAGCTTGTGCAGCACCAAAGCTGAGGATGGTGTGTGCTGAGGAGGGCCCTGGGCAGTGAAAGTGTCACACTGGGAACTGAGGGGTGCAAGGAGTGTGTGCTCTTCATCCTTCTGGTGTATGCCCAGCACTGAGGACAAAAAACAACTGGTCATCATAACCAAACTTTCCAAGTATCCCATCCCCTTGATTTTCTCTCTAAAAATGCAACAGACAAGTAAAATCCAGGTTGTCTTTGGAAAAGGATGAAATAATTCCTGTTGGCACAGGAGAAGTGTCCCTGTGTCCAGTTGCTGTTCCTGAGCTGGTCTGTGGGCATCAGGGTAAGGAGCAGTGGTTCCTTAGAGCTTAGGGCTGCTTGAGCACTTGTTTCTGAATATTTACTCTTGGAATACTTGTGCTTATCAATAGATACAAGTGTCAACTTTGAATACACTGTTTATATGCATGTTGATATTTCTCTTGACTAGAAATGCAACAGGAGCATGTTATTAGAGAGCTTTAAAGATGGTAATGGAATTGAAATGCCAAAAACCTTTTGTTTTAGACACAGCAAAGTGTTTAATCAAGTGTGTGTGGAAGGTGAAGTGAGGCTGTTGATGTTCCTATGGAAATTTATTCAGAGACCAGTGTATGTAACTTTAATCCTTAATAAGGCAAAGAGAAACAGGTGGGGAAGGATATTTTCAAGATCTGAAGAGTCTTCCTCAGGAAAGAGGACTAAGTTGTAATGCCTTAGGGAACATCTTCTCCCTTGTGTTGGGGAAACAGGCAACAGACTGAGTTGTCTTTAGAAAAAAAAAATGGGGAAGTTCTTGTCTTAAAGAAGCAGAAATCCTTCTGTTGATAAAATGGTCAGGGATGGGTTTATTTAATTCAATAAAAACATTTTCAAAATAAATAAGCAGGTCTTAATGGAGCATATGCTAATTTTTCTCTGTGTCTCAAGACTTGCTTCTGGCTGGGACTAGGGATATGGCTTTTTGCCCAATTCTAATGTTTAATAAGACATGTCAAGTGAAAATGAAATGATGTACGTATTTTTGGAAGCTTCAACCTTATTTCTCTGTTTTTAATATTTTTTTTTATTTTAATCCTCAAGTTCCTGAATTTTTCTTAGTCAGACATTTCTAAGCTATTGAGCAGGGTGGGAGGACAAGCCTCAGTTCATAAAACTTTTCTTTTGGCTCACAACCTGCACCAGAGGGAAGGGTTTTTCCTCTGACTTCACATGGAAAGCTCTCCCCTGACCACAAGCATTATGGAAAGGTGGTTGCTTGCTGCTTTATAGCTCAGGAGTGAAGCATGCAGAAAGCATTAGGTGAAAGTGAACTATTTAATGAATCCATTGTTCCTGGTTTGGTATGAATTCCCAAGAACGTGAATTATGAAAGATCATATTAAAAAGCCTTCAGGAGATTTTTTTTTCCCCCCACTAGAGCAGTTATGCAAGAAGCCTCTTGCTTTACTCATGCAGCTGTTCTGGAAATACCTCTATCTGGAAGAAGCTGGATAATAAACTATTTAACTGCTGTATAATGGTATTTAACCACTGAAGAATAATCTGTTAAGGGTATTAAAAAATCCAAAAATCAAGCAAGTGTTCAGTGGCACAGAAAATTCCTGAAAATGTTACTTGCTTGTATTAAGTATTTTTTGTTGCTTTTAGATGATTTATATGCTGGAGGAGCAGAGCTTTTTGTTTTCTTTAAATTGCAGATGAAATCTGGTTTGTGCATAGTTCTCCTAACTATTCATCAGGAGATACTGAGCACTAGAGTTAAAGCTGAACAAAACAACCCATGTTGTCAGACTCATAAAAATTATTTGGCTTTATTTATGCCTTTAAAAAAACATTGTGAAATGAGGGAAAGATTTTAAGAGTGATATTGCATACTTGGGTGTTTAAAAAATATGTTTCTTATGCTGGAAATTTTTAATAACGAACAGAAGAGGGAGTTGGGGAAGTGAGGGCAATGGGGGAATCTGTCAGCAGAGCTGTTCCCAGGTGTTCCAGAGCTATCTGTGTCTCAGTCAAAGATCAATGTGAATGAAAATTATAATTGCACCTGTATCTGCAAGGAACTGCTGTCCTTGCAAAATCTGAGTGCAGGTGTGAAATGCCAGTACTGACAAATCTCCTCTGCTGTGTTTTATGCAGTTCTGTACTATTCTGACTCAAAACTCAAGGAGCTGGGCTGTTCTGCAGTGCTCTGTGCTCAGACTCTGCTGATACTCAGCTCAGGCGTTGAGATTTTTTTGGGGGGGAGATGTTGTATCTTATTCCCCTCCCTAGAAGATGAGATTGCATTCCAGAGCTCGGTGAAGGGGGATGGCATCCAGCCTGAGAGTCTCCTGTACATTTTGCCAGCAGCCCTGTTGTTATTTGCTGCATTTAAACCCCCCTAATGGCTGTTCTTTCTGCCCCCTGCTCAGGCAGGCAGCTCCCGTCTTGTGCAGTTGGGTCCTTGCAAGCCTGGCTGCACATCAGCACACGTCTCAGCATCAGATCCCCCTTCTGGATGAATTTTGCCCTTGTACAGGCTAAAAAGTGGCACCTTTTCAGGGGTCAGTTTAGCCACAAGTGCAGCTCAGTGTTTCTGTCTGTGCTATAGCTAAAGAGTGAAACTATACAATTTCCAGCTGCAAAAAAAAGTTGATTTAGACTTGGATGGGCTGAAGCTTTGGGTTTTTCTTTTTTTTCTTTTTTTTTTCTCCCTCCTGTGTGGAATGAAAGCTTGGCTTTTGGAGCAGCTTTGCAACCACAAAGGAAAAGCACAGGGCTGCTGGCTGGGTGGTGTCCTGGCCCAACTGCACCATTGTAGCTGATGTTGTGAGAGCTTCCAAGCCAGCCTGACACACACCCTGCCCATATTCCCAGCTTCAGAGCCAGCAACTTCAAAAACTTCAGTTGTTTATTTTATAAGAACCTGATGTCTTCAGTGGAATAGGTGCCCTCAGCTCAGCTTTGGTGGGGAAAATACACATTTCTTGTTGAAGGTTTCTGTGGCATGGGAGGCAGGTGCTGTTCTTGTGTATTTATTACTGTGATTTTATTTTGAAGTGCACACCTGCTAAAAAGCACTTTCAGCACAGAGCAAGATCTCCACCGGTAAATTTAAAATTTCACTCCTCCCTCTACCATAGATTCTTTCTGTGTGGTGGTTAAAGAGCTGATCTTCTGAGCTGGTTCTGTGGGTAATAGTTGTGGAGGGAGGCAGGGAAAAGAACTTAGAAAATTTTATTTAAAGAGAATGATAAGGAAATGGATACCCTGAAGTACCTGGCATTTAAGTCTAGTTCTAGTACCCTACATTAAAATGGGGAGTTACTGTTAGTGCTAAAAATGCACTTTGAAAAAACCAAAAAACCCAGGTTGTACAGTTTTACTTTATCACATACTGGGAGGGTGCAACACTGCCTGTGAATTCCATTTCTTAGGTAATATAATTGCCACATCTTTATGTGTTCTGCTTTTTAGGGTATGACATCTTGATGCTCCCTTTTTAAATACACATTCTGGGCTTTTCCAGTGCTTCCTTGACTCAGGTCTGGCAGCACCACGTTAAAAATGCATCATTACCCTCCACGATGCAGAGCTCGAGTGCCCTGTTACGCCCCACAGGGCTGCTCCTGTCACCAGGCCGGTGAGACCTGGAGGTTGAGCAGCACCTGAGGAGCTGCTTGAGGAGCAGGAGGGTGTTTCGTGGCATTCCCGCATATCCCAGCTCTGACTGCGGCTCCCGGCCGGGAAGCTGCAGCGCGGGGCCGGGCCGGGCGATGGCAATCTCGGGCCGGCTTTGGGAGCGAGCAGCGGGGACAGCTCTGCAGTGCCTGGAACGGGCACTTCTGAGTCATTCGGCTGAGGAAAGGCTGGGACTGGGCCGTGGCAGGACCAGAATAGGATGGGGAGGGGAAAAAAAAAAAAGAAAAGTGGGTGCTGGAGCTGAGAAAGGAGTTTCTGCATCATTTGGGAAAATGCAGCAGTGCTGGAAATACTGTGACAGAGACAAATGCTACTGGTTGCCCAGTGAGATTTTTTCCACCGTGAGTCTACTACATTGAATATATGAAATATGCTCATTTTCCAGTGCCTGGGCAGTTTTTAAAGTATAAGTTTGAGTACTGGAACATTCATAATTAAAGTTTCTGGAGCATTTGGGGAGTAGTTCACTTCTGTAACTATTATTTTAAAATGTGGTAAAGAATATATCTTGTAGAAGGTACATTCTGCAAGTATTTGGAGTGGGCTCGCTGGAGATCAAAATCGCTGGGGAAAAGAAGTGTAATAAAGCAAGATAGTCCTTCTTTTCTCTACAGGACAAAGTCTCCTATGTGGAAGAAACTTTTTTCATTTGGTATTCGGGTTCTTTATTCTGAAAGGATGACATTTATTCTCTATGCACACACACACACACTGGCAGTTCAAGGACTCGGCTTTTTCATTGTTTAAAAATAGGATTACTGTTTTGTTAATCTGATTATGAATCTAAACCATGTGGGCCTGTCAAGTGGGCTCTCACCGGCTGGTCTGGGTGCTAATCTCGCTGGAGGGAGTGGGATGGGAGCATGGAGATGAGCACACACCATGTGCATTCTCTGCAGATTTTGGAGAGCCCTCGGAATACTTCCTCCAGCCATCCCACAAGGAATTGAAAACATGCTACATAAAAATGTATTTATGCTTGTAGACTGTGTTACAAAAGCAGAATATCACGTCTTTGGATATATAGTAACCATGATGTATAGTGACAGCTATGGAGACCAAGAGCTATTTTAATAGGGAATGGTACTTAAATGTGATTATGCAGTATGACCTTTTGCTGCCATCCAGATTAGAAATATACTCTAGGCAGGTAACAGTGTTATAATTCCACTGGAAGAACTAAACTATGCTTTTCAAGTTTTCCCTAAATCTGCTTTTTTCCCATGTTTTTCCAGCAGCTGCTCTATGCAAGAACAGGGGAGGGGGCATGTGCCTGCCTAGCACTTTGGAACGTGAGTTTGGCACAACAAATGACATAAAGGGAGGCATGTGGATGTGCTGTGGGAGTTGTGTGAGCATTGCAGCATTCCCAGGTGGCACCCCCCTCTTCACAGCTGGACATCTCAGCCTTGCAGCTGGGGGTGTGATCTCCTGTGAAATCTGACTGTGCCTCCTCTCCAGGTCAAATCCTGGCACCAGGAGAACTTCCCTTCCTTCTCCTGCCCCTTCCCAAGCATTCTCCGACCCCCCCTGCATGTGATGAGCTCCAGGACCACAATTGCTCTAGAGGCACAGCGAGGTGGGAACATGCCCAGGAGAGCTCTGGGCTGAGGAGATCCATCAGGGGAATGTGCTGCTCTGCTTCATCATTTCCATGTGTGCCGAAGTCGCACGGAGTTCTCAGTTCTGATGACTAACTTCTTTTCTTTGTGGGAAGAAGCCAACTGACAGCTCCTCAGCCCCAGCCCCAACCTTTCTCTTTTTTATTGCCTCTTTAACCACGCTAGCTCTGCCTTTTCCTGTAATTCATAGGCCACGGTGGCTTTCCCTTGAATCAGGAGATTTTTACAGCTGATTTGGAGCAGGCAGAGAGTAATCTCATTCCTGCTCATGGACTTGCCACATGTGCCTCTCTTGGAAAGGAGTGGCCTTGCTTTTTTTGTAGCTTGAATGTCTCTTGGTGTTGTGTATTTCAGAACCTGATGATCAGGCTTGTGGGGAAAGGAGAGAAGCAGAGTTTAATGAAGAACCTTTTTAAAGTGCAGTGAAAGATCCACTTGTGCAGAGTGGCACAGGCTGAGGATAACCCCTGGAAAGGACCAGTGCACCAATAGTTAGAAATAATTGTGAAGCATTGCAAACCCTGTGAAGTAGAAAGGAATTAGAGTGGTGGTTGGGGAGGGGATGGAAAGGACAGTCCAGCTGGCCTTTGCCAAGCAATGGCGTTCCTGCCCTTCCTGGCTTTACCTGCCTTGTATGTATTACAGTTTGGACTGTTCTTCCTCTCTCTTTCACCATTTAGTTCTTCTCTTCCTCTTCACACAAACACATCTCTCTCAATACAGCTCTATTCTGCCCATGGGCAAACAAAAGGAGATGTCCTGCTCTTCCTTCCTGTTCACTGTTTGTATTTCTTATCTGGCTTCTATTTGCACTAAATTTTATTATCGTTTAATACCATAAATCCAGGTGCCACTTTCCTTGTGGTATTTGTGCTCCTGACGTCACGAGTTCATCTGTGCTGACCTCGGTATAAGGATTGCACCATCACAAGAGCAATAAACCCCAAACAAAAACATTTTTTCAAGACATATCATTGAACTCATTAGATAGGCAGATTGTGTCATTACCTGCTCAATCCCAGAAGTGAGACAGTTATTTGTGATCATAAAAAATCTGTCTTGGATGTCTCTTTTAAGGCTTATTACTATAGAGTATTAATGTGGTGCGACATCCTCTTTTGCAATGGTTCTTGCTCAAGAGGTTGCTGGTTACATCAAGACTTTCTTCTGCCCAGCTCGTTGTGGATGACATCATGATATAAATAAAATTTAAAATGGAAAAGACTGGCAATTGGAAAGGCCGAAGTGGGCAGGAAATGGAAGAAACCACAATGATAAGCAGGAGGTCAGTGGGTGGTACTTGATAAATTTCTTCTGTTGAGACTAGAAGGTTTTTTTCCTGTGAAATGTAGGGGGTTTGTAGCTGCAGCATTTGAAGATGAAGTGCTCTGTAGATGAAATGCACGTGGAGTTCAGTGTGGACAAAGGAAATCTTCACACAATACATAAAAAATCTTCAATCTGTTCAGCACTCACTATAGCCGGCAGATGGAAACAGACTGACCTATTTCTGGTTGGTTTAATTAGCAAGGTGGGAAAAAACAGAGAGTGCCTGTGCCTTGGCACCCTGGCACCACAGCTTGTGCTGCACAAATACACCAGTGCCAGGCAAACAGGGCTGGAAGGCAGCTCCTGACTGCCTGCATCCCCTCGGTCTTTGTGTGCTGTTGGGCAGAGCCAGGGCCCGGGCAGCAGGGACCTGACCTGGTGCCTATCCTGGATCTGTGTCCCAGCGTCTTCCCATCCTAGTCTGAAGGGCTGGGCTCCCAGTTCTGGCCCCTGAACCAGGGCTCTGCCATAGGGTCTTGGCACAGGGTGGTGGGATGCCAATCCTGGGGTTATGTCCAGGATCTCAGTCCCTGTCTCCAGAGCTGAGCATCCACATTCTCCTGGCCACCTGCCCCTCTTGATCTGGACAGCTGGGCTGGTGTCCCAGTCATGAGGTGCCAGAGAAGGATGCTGGGCCAGGTTCCCTGTCCCTTGTGTGGAATGCTTGGTTAAGGTGCCGGTCCCTGTCACAGAACCCGGTTCGGGTTGGAAGGGCCCTTAACACTCATCTCATTCCAACCCCTGCCCTGGGCAGCAGGGACACCTTCCCATAGACAAGGCTGCTCCGAGCCCCGTCCAACCTGGCCTGGGACACTTCTAGAGATGGGGCGGGACGTCTAGCGATGCAGCTGCAGGGTGATGCTCCGGGAGCTGCCTCCCCTCCAGGGCTCACACCGGGGCTCTCGGCGCCCCCTCCCCACGGCCGTGCCCCGGAGCCCTGCGCGGGGCGGGGGCCGCACCGG
>JANPWX010000377.1:491673-680347 GCA_024734555.1 Trochalopteron elliotii
GGTCATGACGGCGCAGAAGTACCTGCGGAGCCGCGCCGTGGCCGCGCACCGGTGAGCGGCAGGGGGCCGGCGGCGCCCGGCGGGGATGGGGGTCCGGTGGGCAGCGTTGGGTTGGGGTCTGGGATGGGTTGGGGGTCGGTTCGGGTGGGCTCGACTCGTCTCAACTTGGTTCGGTCGCGTTCAGCTGAGCTGGGCTTGGCTCGATTCGGTCCCATTCAGCCGAGCAGGGCTTGGCTCGGTTCCGTCCCATTCAGCTGAGCTGGGCTTGGCTCGATTCGGTCCCATTCAGCCAAGCTGGGCTTGACTTGATTCGATCCCATTCAGCCGAGCTGGGCTCTGCTCGGTTCGGTCCCATTCAGCTGGACTCGGGGCGGCCGGTCCCCCTGGGGTAAAACCGCCCGGCCCGGGATGCCCTTGCAGCCGGGATGCCCCCGCCGGTCCCGGGGCCACCTCGCCCTTCCTCGGGGCAGGTGCGAGCGAGCCTCGGGGCACGCTCAGCCCCAGCGCTCCTCGCTCCCACCCGGGCGCACGGAGGGGGAGCCCCGGGGCGCTCTCCGGGCGGGCTGCGGGAGGAGCGGTGCCCCGAGCGCTGCTCCGCTGCCCGGACAGCTCGGCGCAGACGGGAGGGGTCGAGTGAATCGCGTTGCCTCTCCCGCAGGGTCTGACTCAGCCGGGTTCCACCTGGCAGGTGGCCCCAGTGACCTTGCCTGAGGGTCAGGCAGCCCCGCCGATGTGAGGGGACACTGCCTGCCGGTCACCGACGGAGACACGGGCATCAAAGTGTGTCCCTCAGTGCCTCTGCCTTGGGCGCAGCTGCGCCACGCTGGTACGGACCTTGGCTACTGCTTGTGGAGCGAGCTGACAGCCTGATGGTAATAGAAATAAAGTTTGGAGACTGCTGTAATCCCCTGGATAGGGTAGCAAAGACCACTGTGCCATGCTGAAAGCGTGTGCTTGGGAATGAGATCCAGAAAAGGCATCTGGGAACAAAGAGTAAAACCTACCTCGGCTCTCCGCAGCCACTGCTGAGGCTGGACCAGGTAGTGAAACACCTCAGATGAGGAGAGTCAGCCTGGGTGAAACGCTCCATGTATCAGACTGGTTGAGCTAATGCAGGAACCAGGGTCTCCGAGCCGTGTGTTTTGTCACCTGAGCACACCTAATTTTGGAGCAGGAACAGTTTTGGTGCTTTGCACCGTGTGCCGCTCGCTGTGGTCCTCAGGTGTAGCTGGGTATGGCTGTGAGTGCCACGGGCTAACGGGAATTCTGTCCAAAGCCTCGGCAGCATCAGGATAATCATCTCTTCTCTGAGAGATGTGTGCGTGGCTTTGGTGAAACTCTCTGCTCTGCTGCAATATGCTGGGATATGCTCATTGCTCTGGTGTGTGCGCCAGCAGGCAGTGCTGGGAGGCTGCACGGGAAGTCGCCTCGGGAAATCCGAAAGAGTTAAGGGCTAAAATGTCAGCTCGTGTATACCCCAGCTCTGGCTGAGCCAGCACCCTCCGAGGGGCAGCTAGGAGCTCTGGGGCATCTTTAATAAAACGTCCCCTTTAGTCTTGTACTAGAACAAACCCTTCTCCATGTCCTGTCTGCCCTCGCTGAAAAGTACTTGGCCCTATTGACCAACAAGAGCAGATGGCAAAACTATATATTGACTTATTTAAAAGTCAGTAAATGGGCCATCGTACCATCATTCCCAGCTCAGCTCTGGTTTCAGGAAATTTGTCTTTATATTAGCATCAAATGCAGTAAAATTGCTTTATTTGGGCAATCTGAGGCATATTGTCCACCAGCGATGGTTTTAATGGAAACTTAATTCCTTCTTCCAGCAGTAGACCTGTAATTAAGTTACAGAGAAAGCATGATTGATGCTTTGAAATGGGTGAAGGAATCTGTTTCTTCAGGGTTTTGTTCTTCACCATGTGGGATGGAGCATTTTGGATTGCAAATCTCATGGGCTGTGTAATTTAGATTTACATATAGAGAGGCTGGAGTCGTGTTGGGACATCACGTAGCAGGCTTTATGGCAGAATAGTTTGTCTACCATCCATCAGATTTTGCATCAAGAATTCAGAAAAGGGGAAATTTATCACTCTGTTGTCCAAAGTGTTCTTTGGGGAGGAATTAACTTTGCTAGTAGGGGAAGGATTCTTGTCCCTGGTTTTGCCTGTGCTTGCTGAACAGTCTCATGCTGTGGTGGAGCTGGGTTTAGAGAACAAGATCGGCAACATCTGCTCACACAAAACAATGGCTAAAGACGCAACTTAACAAATTCAGCTAATGGAATCGGGCTCCTTCTGCCCTTAGATGGAGATCTGAGTATCGCGTTTTACTGCACTGCTATTTTGGTTTAACCTCTAGAGATGATGTCTGTTCTTGGAAGAGACAGATAAAGAGACTCTTAGTAGGGCTAAAAGCGTTTTTCTCACCTCCATTGGTGAAAGAAATGAGCTAATGTCCTGGTGACAGGAAGACGTCTTTGGGGGAAGATGGGGAGGGGGGAAGAGGAAGACGAACCTGAAATCTTAAATGGCTTTTGATTGCCATGAAGTACTCAAGCAGACAATTGCTGGGATTACTACATTGACAAAGCATCCTGGTGAGCTGAATCGCTGGCACAGCCAGTGAAATGGGAAGCTGCTAGCAAGGCATTCCCGGGGTGGCAGCGTGTGCAGAGCCTTGATACTATGCTGAAAGGAATTAGGGATTCAGAGGTTGAATACCTCCAAATTGCTGTGGCTCAAAGGCCATTTACAGACACAGCTAAAAGGGACCGGAGCGGAAAGCATTTGCTGATCCTGGCTGCTGTGAATCCAGATAGGGTCTAACAAGAGGGGAAGCAATCCACTTCCTGAACATCAATCATGAGCAAAATGACCACTGCAAGGCAAAACAGGCCTGCTGGATTTTCGGGAGCCGCCGGCTCTTTGTAACAGTCGTGCTTTTGTAGTCTGTGAGGCAGAGAATAAGCTTTAGATCCACAGGTTTTCGGAGGGCAGATTTGCAGCCTCAGCAGTGATTGCATCTGACAGCCAGGTTAGCAGAGCTTCCCTTTCACGAGGCCGGTGAAGTGCAGCAGCAGGAGCCGCTGTATCACTTGAAAGGACAAGAAGTAGTCAGGAAAAGAGCTGGGCAGGAAGGAGTTAAAGGCATGGCTGGGGTTCAGGGAAAGTGCAACAATATGTGCTAATGGTTTTGCAGTTGAGGGGAGTTGTCCTGAAAGTGCTGCAGGAAGGAGAAGATGGGAATAAGCAGTCTCCCAGAAGATTTAAGTCTGCTGTCTCAGGAACAGAAATATCAGGCAGTTAACCCATTTTTTTTTTTTTTCCCGTTTGCGTAGCAACTAGATTTCCTGGGAAACGTGGCAGGAGAGTGGTGTGAATGCAGTTAATGGCGAGATGTCAGCGGCTGGCCTTTGGCAGCATCTCTGCAGGAGCACAGCTGCAGCACTTCTCGGTTTGGGACAGTCCCCACGGCACCGTCAAGTGCCACGAGTGCCATGAGTGATGCCCGGGGCTGGTGCTAAGCCATCCCTGTCCTGCGGCAGAGAGATGTCCTTCGGAGGCTGCATTTCAAACGTGCTGCCTCTGTTGGTGGTGGCTTACAGGAAGCTGCTGTGCACTGGGATCCAAATACCTGAGTGCTCGGAAGAGCTTAAGTGAAAGGCAGCCAGAAGGATTTGGGTGGGGTGTAAGGGAGTTTGTGTTATCTGTCCAAGCCTGCAGTTACACGTTGTTGTGCTGCTCATAAATTCAGATCTGGGTCTGTTGGGTGGTTTGGCCCGTTCTGGTTGCTGGTGGCGGGATGTGATGGATTGTGGAGGGGGCCCTGTGAAGTGACTTTGAATGTCGTGCCAGCACAGTACGTGTTTTACTTCATGTGTGAATCCTACCACAGTATTGCAGTAGTGAGAACTCGGTGTCCTGCTCAGGTACCCTCCACCAGAAACATGATGTACTTGGCATTTCTGACCAGTGACCTAAAATTTGTGAGGATGTTTAAGGAACAGTATGAAAGAAACACAGTGAGAGCAACTGTCATTGATACAGGGAGAGTAAGTAAAACAAAGTCACCTACACCCCCCAAAATAACCATACGGTCCAAAACTCTGAGACACTTGGGCATTGATCTTAGCCTGACTCGCTGACTGTCTGTGTGCCTGTGCGTGATGGATCCATTTCTATCCCTGTGTCCCCAAGGAATGTGGATAGATATGCATGGACAGAAAACTGGCATCACTTAAAATTGGAGGAGTTTAGCTCCAAGGACTCAAAGAGCTGTGGAAGCTACTTAAAGCAATTGCTTAAAGCAATCCTGCAAAAACCTGAAAGGAACTTTTCCTCAAAATTCAAATTCTGTAATGCAGATCCTAGTGACAGAGATCTGGAAATTTACAAAACCAGCTTTTTTTGGTGACCTCCCACACTGGTTATCTACAGTACCACGTGCAGGAGCACCGTGCTGGTTTCCATGCTCAGTTCTCCTGCCTAAGCCGTGGTTCATTGCTTCCCCTGTAGCAAATGTTGTTGGAAGAATGGGACCTTGAAGAACAGTTATGCCAAACTAGCCCTAATTCAGAATGGAATTTAGCTGCATTCAAGACATAAGTCTTTTATGTCTGTTGTCTTGCCGAGTTCTTCACAAATTATGATTTTCTTCAGCGTAATTATACAAGATGACTATTTCTCAAAACTTTAAATGATTTCTCTGATCTCCTCTGAGGGAACTTCCTGAGCTGCAGACAAAAACCAAATACATTTTTTTGTCATAGTCTTCAGCTTGGGTCTCTACAAAGGGAGCACTGTCTGCATAACGCCACTGACTGTGCTTCTGCCGAGTCTGCAGAGCTGATAACAAAGCAAGATAATACAAATAAATAATAAATACTGGAAACTGAAGATAAAACATTCCAGATCTGTGCTGCTTCTGCTGCAAGCTGTGCTTTTAAGCTTCTTTTTAAATGAAGAAATAACTTCTGGCAACATTTCATGACTACAGTTGCGGTCACCTTTTAGAAAATACTGGGGTTTTTTTGCACTCTTGGTGTGCACAAGGTTTTCTGTATTTCATGAGTACCTGGGAGTCAACTGGGATAAAATCTTTTCACCCAGTTTGCTTGTGACTTGCTTAGCCTAGGGTACACATAGGATATCCAATGTGCAAAACTGGGTGAGGGAGGAATGGTAAAATTGATTTGGTGGCCAGCAATACTGGAGCATTACTGGACTCATGTTCTCTGCTTAGAGCTTTTTTCCTGAGGAAGCATTACTCATTTTGTTTGTGTTTGTTTAATTTTCACTTTTATTTCCTTGTCAACACAGCCTTCTGGTTTGTGGAGTTCTGTGCCCTGTGCACTGAGAGAAACCAGGTCACACAGCATCGTGCAGGTTTTTTACCTCCTGGGGAGAGTAATAGAGAACCTTGCTGTCCTGATTCATGCACATCCTCCTGCTTAAGCAGCAGATTCAGATTACACAGGGGAGATAAGGTTGGGATCTGTCAAGGTTTTTAAATGACCAGTTCAGTACAGTATCAGTTGTATTCACAAGCTGATATTTCTCTCTGGACAGAGTCAAAATGGCTTTGAAGCCCTCAGTGATTGATCACTGCAGCCCAGGTGGTCCCTGCAGGTGCAGATACAGGAGTCTGGTGGCAGAAATGTTGTGTGAATGTGTCCTTTAAACAGCTCAGGGTGACAGGGCAGTGGAGAAGAAGGAGGGTGTCAAATTTCAGTAAAAGTATTTATCTTGTTTTTTTTATTATTATTATCAAACATACAATTCTTTTGCAGATAGAACATGCAGGTTTTATTTTGATGGAAGTGAGGAAAGTGATGTCAGCTGCTGGAAGGGGATGTTGGTGGGGCCACAGAGGTGGGGAGACGATGAGGCAAGAGCTCTGTGCTCAGGAGCTGAAGGGTCAGGTTGCTGCCCATAACCTGAGAGTAGACAAGGTAAACTACAGTGGAGGTGGGAGGACTGGCAAGAAATGTAGGTTTTACATACTAAACTACGGAATTGCTGATGACAGAGCCAGGTCTGATTATTTGCAATATTGGATAAAAAAAAGTTAAAAACAGCTTTGATCAGAATTCATCTCTGCATTTATCAGTCCTTAGATCTGCTGATAACTGAGATCAGAAAAACCTACTTGTAGTTCATCTCCCCCTCTGTGGTTTGGCTTCTTTCGCTGAGTGCAGCAACGCGTTTCCTGAGCAAACTGTTCTCCCTGTATTCTGTCCCCAAAAAGGGCCACAGCTCGCTGTGGCTTCGACGTGAGGAGCAGCCCGTGGTGAGTCCATTGTCTCAGCCTCTGCCCGAGCCGTGCTCGTGTTGACACAGACACTTGGGCTGTTTTGCCATGTGGGAGTGTTTCGTCCCTTTGGGTTCAGACAATCGCTCAAAGCCACGGTCACAAATAACACGTTGAGTTGTCTCATCCTAGAGATTGTGTTGTTGCAGGAGGTGAACAAAGGCTCAGTCAAGCTGTGCTGGTGCATGGTCGATGTGGTTGACATGAGATCCCAAGGCTGGAGTAATGTGGTGCTGACCCAGGTCACACAGAGGTCCTTGGGATGGGGATATTTTTAGGGCACGGTCTTTCTGTCCCCATTGTGCTCTTCACACGTGCAGGAATGTCTCTGTTTTACCCCTGCTCTAATGTGATGCCTAAATATGGCTCATATGGGAAGATGGGCTCAAACTGGCTTTGAGATGAGGGGTTTGGTGCAATAACAAGGCTGGGAAGCAAGCATGCCAGGGTTTATGGATGTGCATGTATTTTGTTCTCTTTCTGTTGAATGGGAGCTCTTCTCTTGATAATAATTAGTGGTTCTTGAGGTGAGGGTACCTATTTGGAGAGCAGGGAGTAAATTTAAACTGGGAATCAAGAGAAGGGCTTGGCAACTTCCAGAGAGGGGCTGAAGCTTGGAGTGATAGAAGACATCCTGTGTTGCCCATAGATTATAGATATGATAAAGGCACATATTTCAGGATATGAAAATACATAGTTTTCTTTTGAATAAAAAAGTAAACAAACAGAAATTTCCATAAGACTTCAGTTTATATCTTCAACCTGGTGGTTATCTGCAAAGTGTCCTGGGTCCACCCAAATGAGGTGCATTTCTCAGTAACTCCTTCTGTCCTTTCTTTCTGTGACACTAAAATTTAAATGCATCTTTAGTGAAGAGAAGTCTTTTAAGCTTAGACTGGGAGCTGATATGGGAAGGGCTGTGGGTGATTTGTATGTGGAGTGTGGGTGTCAGAAAATAAACAGCAGAACTTCCTTAATAGCGAAAGTTCAGGATATGACCATGTCTCCTTTGAAAAATGGGCAGTTCTCAGTGCTTTAACAGGATATGATTTATAACTAGTAGTACTGTGCATTAATTGCATTGCTGATGATTAGAGGCCTCATCACCTCTGTTGTGAACTCAGTGGGAGTGTTTCCATTTGCTTTGCTCTGTGCTCCTCTGGGAAGCTTGGATCTAAACTTCAGCTATGAAACACTACCCATGGCAGTAAGAAATCCAGAAGACAAAGCTTTTAAAGTAATTGGGTGATATTCATTACACACAACGGAATTAGTGAGAAACTGTTAAGGTGTCAAAGCTGATGTTTAGGTAGTCTCATTAAATACCTCTGCATTTTCTGATGGAACTTAAGGAATAATTCTCCTGAAGTATTTTTACATTTCAGGCTTTATATAACAGCTAATTTTGGAGATTACAAATTTCAGATGGTCTGTGCCACCCAAAATCTGCTCAGGTGTTGGCAACAAGCCTGTACTGAGAGGCATCTGGTCAGAATGACAGTGATGCATTGAGAGAATACTGTGTCCTTTACCTTGAAAGTGTTTTCACATCAGCTTTAGGTTATATTCTGAGTACAGTCACCAAATAAAATTATGAATTATTCTCCCTGTATATAAAAAGGGGAAAAACCTGTTGGTTTACTGACTAAAATAGTTTTCTCTGAGTTTCTGTGAGGGATATGTGATCTCTTCTCTTATCCCAGATAGAATCTCAGAAAATGGTACTGCAGGCTTAAAATTAATAATTTTTGAGGGCAAGGTTGTAGCAGTACGTGACTGAAAATCCTCCCTGGAGGAGGCTGTGCTGTGCCTTGAGGAATCATCCTACAGCTCTTCCTGTGCTGTCAGTGACCCAGTTTGCCCACGCAGGTGGGTTGGATTTGTCAGAGAGGAGCATGGAAGGTGTGGAGCAGATGTTGTTGCTGTGCTGCTCTCCTCTTCTGTGCTGTTCCTCTCCACTAAGACCTGGAATGAAGTGTCTGGAAAGCTGCTGGAGGTGCAGGTGTTGGGTAGCACCCATGTTATTGTGGGAATTATGAGTTTTACAGGCATCTCTTGGAACTTTTCTGGTATGGACAAAGCCGCTTGAGGTACTTCTGCTCCATGCTCTGTGCTTTGCTTCTCCACACACCATCTGGAGAAGTTGCTGTTTGGTTGGTTTCCCAAGGGATGCCATTTCCTTAAAAGTTCATGTGAATTTACTCTCTGGAAGTCTGTATTTCTGAGTGCACACTTGGGCTTTTGAGGAGGCTTAGAGGGAGCGGAAGATGGCTATAATGCTGAATAACTTGCATGGAAGCTTTGAAAGCAGTAAATTCAGTTGTATGTGAATTGTTGGCCTGTACTGGCTCCCCTCCATATTTTCTGATCAATAGCTGTTAGTGCAAAACTGGGTGTGCTTAAGGAGTCCTGCTTCCCACTAGTGAACTGCTGCTATGGAATTATTTTTCTAACATAGGAAGGTACAAAAAGGTACTCAGATGCTTGTCATATCAGAATTTTGTGTATGTTGTACCAATTGCTGCATGTGCCACGTGAATGTCCTCATTTGCGTGGTAAAAAATAACTTTTCAAAGTGTTCAAAAAAGAAAATTTGTAAAGCAGGTGAGCTGTAGTCTGTGATAGCACTCTCTGCCTGCCCTGGTTTGCATATTTAATTATTCCTTCTTGTCTTTTTCAATCTAGAACGTGGTCCAAAACCATTCCTGGCAAGGTCGAATTCTTCTCCAGCGAGGGTTCCGACACCTCTATCCCCATCCCCATCGTGCCGCTTCCAGGCGTAGATGACTCCTACCCACCCCAGAAGAAATCCTTCATGATGCTCAAATACATGCATGACCACTACTTGGACAAATACGAATGGTTTATGAGGGCTGACGACGACGTTTACATCAAAGGGGACAAACTGGAGAACTTCCTCAGGAGCCTGAACAGCAGTGAGCCCCTGTTCCTGGGGCAGACCGGCCTGGGCACCACGGAGGAGATGGGGAAGCTGGCGCTGGAGCCGGGTGAGAACTTCTGCATGGGGGGGCCAGGAGTGATCATGAGCAGGGAGGTGCTGCGGAGGATGGTGCCCCACATCGGCGAGTGCCTGCGGGAGATGTACACCACGCACGAGGACGTGGAAGTGGGACGGTGCGTGAGGAGGTTCGCGGGGGTGCAGTGTGTCTGGTCCTATGAGGTAAGCACGAGGGGAATGGGGAGGTCTCTCTTGTGGGAGGTGGAGGGGAGGGTTGCTGTTGTATCCAGCAGTTCCCCCAGCCCTCGCCTCCCTCTGCAGCATCGCCATCCAACTGTATGGTTTCTACAGCTTTTTGTTTCCTGCAAGTGTCAGCCTTGGAAAGACCTGCAGAAAATTTGGAAATGCAGCAGTAAGGAGGGAAATGGAGGAACATTCATTATTCATAACAGATATTTTTATTTAGATAGAATGGGAATAAGCTTAAATCAAAATGGCCTCGAGTGCCTGTAGTCCTGACTGTCCAAGCCTCTTTTATCTTCTTTAGCCGAGTAGTCATGGTGTCAGCATGGAAAATGGATGATACAATTACCGTGTTTCTTACTGCAGTTGAAATGTATGAGGCTGACAGATGTTTGCCCTGACAACGACAGTTTTTCCCCAAACTGGAGATGTCTCATGGTGGCTGGCACTGTAACCCTGGATGCTGAGCTGCCTCCTGGCAGCCCAAATCTGTTGCTGCTCTGGGCACCCACTGGCAGCCCCATCCTTCAGGCGCCTGCTCAGCAGGTCCTTGATGTCAGCAGAGACAAGCCACCACCCTTACCAAAACTTGTGGTCTGCCCACACTGATGTGCCTGTAGATTTGGCATTTTGAGGGAGAAAAAATTAGAGAACCTGCTTGTGGCAGGGTTTCCTGCTGCTGTTTGTTGGGAGCTGACAGCTCCTCTCCGGGGGTGATGGGCTTCTCCTGCCTGGATGTGCCAGGCTCCTTGAAGTGAGTCCTGGGGGTTTGCAGACTGCCTGGTTGAAAATACCTGGTGGCTTTGAGCTGCACCTTCACCAGGGCAAATGCTGGTGGGTCTGCTGTAGAAATACAGGAGAAGTTGAAAGCAGAAGAGAAGTTGAACAGTTTGTCTCTGTACACAAACTTTTACGACCTGACGCAACTACGGCTTTGTCCTTTTATGAGATGTGGTGAAGGGGAGTTCTTCTGCCTGTGTGACAGGAGCTGTGGTCACAGTGATGTTGTGGTCACAGACAGTGACAGATACTGCTGCTGAGCCACTCTTTCACTGGCAAAGACTTGGGTTTAACTTTTGACACTGAATTTCTGCCCCCAAAAGCTGTTGTCTTGTTTCAGTTCACAGTTCAGCAACAGGGAGGCGTCTGAGGAAGGGGAAGGAGGTTTCCAGCTGCCGTTATTAATTAGTATCTTTTGTTCCTGGAGATTTTCTGGACTAACAGTGCCTCTCCCTGCTTTCAGACCTGGAACTAGTTTATGTCTTGCCAGCATTGTGGTTTAGCCATTCGTAAAGAATCAGTAACTTTTTCCACAGTTTTTAGCAGTGTAAAATTTTTACTATAGACATTCAGAGTTGAAATAACTTCTGCTGTGCATGCATGTACCATCTGGCATTTGGTAAGTTACTGAAGGTCAGCATTTTGGTCCTATTGAAAGTGGCAAAGAGCTCCTAAATTCAATATAACCAAATGTTGGATTGAAATACCCAACGATAGCACACAACTGCACTGGGAATGCTGTTTGACAGCATGCTTGACAGAAATAGATGGGGTTTTCTCATAATCAGTTTTGTTTGATGAGCTTCTGTTATTATCCATAATGCTGTATTCTCCTGAGTACCATGAATTGCTTAAAATTGGTTTGTGTGAAGTGTATAAACTGTTGGGTATTCAGAAGTAACCCATGAGTGTGGGATGTTAAGGCTCAGCTGTTTGGGAGAGTAGGAAGAGTTTCAGTGACAAAAGCACACAGCTTCTGCAAGAAGTAGGTCCACTCTCATTTAGTTGTGGCTTTTCAATTTAAATACCTGTTATCTTTTTTGATCTGGTCCTCATTGCCCAGATGAAATGTGCCTGGTATTTTATTTCAGATAAAGCAATAGCTGTGTGAAAAAACACAGCTGTTGCAACAGCTGTGTTAGGAAGGCTTGGTGTAAAAGTGACATTTTCCATGTCTTGTACATTCATGAACATCAAGTAACAGGCCACTGTAAGTGAATTGCAAGATGTTGTGTTTCACTGAGCTTCTGATGGAGCAAGAAGTTTATCTGTGCCTGCTCTGCTGGGGCACAGCCACCGCATCCTTCACAATTCCCGTCGGAAGAAAAGCTGTGACAGCACAAGGCTCAGCAGACAGAGCAGTGTTGGCCTTAGAAATCCCAAACCTCAGACTTCTCCTTTGCAGCCTGCATTTCTTATTCTGAAGAGGCTCAAGTGGCAGCACAAGCCAGGAGCTCAGGTCTCTGCAGTCACCCCCCAGCTTACTGGGTTTCGTTCTGAGTGTCTCAGGCGTGGAGTGCCCTCCTGATCCTCACCGTGGGTGGTTTTTTCCTGCACTGTTCTTGTGGTGGGCTCCCTGCCCAGAATCGTTTTACTCATCTCCATGACTGTCACTGCCCTTTTTCTCTGATTTTAGGATCCCACAATGTCTTTACTGTGCTGCTCATCTTCCCTGGCCCTGGCTCTGGTGGTGTGCCCGAATGCACCACCAGGCCTGGCTCTGTGTGGCTTTTCTGCTCGCAGCAGTCTGTCTCAAAACCCCCTTTTTCCCCCTTTCCTGTGTTTCTGTCACTCCAGTGCTCTCTGCAGTGCCTCTCAGACCACTTCATTGGAGTGGCATCAGTTATTGCCCGTTTCAAGACTTGTGAGGATTTGTTCACTCTCTTCCTGCCATCAGGAGCTTTTCAGCAGACACAGTAGAGGAATTGACGCCACCGTTCTTTGGACTTCCTGTGTCATCTCAGCACAGAAAAGCAGCAGCAGCAGCATGTGCAAGGTTGGGGACAACGGCAGCTCTCTGGGCTCTGGGGAGCTCTGACCCACCCAGGCTGCTGCTTTGGGAGCAGTTTGCAGCCCACAATGGATTTTAAGCTCCTGTGACCAGGCTCGGAGCTGTTGCCTTATTTGACAAAGGTTGAGTGAGTCACAGATGAGACATGGCTGTTAAATGTAAGTTCTTTAGGGCAAGGATTATTATCGTTGTAAAAACAAAACCCAGACTGTCGCTGCTGTTTGACAAATAGCTGTAAAACTCAGTGCTCTATAGGGTGGAGCAGCCAAAGCCAGAGAGTTTATGCAGCAAATTCTAAGAAAATAATCATGAAAAGAATGGAGCAGCAAAATGTCAGAAGCTTCCAGAGTGGAGCTTGAGAGTTTATGAAGAAATATAGAGTGTAGTCCTTTTTCTTGAAGAGAACTAAAGGCTTGGTGTGAACTTTCTCAGAAGTGGTTCTGCATTTCTAGTGAATATTGGTACTTTAGACTTCTGGTACATTGCTGGGTGTTAGTCTCAGGAAAGGATTGCTTACTTAAGTCTCCTTCCTTCTTCCCTTTCCTCCCACCAGTAGTTCTTCCAGTCCATGTCATGTGGATCACATGGAAATGGAAGTTTTGTTTTCTCCTACACTGCCACGTGGTGCCTTCACCCTGAGAACGTGTTCTGGTTTTGATGACAAGCTCTTTCATTTGTGGTTTAAACCATCCCAAAAGTACTGTTGATCTCAGTTTTGTGTCTAATATTTCCTTTAAATGCACCTGAATTACAAAGTCACTGCTGTGTGATTTGGTGTTGTTTCAGCCTTGTTTTGCAGCTGTTGCTGAGAATTGTTCTAATTTGTGGTTAACAGCTTTACGACTTTATTACAGGCTCTTTGTAGCTGCTAGAAGTTAAGGCAGTGCTGATATATCTCATTAATTTCTTCAATATTAAAACCCTTCTGACACACACTGCTTTCAGGTGATACCAGTTCCTTCCTCTGTGTCCTACAGTGCAATAGAAACAGGTGGATCCAGCTGAGCATCTTTTGCTACCTCTGACAGGTATAAATGACAAGTTATGCCTGTTTTATCTCCTGTTCTGATTGAGGTTGTGGGAGAAATTAGGTGAGATGCAGCACGTGTGTCTGTGTGGAGAAAGCAGTGCTTTCCTCCAAACTGCAACAAGTACTCTAAAATGTCCTGAAAGGAGACAGGAATTTTTACAATATACATGGAAAAGAAAGTATGACAAGGGCAGCGATCACACCAGGAAACGTGAGCAGCAGTGAAGAGCAGGTCCAACCTTTTGGGTGTTGGTGAGGGGAAAAAGTAGGGCAGTGGTAACCAGGGATAGCAGGGGTCTTTTGGAGAAGGGGGGCTTGAATTAACATTTTATGTGGTCTTTCATCTGGAGTAATTGAAGATAATTGCTACTCTGAAATTCACTGAAGTTTGGAGAGCCCTTAAAGTGCACATTGTATCTGCCAAGTACACTGGCAGTGCCAGAATGTACCATTTCTGGGATGGATGTTCCCAAGGGCAAAACTGAAGTTTATGGTTTTCTGTAAGACAGCCGGAAGTATAAAAAAAAATAAATTATAGTCATGCAGTGATTGATCAGATCTGAAAGACTGGAAAGAGGTGCTGCTGTTAATGGCTAACCTCCAGTTCCTTTGCTTTATCCTCTGCAAAAACCTTCTCTCATTAACAAAAAGAAGGTTTATCCTGTTGTGGCTGGGTGGTGAGTGACACCCAGCAGAGAGTGTGGTCTGAGAGCAGGGCAGGATGGGGTCTGTCAGGAGGTGCTGGGGCAGGATGCTCTGGAGCACCTCTGTTCTCTGCAGACACTGGGGGCAGTGGGGATGGACTGTGGTGTTTGGTTGTTCTTGCTCCATTAATCTCTCCTTGGACTCCCAGCCAGCAAATGAAAGATTTGACTTGTCTTCGTGGTAGGAGCTTCCAGCAGCACTCCTGAAATCAGACATTATTGTATGTGTGTATTGTCCTGCCTTCAAAGCTTGGACATTCTCTGAAGTCAGAGCATGGAAACTTGGCAAACCCTGACAGCACAGACACCTTATCTTGCTATGTGTAGCCCACTGCATCTCTTAATTTCCAAGAAACTGTGAAGTGAACTGTGTGTCTGAGACAGGGAGGTTACAAGCATGCCCAGAGTTTTAGGGTGGATGTTCATAAACTATCTTTCTTCCAGCACTAAATTTTATCTTTGGAACGCCTCAGAGATGTCTTTTTGGCTTCAGATTAAGATGTAAGTGGGTGGCCATGCATTCTGGGGATGGATGGAGACTGAGCTCCCTGAAGGTAATGAGGAATGGCATTTTGTCAAAGGACAGACAGGTAAGACTAGAGAAGAGCATTATCTGGGCAAGGGAGGTGATGCATGGGGCTCAGGGTGAAACAGAAATACATGACTGATGTGACAGGGAGTCCATGACAGCAGTGGGGGAGGCAGTGTGGTATGACCACTGTGGTCTAATTTTAGTGTTTGCTGAGGAGGAGGGCAGAGAGGTCACAGGAGAGAGTAAAGGCTACAGACTGGGTTTGTGAAACCAAGGTGTGAGTTAGGAGGATTTGGGAGGTTTGGAATGGGAGACAGGTCTCAGGTCTGCAGCCAGGTCCTGACCTGGCTCTTTCACTTCAGAAAATAACTAAGTATTTGAGAACCAAATATTCCAAAGAGGGAGAACTTGACATTAGTGAATGGTTTCTTACTGACTGCTGAATGCAGGTTGGTCAAGGTTTAGTCTGTGTTGTAGAAATTAAGAACAAATGTTGTAACAAAACTTGAGTCTGGGTCCCACTCACTTTCTGCAGAAGATCCTTTTCAGAGGGCAGGGCTGGGGGATGTGTGCTGACACAGAGAGGCCTTTCCAGGCTGTACAGCCTGTTTGGGACTGACCTAGTTTTTGTGAGCACATGGTTAATCTGTCCTTAGTTAGCTGGATGACTTGACCTAATGCCTAAGCTGAGGGTTGCTGAAATGAGGATTTTGGTGGTGTTGTGCAGACTCTTAGGAAGCTTCAGCCATGAATCCAGCAAACAAAAGTATTGCTTTCCCCCCATTACTGTTGTCTTGGAGTGCATTGTTTTGTTATAAATTAGGATCTGTGTGGCCTGTTGAGTTGAGGGAGACATCAGGATTAGTTTTTATCTGGAGGACAAGTCAAGAAAGGCTAATCCTTCATAGCATGACAGGACAAAGAACTCTAATAAAATAGCCCATCGTGCCAGTTTCTTAATTAAGGCACTCAGAAGATAGTTGGGGATTTGAGTTTGTTCTGTTGAACAGTACTGGGGATAGGCAGAAGGAGGCAAGTCCAAGACTAGAAGCTTTCAATTGTATATTTTTCTTTTGAACTGATGGGAAAGCCGTCCTGCTTTTGCAGGATAAAATCTTGCTTTACAGCTTGCTGGAGCTCTGAGACTCTGGTACTTGTGATGTGATCAGAGCTGCCCTGCCTTTTGTAGGGGAATCCCACCTGACTGGAGACCTTGGAAGGACACTGTTAAATTCCAAATCTAATCAATGTCAAACCTGGTAATACCTTTGTAGTCAGTTATCTCCTGTAGGTCAATGATATCTGACCAAACACTGAGCTGGCAAGTTTTCTTTTCCACTTTCTTTAATGTTTATTTCTGTGTATACAAGATGAAGGTGGGGGGAATAAACCATTTCATGGATACCTCTGTACCTCAGGATCTCTCTAAGTGTCCTGTGTGACTAGACAGTGATAAGAATAGCTTAAAAATTTGTCTGTCTTGACTGAAGGGGACACAAAATGTTGTCAACTGGGGCTCTCAGTATGGAAGTTTTTAGCTGATCTCTATGTAGAGGGTGACTGTGACCTGGATGCTTGGGGGAGGGAGGGTTAGTTGAGTTAATTTGGAGAGAATATTTGCATTTCTCCCCTCAATCTATTAAAGCCAAGTTCTGTGAGCAGCTTAAAGTACCAGCAGCAAGGAGGTGTCTGAGCCTGTGAGTATGGGAAAGAAAAGCCAGACTTGTTTGGTGGTGGGAAATAGAAATGAAGTGCTGATATGGGGAACGGGCGTAATACAAACTTAGCTGAGGTCACCAACAGGAGGGTAGGAACACACAGCTCAAATGCTTTCAGTGCTGCCTGTACCATAATTGGAGTATGGTGTTTTAAGAAATTCTTGATTTTTTTTTTCAATAAAAACAATTGAATTATCACCGAGAACAAACAAAACTTCGATTTTTTTTAATGGATGGATACAATGGGTCTTGGTGTAGTACCTGTTTGTCACTTAAAAAAAACCCCAACAACCAAATTTAGCATTAAAGATCATTTTCTTTTGAACTTTCAATGAATGAGCACAACCCAGAGTTGTTCCAGACAGTGGTTGTAGCCACAGTGATGTGTAGCACTGACTTGCTACGAAGGGTTTTCTTAATGCTTTGGGAAAGAATATTTCTTTCCTTTATATTCTTTTCCTAGCAGGCTGTGTGCTGAGACACTTCCCTTGCTCCCTGGGCTGACAGTGTACCAGGGCAGTGTCTGAGGATGCATTTGTGATCTGTACAGTCACATTTTCCCCAGTTCACACTGTTTCCAGTCACTGGTCTGCTGCCTGTGCTGGGAGAGGTCCCAAAAAGAGCTGTTAACACCAGCTGACTCCTCACCCTAGCCAGGAACTCCCAGTTCATCTCTTGCTTCTCTGAAATTCAGTGGCCCTGATGAACTTTATGGTCCCCCAGTGCTGACAAGGCAGAAAATGGCATTTGGTGCTGCTTTTTTCTTGCAGTTTGCATCTGCAGTTAGATGAGAACTGCACGTCTGGAGTGTCCCTGTGTGTTGTCCCTGAGTGTACCTCACATGTCAGGAGAAGGTTTGGCTTTTTAGGCTGTGGGGGAGAACCACTGGCCCGTGGATGGGCAGGGAAGATGCAAGATGACAACCTGCAGTACTTCAACCCTGCTTTGGCTGTGTCTGGTGGCCCTGGGGACGGGGGGAGTCTGTAATCTGACTGCACAGAGGATTAATTGCCCTGCATTTGTCTAACCTCATTTCCTGTAGACACCTCCCAGCTCCAGAGCTGCTGTTTTGTATTCTAAACCCATCTGATTTGGAGCAGAGAACTCAATTCTACTTTGCTGGACTGTTACACCATCTTAATTGATCTTTAAAATGCTTGAAACATTTTCGCACTAATTTCCTGCGTTAAAAGCTTATCTGGACTCCTGGTGGTGTGAGCTTTTCATGGTTATCAGCTGGAGACCTCTTAAAATCTTGCCAGAAATCCCAATTGCCTGAAGGGTGGGGATTATCTTCCTGCATGCCTAGACCGAAATGACCTTTATGTGTCACAAAGAAGTTGGGAACTTAATTGGAGACGTTTGGGGGACTAACTGCTTTTGTTTTCTTAAATTTTAAAGTTTCATCTAAAAGTGTATTTGGGAGTCCTTGCAAAACTGAAAGTTGAGTTCTGGTTACTTCTGGTTAGTTTTTTTTACGTGAAAGTCAACTTCTGCTTGTACCCTCAGTGAGAGCAAGTTAGTGTCTTTTTCAGTTGTGTCTTGAGCAAGTTAAAAGTGGTGCTACAATAATGAGACAAAAGTAAAAGTTGTGACAGAATTTTATGGGGAGTCTCTTGAGAACCTATTGAACTTCATGCCAGTTACTTGCAGCTTGTGTGGTAATGGTGACTTCAGGAAAAGAATCAATGCCTGTGTATAATTTATATTGCTATTAGGGACCCAAGCTAATAGAGACCATTATTTTAAAGGCTCTTTGAATAGGAAATGTCTGTTTGTCCATTTATGTCTTGTCCATACTTCAGTGTTGTGCCCTGATGTGAAGTATTGGTGGCAAGAGGAGGGCCACTACAGTGAGCTCCCTTTTCCAGGTGAGCATGGAAGCAGTTTTTCCTTTTCACAGAGAGCTTTGCAGCCTGTGTGATGCCATTTTCACCTGAGCTGCTGGCAGGGACTCACTCCCAGGGCTGCAGTGCAGATGAAGCTTCAGTGGTCAGCTTCTGTGCTTGGTGATCTGATGTCCTGGGAGCATTGCCATAAACAGCTTCATTTGGGCCTGTGCTGGTTTATACTGAGAACACATGGATGTGAGCCCTGGATGTTTGTGCAGAGCTGTGAGATGAGGCTCCTGGAGCCAGTGCTTTGGAGTCATTAGCTTAGAAAGAGGTTTAGGAAAAGGCAAAAGCACGACATGCTCTTGTGTAATGAAGAGAGCACAGGTAGGGTCATGCCCACTGGATCTAACTTTCATCCAAGTCTCTGGGTTTAATCCTTCCTACTGAATGGCTTTAGGGAGCTCCAGCTGAGTACTGTATTTTTGTTCTTGGAAGCAGTCTTCAGAAGCATCCGGTACGCTTTGTGGATTAAGCACAGGTTCTTACACAGAGGCTAGGATTAGCAATGAAACAAATGGGAACCCATGGTTTGCACTCAGCCAGCAGTTCATTAGAAAGCAGAAAAGGGTAGTAGAAAACTGCCTGCAATTCCTGAAATGCCACTGTCACCTTCTTTCAGCTGCAAAGAAAAGCGTGTTATCAGAAAAATAAAGGAGGACATTACCAGAAAGCTCCTCTACCTCAGGGCTGCCCCAGCTCTTCTGAGGAGGCAGCCAGCACTTGGATGTTGTGTCCTTGCCTGCTGTCCTCGTGGCTGTGCTCAGCCATGTGTCAGAGTGTCTTCTGAAAGGCAGGCACAAGTCTGCTCATGAACACTTGTTGCCTGCTCTTGTTCATGGTTGCCACTTCAGATTGGTGCAGCTGGTTCAAAAAGCGCTCCGAGAACGGCAGCGGGGTATTAATGAAGGTTCCTCTGCTCATGGGCTTTCAATGGGTGTAATTACTTGGCAGTAACTACTTTAAACCTTATTTGAATTAAGGCTACATGTTTTGGCTGGTTATGTCACCACTGTATTAGTGAGGAATGCAGGAGAGAGTGCTAGTTTGCATTAACTGAGCTGCGTTAATCCTTTGTAACCATACTTTTTATTGTGTGTTACTGTCTTACAGAGAGAGAAAACACTAGCCCAAGGGACAGCAGAATTCACTCCTCAGCATCTCTGCTTAAGGGCAGTGTTCTTTGTCCTCAGAAGGACAAAGCTCTTAGTAGATGGGTTGTTGAGAATTAACATTATGTATAATTCTGCATAGATATTCAATGGGGAACTGTCTGTATCTAAGGTCTGAATTTTCTATAAAGCATTTTTCCTGCAGTCCCCCTCAATTAGGGTGGGTTAGTTAGGGTGCAGAGTGGGTTAAATGCCTGCCCCATTTTTTTTAATGGTTTTGTACAGTCTTCAGACCATATGCTTGAAAAAAAGTCTTGTCCAACATGAGTGACTCAGAACATACACCTCACATTCATTGTCCAGGTCAGTGAAAATATTGTGCCCTTGCATGTGTATCTTTCCTGTCCTGACCAAAGAGAAATTTGCTTAACCTTATCATAGATGATTTATCAAGAAACCTTACCCTCACCTTACCTCTACCTTGTTTGTTTAACCTTATCACAGATTTAACTGGCATACTTGTTTTTATATCCTTTTCTTATTGAAGATACTTCCTAACATCTTTGGCCAAGGGGAACTTTATTTAAAAAAAAGCAAACAGCCAACAACTGTGAGACAATAGCAGATTTAATCTTCATAAAGCAGCAGGGCTTTATGCTTCCCCGGGAATGTTTGCTAACTGTGGCTTTTCCAGGTTTTAGACAGAACAATTTTTCTTTGACTTTTTCAAATATTCTTTTTTTCCCCCCCTTCTTTCTGCCTCCCTGGAGTTGAAACATGCACCGCAGTCACTGCGAGAGCCTTTTGCAGTTGCACTTTTTCTTGCTGTGTTTTACTGGGCCCAACTGGAAGCTGCTTCTGATCCTGTGGAATAATGTGTTTGGCTGAATCCTGAAGTTTGCTGCTGCTGTGTGTGCTTGTGCTGAGGAAAAACCGTCCACATGGTTTCTTATCTTCCCTAGGCCAAAAATAACACCGCGGCTCCTGTGGCCTTGAAGAATTAGCCTAATTTCAGAACTGCAAACTAGGGCGAAGATGAAAAGTGTGTTTCAAAATATATAAAATAGCAGCTGGGTGCTTAAGCACGAGGATGAAAAGCCTTTGTCTGGGGCTTTGGTTGGTGGATCACAAGTATTTGTGATGATCTTCTGCAGGGACATGCCTCTGCTGAATGTCAGGTGGGCCTCACTTTAAACCAGGCCGTGTAGTTCTGACATGGGAGCTGCAAGCGAGGGGGATGGAAGGTGAGGGAAAAGTCATCTTCCCTGTGGCTGCAGAGTGGCTCCTGCAGATCCCTGACGTGGGTTTTTCCTCCATCCTGCCTTGTGCCATCTGCCCTGGGGTCCCTGGTGCAGGGGAGGTGTGAAATGTGTAACTCCGTTTTCCTGTGAGGTGGTCAGGCCGTCTCCCGTACAGAAAATGCCTTGTTTCTGTTCAGCCAGCACAAAGGCTCTTTTATAGCTGCTTGGCCATACATCTGTCGAGGTGCCTCAGACTGTTAGCACTGGTTACTGTTTGAGGTATGCAGCTCCCAGGCTGTGATGTACAGTGATATGTTGTTTATATGTTGCCTCCCTTTCCTTTTGAGGGTAGGGAGCTGTGCTGTGTCCTGCCCTGAACAAAGCTGGTGTTAGTTATGGGATGGAGCAGTAGCCTGGAGATTTTCTCTTTAAAAGCAGACTGGAATCCTTCTGTTTCACACTTCGAATTAAACGTCTGAATTTGGCAGTGACTGCAGGACAATAGAACTTTCTCTGGGGAAAAGTGTGTTCAGTTTCTGCTCCAGAGACAGACCTGGCTTGAAAGACATTGTGTGCACCATAACAGAGGCACCCCAGTCCTTCACCAGGCACTTAAATGGAAAAAAACCCTGACTTCTTAAAATTTTTGAACTTTATTGCAGCCTTTGGATTAATTTCCCCATCTTTTCCCCACCTTCACTGTTACTTTTTTTTTCTCCTGCACGTGTCCTCATGCTCGTTCCACAGACACTTTGCTGAAATCAGTCCTGTCCAGAAATGCACACTCATGTTCTGAAATGTAAGGGAGGGAGTGAGAGAAGGCTCTGTAAACTGACAAAGTCCTGGTGATTTGAGAATCTCTGAGTTTGTCTCCTGTGGTCTTCAGACATCTTGAGGTTTGCCATCCCGTCTCCTATGTTTGGTTTCCTAAGTTGGTTTTTTTAACCCCGCAAAGTTATCTGACAGCTTTTCAGTTCCATTCCCAAATAGCTTTCTGATGTTGTCACTGCTGGCTTCTTGACTCAAAGTAGAACTTGGGTGGAAAAACAACTTTTCATCAAATTACCATGAGAGAAGTCTCATGGGATGGAGGAGGAGCACGAGGGGGATGTACTGTTTCATGTTAAGCTCTTTTGCTTTGACGTTGATCTTCCCTTCTGCTCCATTAGTTTGGATAAATCAAGATATTTGGTAACTGAGTGTGGCAAAAGGTGACTTGGGGTGGGTCCATGGCACTTTACACCACTGAGTCCCTGTCCCTTGAGAGCAGCAGCTCTGCCCTGTCCAGGCCTTGATGTCGACACCCAGTTCTGCCTTGGAACATGTGCCTGTGCTTGCTCCCCTCTCCAGGGAGTATTTCTTGTTGAAGATCTGTTTTGGCTTTGAAGATGCATTTAGGCTTTTTTGTGGCCTGTTTCACAAGAGGGTGAGAAGTTACTTTTCAGCTTAATTTTAGACTGGCTGTCATTCTTGAGCAAACTTGAAGTGTGGTTTTGACCTTGCTTGCCGGGAAACTTGGAGGAACCTGGTTTCCCAGTACATTGAGGGAACTGTTACCCCGGGTCTAGAATTTTGTGCTTTACCATCAAAGGGCTTTGCAAACCTTTCCCATGCTCCTTCCACGCTGTGGAACAACAGCTCTCCCTGCATGGCACGGGGTTATCCCCAGGGCACAGGAGGAGGTACCGTCAGGGCAAGGTGTAGAGTGTAAGAGGTCCTGACTCTGTGTCCTGCAGCCAAACCACACCTTCCCTCCCCTCTTTCACCAGCCACTGCAATTAAAATTCCACTGTCAGGGCTGAAGTGAGGTGAGGCAGGAGCAGACTTGTTTTCAGGAGGGAGAGGGAGAACCACATTCTCTGCTGGAATGGACCTTTTCCTAGAGCAGGATCAGGAAATGTCCCCTCTCCACCTGTTCAGGGGCAGAAAAGTCACAGGCAGAAATTTCAAAAATAATCAGCATGGCGTGCTCCAGTTCCCAGAGGGCATCAGAAGGAGAATGAATTGAGCTGGGAGCAAGGAGCCCTGCAGACAAACCTGCAGTTCTCCATCAGCCTTTCTGAACCGTGGCTCAGGGGAATCACTGGAGATGATTTCCTAATAAAACTGAGGGAGTCCAGCTTGCAGGGGTGCAGATGAGACTCTTCACTGGCAAAGACTGACTCTTCACCAGGGAGCAAAGTGGAGCAATGGGAAAAAACCTCTTGGAGGTGAAAGGTGGTGAAAGCAAGAGAGCCAAAGTGAAACTCAGAGGGGGTTCTTATTAATGTGCTGAAGCCTAAGTAATTTCAAATATTCTAAACAGAGGTCCCATGAGTAGAGATACAAGGGAACCAGATTCCTTTGGCATTTGCAATATCAGGCAGGCTAAAGTAAGTGCTCTTGTGCAATGCTCTGCTGAGTGCTTACGGAGCAGATGTTGCCCCTTTTGTAGCTGCTGCTCCAAGTTTCTTGCCTGGGTAAATCAGGGAGCTGTTTACAGGTGCTCATCTTTGCAGAGGACCAACAGAGGGGCAAGTTTTGAGGTGGGAAGTGCTGAGGAGGAAAAGCAGTCACTTGGAGATGTGTAAAGAACTACTTCCTTAAGGAGTGTCAGGATGATATGAAACTTAAATGTGCTTAACCTTAGTAGCAGTTTCTCTGAGAGTAGGGAGGGCTGGGTGTGTGGTGGGGGTGGGCAAAGAAGAACTGATAGGCCTTCAGAAAGGAAGTTTATTCTAAAATAAACGTGGGTAAACAATAAAATGTTACAAGGTGAAAGCTAAGGAACAACCTGCTGTTTTCCCTGGCTCTTGCTGGCACACAGCTCTAATCCTTAAAGCCGGAAATCATATCTGATGGGCTACAATAATCTTATTTTTCCTAGACGTAGAACTCCTGTATGCCTGTCTCCCTTAGGCAAGGTGGAATACCTGCCAAGAAAGCAACATGCTGTGAGCCTCAGCTGCTTCCACGTGCCAGCAAAACCATCCTGCATGGAAGTGACAAGTGTGTTGCTGATGGGATGTGTTCTGGCGTGGCATCTGAGTTAAATCCAAGTGGGAGCACTCGTGCACCTGACTGATGGGCAACAGGAAAAACTGCTGCCTGACTTGTAGCTGGTGTAATTTCATGCCTAGTTACCATGCAAAACAGTCAACTCTTTAGAGGTCTGAAAGTGACTTCTTAGAGTATGTTTTCTTCCTGTCCGAGCAGAGAGCGTGCAGTGAAGAACAGTGGCTTGGATTTTGTTTTCTTTGGTAGCCAATATAACGTCACTGGTTGTCTTTGTGTCTGCCTCTCTTTGTGTGGTGGGACAAAAAAGCCGTGTCCCGTTTGGGAATGCAGCCAGTTTTATCAATATGATGATTATATTCAGAAGAAAGGAGCTGCAGTGATTCTTGTGGTGCCTCAATGGTAAATAATAGTAAAATATGGCTGTCTCTTAATATTCTGGTTAGACTCCCCCGGTTGCCACACACTGGAAAGCACCCCTTTTCATGTAGCTGCATGCTCATGCACTCTGTGGTCAGCTAAAGTAAATGTGTGTGCTGGAATGTAGCAGAATCACTGTAAAATATTCCAGACCATGTTCTTGAGCATTGTCACTTAGATGGTGCTGTTGCAGAGCTGGGGTTTTTAAAATTTATTTTTAAATCTTCAAGTGTTTGGTAGAGTTGCTGCAGTCCTTTCTAGAGGCTTTGGGGATAAAACCATAGCTATAACTTTGCAGCTTGGAAATATCTGCACAGACTCAGTTCTGCACCCCACACCAGACAATAATGAGCACTGAAAGCTAAACTGAGCCCATTGATATGGTGATGATCAGTACTTTTTTCTTTCTGATTAATATTCAACCTGTGTCTTCTATAACGTTTCAAACAGACCATGGGATTGTCCATTCTCCTCAGATCCAGTTGCCCTGTGGATTTGAGCGTGTCCTGCCAGGGAAGCTGTTGGCACTGTGTCCTGTTAGGGCAGTATCCCTGTTGGCCTGTGGTGCTGTGGTTATGTGGATGGTCCAATTTGGGTTATTTTTCATTCCTTGAGAGTGCGCCTGGGCTGGAGGTGATGGACTGCAGCGTGGAGAGAGTTCCTTCCACGTTTGATCCGCTGCAGCGTGGAGCCTGTAATCCCACAGGGGCTGCTGTATCTCAGCTGGGAGTTGTGCAGGAAGTGCAGAGGACTCTGTGCTCCAGCCCTGGCCTTGGAACACTCACGTGCCAAGAGATTTGAGAGGAGCAGTGAGTGGCAGGACACCACACAGTGCCATGGCCAGGACTGAGTGAGCAAGAGCAGAACTACGTACTTTGAATGACGTTTTAACTTGAAGCAAATTCAGTTTACACAAACAGCTTGGGAAAGAGAGAACTTCTTGCATGTGTTTTAGGAGAGCTTTCTGGCTGCTCTGCCAGCTCTCATCTGCCCTGTTTTCCTTGTCACCTCCAATGTGGTGTCGCCACATGGTTTCTCTCATGGAATCAAGAGCTCACTGGCCACCGAAGGAGGCAGACTAAGAGGCCAGCAGGCTCTCAGAGGCTGGGGATGAGCTGTCCTGTGGCTCTTGGACATCAGATGATGTTTGAACGAGGCAATGTAGCATTGGGAAGGCCAGCACCCTCTCCATCTCAAGCTGGCTTTTGGCAGGTGTCCTTTGGGTGTTGAGAGTGGGGACTTGGATATACAGGTTAACCAAGCTGGGATGGAAAATCTCCCAGGTGTAACTACAGGAAATGTAGTTCCAACATCCCAAAAGGGCAAGAGGAAGGGTCTGTGTCAGGTGGCCAAACACACCTTCCCTCCTGCCCCCAGCACTTCAGCTGAAGGTCAAGGCTGAGAGCTCTGCTTTTCATGCCAGGGTAGCCAGGGAAGCTCACAGCCATGTAATGTCATTGGAAGTAGAAAATTCATAGGATCTGAAGGGGAATTAAAACACAAGGGCATTCAGAGAGTGCTGGGGCACACTCATCTCTGGATTGTGCACTTCAAACCAGAGCTGCTGCTGGGTAAATCCCTGCTTGCCCAAACCACAGCAAATTTAACAGGATAATAGTTTGGAGAGATGATAGATCACTCTGTTTGTTGGTTTCTCTGTCTTCTGTTTGTGTGGAAATGCTGGAAGAAATGGGGATTTGTACATGTAAATATATCTAAATAGATCTGTATATGTGCACCTCTGCTCCCTGAAGGGAGAAGGTGCCCCACAGTCAGGGATGTGGAGATGCTCTCCTAGCAGTTCTACATCATCTCCCCATGAGCTTTCAGGAACTGGAGCTGTTGGAAGGAGCAGGGAAATGAGGAGGGAGAGAAGTGAAATACCATGTGAGGCTCATGCAGCCTTTATTTCTCGCTCTGCAATAAAGATGACCTTGCTGGCTTGATTGCTTTAGGTTTGCTGCAAATCTCATCCACTCAGCAAACTGCTGGAGGGAGCTTCTGGCAATGTCTCCAGGTAACAGTAATAAAACCCCAAGTGATTATAATATTATTTCATTTGTAACTGAATTAAATGCATCGGGGATCTGCAGCAGAGCAGTTATTTGACAGGGTATGCAGGCAGAGGGAAGGGCTGGGGAGTGGCTCAGGCTTCCCAGCATTCTCCATAGGCACAGCTCAGGATGTGAGCTTTTTTCTTCTAGAAAAAAAGATTTCTAGGAAATGCAAGATGAAGTGGCCTTTGTTTGGACTGGCCACACAATCCCCTCACGAGCAAACACTTTATCATGCCAGTTAGGCTGTGATGAGTGATGTATTACAGTAGCAGGCTTGTTGCTCAGTGTAACTGCTGCTGCCTTTATGGCCAGAGAAGACCAGGCAGAGAGCTTGCTTGAAGCAGTTCAGTGCTAAAATTGCTGTTACAGCCCTTTGAAGAGAAATCCCTGTGGCAGAAGGCTTTCACATTTATTAATTAGTCTCATTTCTCTACCTTGTGAAAGAAATAATTCCAAAACTTAAGAATCAAATCCAGGTAAATTTTTATTTAATGAAGTAACCTTATAACGAGAATCTTGTAGTTACACAAAAATGTCTTAGAAGTGCCTTTTGTAGTTGTAAAACGCAGTGAGGGTATTTTTTTTCTTGCATTCCCCCTCCTCCCCAGCAAAACCTCACTGAGCACGTCTGGACAATGAATGTTCTTTTGTAGGGATGAACACACAATCTCAGAGGTTAAATTTGCCCTGTAAGATGTTTGCACTCACATAAAGCTCTTTTATGTGTGACATTTCCTGCATTATAGCAACCAGCTTCAAAAAATGGGTGTTTAACAAAGATTTGACTTCACATAAGCAAGGCTTGAGTTACCTTTTAAAAATGTCAGTGTCACTCAACAAAGCCCTTAACACTCTCCTCAGATTGCTCCCAGTCCCCTCCCTGACCTGGTGCTGGGGTGTCCAGGACTTCAGTGGGTCCAGCTGGGCAGTTCTTACTGTTGTGAGTCTGGGAATTGCTCGTCCAGCCTGTGATAAAGGTGCATTTTCTGTCCTCCCCAGAGGTGCATCTAACACCTTGGGTACCACAGAGGCCTCCAGTTTGTAAATCACTGGTGAAGTCTCTCAGTTGGGTGGAACTTCATCAGGGCAGAAACTCAGCACAAGGCTCTTCTCAGCACATCCCTCCCAGGAGAGGTGCATTTTGTTTTTTTAAAAAAATTCCTTTTATCCTTTCAAGACTATCACCCTTAGGACTTTACAGTGCATGGAGCAGACTTTTTGCTTCACATGGGCAGCTGTGTGTCCACTTATTGGCTCAGGTCACTCCTCTCCGTGCATTTGGTTGCCTTTTTTCACACTTTTTCTTCTGCAGATAGACTTTGGACACTGCTTTTAAAATTATTCAAATTTCCATCTTGACTAGAAGAGGCTGACCACTGAAGCTGCCTTGCTTTTAATGCTATTCAGGATGTGTCTTTTTTTATCTCTTCTTTTTTTTCCTTTCCTCCTCCAGTCAAGTCTACAAAGAATACTCTGTTTTATGTGCTTTATATGTTTGATTTCTTCTTAAAAGACGACTCATTTCCTCTACTTTAGAGGTATTTTCTTAAATCTGTCACTTCCTGTCTCTTTGCTGTCTGATTTGCCAGTTTTTACATTTTTTTGCAACTGTTCTGCACATTAAATACTCAAATCCTTCGGGAATTGCGTCTTGCCCAGGCGAGTGAAACTTCTTTTTTATTCTCTGGCAAGAAATGTTTGACGATTAATTTAATTGCTAAATTGGCTTCTAAGCAGAAGCAGACTTGGAAAACTGAAGGAGAATTAATCACGCTAGGTTAACAGAAGGGACTTGAAAACGTGAAAGCTGCACCAGAGACGTCAGTGAAAGCTGAGGTGTACAGTAGCTAACAAACTTTTAGTATTTTATCATACTTTTTTTGTTATTATTTCTTGCTGGCTTTCACTGCTTTTTGCCTGCTTGAAGAACAGACTGTTCCCTCCCAGGGAGAGAGGAAAAGCTCAGATCCATGTGCTTGTGGGATGTACCAAGGCCTTCACCCTTCACCTGTCCTGCAGCAAAAGGAGCGCCCTCAAACAGCCTCATCCTGACAAATGTTTCTCTTGAACTTTCTGCAGACACTCCCACTTGATTTACAAACAATTGGAAATTAATTCTGCTGTAGTAAAATGCTCAGTTCAAAACAGTGAGTGCTGTATCAGATGACATATAAGATTATTTTATAAAAAATGTATTTATACTGAGAGGGAAACACAAATAAGTTGCAAGAGGTACTGCTAAATAAGACCTGGCATAAGGTTGAATTTTCCTCTGATGTAAATAGGTGTAACTTGATCAGGTAGCAAGGTTATGCTGATGTACATCAGCTAAAGATTAGAAATCTTGTAGATAATTGCATACAAGTACTACTATAAAGTACTGACGTCTAAAGGATAGGGTTCTCAGTATTCTATTAAAACAAATTGAATCCCTGTTGAAAAAGTTTCTGCTTGCAAGACTATGTGTTTTGAGTGAGCTCAACTTCATGGGACTCCAAAGGCATTATTACAACTTCTGTAATTACCCAAAATAGCTGTTCTGTACATAAGATTGGCATGACATTAAAGCTCAGTGTCTTGGACTTTTGCAGGACTAGGCTCCAGTAATGACTCTTCCATTATCGAGCTGGGAATCTCCCTTTGAAATGCATAAGATCCTTTGTAATACTGGGGGTGAGGTACCAAGCTGTAAAATGTCTGATTTTTAGTAACCATTCCAGTAAGATCTCCTGTTGGTGGGAAATACCAATAGGGCCTTGCACATACTGTGTCTTGGGGGAGAAATGGGAATTTTGGGAGAAAAATTGTGTTTGGAGAGGTAGGAGAAGCAATTTCATTAAGGGTTATCTGTTTTACCTGCTGTCTCCATTGACAGAGGGAGGGATTAGCACTGTTGTGGCAGTACTAGGTTTGATGTTTGGAAGTTAAATGAAGTGGAAGAAAGAAATGAGAAATTATAGGTGTGAAAAATGCTCCTACATAGGTAAAACCACTGAAGTTATTCCATACATTAATAAGTGACATGTCTTGTAAAATGCACGTATAATACTAACTTCTGCAAGATGCCTGTAACCTGAATAAACACTTTCCTGCAACACCTAGATAAAGACATTGAGGTTTTCTGCATTACTTGCCATGTGTTAATTCAGACATGCAAATTATGACTGAAGAATTTGATTTCCATAGTACAGGAAGTATTTTCTGAAAAACAAGCAACCCCAAATGGTATCAGCATTGTGCTGAACATGGACCTATGCTTCGAAAATCCTTTTTTAAACTGGCTCCAGTCAAAAATCTTCTACTGAATATTAATTATTTTTGCATTTGTTTTTCAGTAAACGTTAACAGTCTAAGAACTGCAGTCTATTGATCATTTTCCCATGATTTATGTAGTTAGTTGAGCAGAACAAATATAAATCTGAATAGTTTTGAGCGTTTTTGTTTGGTTAGGTTTATCAGTGGTTATAAGGTAAATGAAAACACAGCTGTGGTTCAGGCAGTCCTGCCCAACTGAATGGCTTGGTACTTACACAGGTGATTAAATTAACAGTATCTCGTGCACACTGGCACATAAATTGAGATCTAAAATGCCAGAGTTGTAAATACACATCATTGATGCACAAATTTCTGACGTACCCTTGTGCTGAAGGGCTGGTAAAGTGTTGAGCAACTGGTAAAGGCTTCAGCCTATGGATGGGAAAAGTAACACGAAACTATGCAGTCAACATGGAATTTCCTAAATGGAAAAGGGCAGGGTGTTTTTATAATAGAAAAGAGTAATTGGACTTGACATGACATCTGTAAACTTTACTTTTCCCCTCCCTTGAAATCCCATGGGAAAGCCCAGGACTTCCTTCTTGCTCATCCTGTAGTTGTGTTCTAGACATTTCTCAACCACTTTTCAGTGGCTTTTTCGTTAGTCCCTTGGGAGTTCTGTTTTTTTCCCTTTAAGTTGTAGCCAGATAGCATCTTACCCTAGGGTCAGAGGAGAATACCTTAGTTGTTACACTGTTAACTGGTTCCTTCACATTTAGGTTATTGTTTTACAAATCTTTGTAATATTTTCGTGGGTCATGCTTTGGCTCCTTTCAAACCAGTGGCATTACTCTTTCCTGTGCACAGTCTGACATGTATTAGGGAGATTGCTGGGGTCATGTCCTCCACAGACTTTAATTTCTGGTGCTTTTCAATCTTTCCCTGCAACCAGATGACTTTTGGACCATTCTCTTTTTTGCTGTGGTGGTTTTGCACTGCTTCACCACTGTGCCTTGCACATCTAGTTTGCTTCAACCTGTTTTTCTCCTCTGATTGCCACCCAGAGGATCTTGTGAGCTCGTTTAACAGCCTTCAACCTCTGCTCTCTACCTGTTAATATTTTTCTTTGGATTCCTACCATCCTCTGGAGCATTGCCTCTTGCTAATTGAGAGCTAATGCTAAGTAGGGCAAACATTGTAAAGAGCAGCTTTTCCATGAAGAGCCTCTTTAATTGCTGGCAGGAGAGGGTAATATCTGTAGTGTTTCCTTTCCCTTTGCTAATGTAGGTTCAAGTATTGCCCTTCCTGCTGTATGTGAAAGCACTTTACTGCTTTGTACTTGATGGTGGTGATTAATGAAACTTTATGGCATTCAGGGTTATTTTTGGTATCAGATAAAGAAATGGGCATCTGACTGTGTGTATTTCAGTAATATCAGCCTTATGCTTATGCAAGAGCTTCTGAGATGCTGGTGGTTTTCTGTTTGGTTTGGGAGGAAACATTACTTGGACACAACAGACCAAAGGGACCCTCCTGTGTTAGGAAATCCTCAGAAATGCCAGGTCAGTGGCTTCAGTTCTTACCTGGCCACTGGACTTTGGCAGGTTTCTCAAGCAGTGTTCAGACAGTTGCCCAAAGCTGGGACCCAGTTGTGTGAGCAGGTGCTGTCTCCTGGTTTTCACCAACAGATCTTGTGCTTTCCTCCTCCTCCTCCATGTCCTGGAAACATGAACTGTTCAGTGGAAAACTTCCCTCACAAGACAGAGATATTAAATATTTTTGTCAGCTGAACTTTCAATTCATACATGGGCTGGGTTGCTTTTAATGGGAATGCCTCATTTTGTTTCCCTTCTCTTCCATCTCTTTAATTCTGCTTTGTCCTTTACAGCACTCCAAAGGGCACAGCAGCAAAAAGGGAACACCTGAACAATGCAACATGAAGCCAAGAGCTTTTTATATTTGAGTTAATATGCTTTCTTAAAGATTTGGCCTGGGGCTAGGCGTGTGCAGGTGGGAAAGGTGGAAAGACACATCTGCTTTTTTACTGATGTCTAAAGGTTTAAGGGCAGTTGTGGGGTTGTTTGTTCTTCTGGTGATCAATAATACTGATGGATCAGGGTTTCTGGCTCTTGGAGTTTTTGTTAGNNGCCAACAGTGCTGGGTTTTGGACTGGTTAATCTGTGCCAACAGTGCTGGGTTTTGACCCATGTGCTTGGTTGGAAAACCCCAGCTGGCCTCAGCACTGAGGTTTGGGCTGCTCCTGAACCTGAGAGGCTTTTTCACTTATCCCAAAGTGGTGATGGATCTGACCTGCTGGACCAATCTAACCTGAAATGGAGGCTCATTAAAATCTAGACACTTCTTAAGCACTGGCATGGCCAAGAGAGCAGAGCACTTGCAGCCTGACACTTTCACCCAGGCTCCCTGAACTTTTTTCATTTGTTCAAAATGTGATTTCATGGGTATGAGTCTGTATCAGTATTTAGTTTTAAGCCAGCAGCTTTAATTAGGCTTTTGACAGAGACAAAGGCACTTCTGTAGTAGTTCATTAACTTTCCAAGAGTTTTGTAGACACTTGGATGTCACTTCAAAAGGTGAGGAGTGTGTCTTTGTGGAGTCCTTTTTACCTCTGATATTCAAATCATCTTATCTTGCCCTTGAAGCTGTAGGTGGAAGTTAGGCTGGTGTTCATTCCAGCCCTGCACCACTCATTCTGTTTGTGTTGTGGGCTTTTCTTCTGTATAAAAAGGGGAGGATTTGTTAGTTCATCATAGCTCTTAAGCTGGGGTCATGGATGTGAATATTAAAACTGAAGGACTTTTTAGATAGGAAACAGTTTTGAAAAGTGAACAGTTTGGGAGTTGTTTCTTAAAAACTTGTTAATAATGATTTTTGTAGTTGGAACATGCTGTTTTTATAGTATTACCTTGAAAATGTTCTCCTTTTTTCTTTGCCTTTAAAATAAATAGTATTACATGGTTATGGAAACTTAAATAGCAAAAAACTCACCTAAATTTTACTAATATATGCAATTCCATACACTTTTCAAAATGCTGGAGTTTGAAGGACAGAATGAAGTTACTTGTCCTTAATCCTTTTTTCTACTAAGAATTATGGCTCCCACAACAAAATCAGACATGAAAAAGGGATTTTTGCAGCAGGGCTTTGCCTTTGCTGTATCTTAAGCACAAAGATAAGCATGTTTATGCTTGAACATGACGACACTGTGGAAAATAATTGTTGATCTGATTAACTCCATTGAGAGGGAGTTTGCCTTCCTGTGCTTGCTGGGTGTTCATCTGCCCGGGGCAGTGAGGGCTGTGCCACAGGAGCTGCTGCTTCATTTCCACTCTGCAGCCACTCAGAGCATCCAACAAGTTTGGACAGCAGACAAAAGACAGGCCTGCAAGAGTCCCTTCTGCATGTCAGACTTTGACAAGTTTGTGTGTTTAAAGAAGCTGGAAGTAATAAAGGCTGAAGCAGAAGAGGTTCTCAATACCTTTAGGAAGAGCCATGTGTGATTTTTTAAAATGCTGCTAGATTATTTTGTTGGTTTTGTTGTTGTCTGTCTTGGCTGATTTTTTTTTCCCTGTGAAAAAATGGATTTTTATTTTCACCTCTTTTTCTTTCAATCCAGGCATTCAGGAAACCTGAAATTGAAATTGGCTTGTATTGATGGCTAGATAGAACTGAGAAGCAGACAACTGGAATTTCTCTCTCAGAAAGCAAGTATTCAGTTAAATAAGTAAATCCCCCTATGACAGTTTAATCCTAAACTGAGCACAGAGTCTCATGCAATGAAACAAATGTCCACAATATTAGGGAGGACTCTCAAAAGCCTCGTTTAACTGCTGGAAATAAAGACATGTTAACGTGCTGCTCATTCCATAAATATTTCCCAGTTGTAAGCCATAATGGACAAACACATTACCTTTCACCACAGTGGTGATTAAGAATGGCAGGATTGCTAAAGCATCAGCATACAAAACTCTCCTAGAATGTGCACCCACGTGAGGTGGTGTCTTTCCTCTGTCCTTAACTTTTGCCATAGCTGGAATGCAAAGCTTGGGGCAACAATGCCTGATGCTGAGTCTCTGTAGGGTCAAACTTAGGGGAATCACTTATTCCCTACCTGGACTCCAGATTTTGAAAGGGCCTGTGCTTTACAAATTCAGTCTTCAAGCCCACCACATTAAAGGATAAGGTGTGATGGAAGGATCTGTATTTCCTTGGTTTGATTTAATCTGTTTTTTGTCAGTCTGTAGACCTGTTTCCTGTGTGTCCCTGCCAGGTGGATGTGTTTGTGCCTCACCTTTTGCTTTGTACTCTCTCTTTGTACTCGCTCTGCCTGTACTTGCCTGTTATGTGTCACCTCACTTTCGGCTTGTTTAGTTTAGAGGTCAGAGAGAGGTTGGATTTTTTGTTGGATTTTGTTGTTGTTGTTGTTTGTGTTTTCTTGGCTGCTTTTTTCTTTTTGTATTGTTACCAAGCCTCATGGCTTCTCCTCTGGGGTAAGAGAGTGCTTTTGGCCACCCCAGGACTATAAATTATAAACAGAATTGTCTTTGACTTGCAGATTTTGAGCAAATCTTTCTTGGAGTAGCACTGGAGGTGGCGATTAGAGCCGAGGTTGGTTGTCTGTTGAGTGTGAAGTTCTCACAGCTGTCTGGCAGAGCTGTTTGCTTGCAGCAAAGCCTTCTTGTACAGTTGGCTCAGGTTCTGTGGTAATAAAGTATCTCTTGACAAGTTATTTTTCTTTTTTCCTTTCGTTTTAATTTTTTTTGATCATTTTTATTTCACTCTTTTCTGACTCCAGCATGTGCTTTCAGGTCTGGCCTCCACGACAATAAAATAGAACTTTTCTTTTTGGCAGTGGGCATTTCTGACTTTTCCCCAAATCTCCTAGGGCAGGGACATCGTGCTTGGTTAGAGACAGCTCTGCCCAGTCTGTAATACCACTTAAACAGGCTGTCATCTGGCTTATTAAATGCATGGGAAAGCAGTTTCTTATACCTGTCCAGTTTCCATTTCCAATTTCCATTCCATGGAATGGACATTTCCCATAAGTCATACAGGAATTTTATGACAAAACCTTACCTAGAGCCTGTTTTGGACAATGAATCTTGTCTTTTAGTTTGCCTCTTTGTAAGGAATTGTTCATAAAATGCTGAAGACACTCATTTAAATTCATCCCAGAAGTTTTGCATGCTGAAGAAATTTCAGTTTATTCCAGACACTTATCAGGAGGAGACTCTGGAAACAGAAATGTGTGTAATTGGATACGTGCACAGAGATCCCTGCAGGGTGTGTGTTTCAAACTCTCTTGTCTCTGCTGTTAATAACAGCCCAAAAGACCTCAGGCATCTATTTAAGGCTTTTTTTACTAAGGGGTGCAGTGAAAAATATATATAATTTAATACAGTATTAAAGTGCAAGTCACATGCAAAATTGACCTTTCGTATTTAAAGTATTGTTAGCCTGTAAGTCCTCCTATTTGGTCTGGGTTTTGGTTCATATTTTTTCTGGGAGGGATGGAGGCAGCTGATGTTTAAAATACCTCTTTAATTCATGCCTGTCTCTAAAGCATTTGACAGTGCTGAGTCTCCCTGCAGATTGTCTTCACCTGGCACAGATTTTGGTGCTGCTGGAAGGGCTCTTCCCAGTGCTGCTGCAGCCCTTCCTGAAGGGTGAGAGCAGTGGAGAGGAACCTCAGAGGTGCTCTCAGAGCTCCATGTGCTGCAGCTTTGCCTTTTGCAGGGCTGGACTGAGCTCCGGCCTCTGTGGCACAGGCTGAGTGCCCAAGCACCGCCTAATGCTGGGCAGCCTCTACAGGTCTGCTTGGAATCACAGCCTGGCAGGGACATCAAACCCTTCTGAGAACTGCATGGGTGTGAGGCGAGACACAGGGATGGGCACAGCCCTGGGTTTCCTTCCCCTGTCCCTCACTGTGGTCTCTGCTCCCTCAGCAAAGAAATCGAGGAGCCAGTCGTCACAGTGCTGGTGTTTCTTTGCAGCTTGAGCTGTCCAGCCATGCCTCACTGTTGGAGAGGATCCCCTGGCAGCAGCATCATGTCCTTTTTTAGGGTAGGGTGGCCAGATTATGGGAGTGATAGGTCAGCAGGGTGCATCTGTATTCCTGCCCATCGAGCACATCTTTGGTGGTGGTGTCTGTAATGTGAAATCATCCCAGAATATGTCAAACTATGGAAGAGACACGTCTGGTGGCACCTTTTAGAAGCCTTCCAGTCCCTAAAGGGGACTGCAGGAAAGCTGGAGAGGGAGTTGTGACAAGGACATGCATTGATAGGACATGGGAGAATGACTTGAAGTTGAAGGAGGGCAGAGTGTTAAGTTAGATATTCAAAAGAAATTTGTTACTGTGAGGGTGGTGAGGCCCTGGCACAGGTTGCCCAGAGAAGCTTTGGCTGCCCCATCCCTGGAAGTGCTCAAAGCCAGGTTGGATGAGACTTGGAGCAACCTAGGATAGTGGAAAGTGTCCCTGCTCATGGCAGGGGCATTGGAATGAGATGATCTTTAAGGTCCCTCCCAACCCAAACCATGCTGGGATTCTCTGGTTCTGTTAAAAGTGACCTTTGGTGAAGATCCTTGTGAGCTTCTCATGTCCAGCAACATCCTTGGTGGGTGCAGCTCATGGAAGAGCCCCTGGCTGTCCTTGGTGGTGATTAGGTGGCATCATTTCAAATGTCCCCAGTGACAGGCAATTTAAAAAGCTGTGCAATATATACAGAATGGCTCGTTCAGAAAGCCAGAGGGGGCAGCTGGGATGTTCCCATCCTGGAGCCACCCCTCATGGTCCTGCAGTCCACAGGGGCAGCACAGGAATTCCAAAGGCACGTTCCACTGAGGTCATATTTCTCCCAACACAACTCCAGAGTGACTTTTTGTGCATTCCCTCTTCCATGCTCTTTGGGATGACAGCATTTCCAGTGTGTCGTGTGTGTGGGGACAGCCTTTGTAAGCACTGCTTCCTCCATCCCAACCTTGCTACGAGGCAACAGAAAAATGACTTTTCCTGTGAAGCTGTTGCCAAAATCCTTCAAAGCTGTAAGAATAAATAAAACCCCCTAACACTGTATTTCAATGTTAGCAAGTAAGGCACTATTTATTCTTGGCCAGGAGGTGTATGAAGGGCTGACAAAATCTGGCCTCTGCACAGGCATGGATACAAAACTTTTCCACCTGTTATACTTTGTTAGCAAACAAAGAAATTAATGTTCATTCTTCCTGAATTACATTATTCTCTTTCTTTAATTAGTATTCTGTCCTCTATTGGTTATTGATTTATTGCTATTTATGTTAATTCGTCCATGTTTTAGTCCTTTCCGTATCTTTTTTCTTGCATGGACTTTCCAAGACATACACTGAGTCTTTGTTATTATCTCCTTTATCTTCTGGTTTCTGTAAAATGTCTTTTCCTAGGCTTTGCTAATTGAATCATATCAGAGTTAGCTTATCAAAATTGAAAATTTCAGTAATTTTCCCAAGCTGTGTTCCCCCAATAGCAGATTATGACATAATGACACAATTTGCTAAATGCTAGCTAGAAGTGATTTAAGAGTTTAACACAGCTGCTTATCGTTAATTAAAATGATTAATTAAAAAGTGTAATAAAACCATTAAAAAATTAGAAAAGTCATATCATTCCCAAGAAAGCCTTTAAAGTCTGGAGGAATAGGATCCTCCTGGTGTTCCCTGGCTGCTGGACTGAGCAGTGCTGAGCAGACCAGCACATTCAGAGCTTGAGCCTTGGGACATTTCTGGTCCAGGATGTGCTGGTGAAGGACATTAGGCTGCTATTACATTGTGGGGCAGGGAAGCAAGGGATGGCACTGTACACTTTCCCTGCTTGGATTTAGGTTTTTTCGTTGTTTAGAGAAAGGATTTGCAAACCTTTTGCTGTGTTCAAGCAGTCCAAAGGTACATTCATCATTTAATGGTTTAGTGGTGAAGCCTTGACAGTTTAAGTGAAGTGAGGGGAATTTAGAGGAGGACCAAGTTTTCTAATTTTTTTCTAATATTATTTAGTCTGAGCAGAAAGGTTTTCAGGCCAACAGCCCATCTTCAGACTGGAAAAGAAGACTTAGATGTTGAAAGCTTGTCAGTCTCTTTGCTTTCCCAGCCCCTCGGGCTCCTTGTTTGTATCTGTTGGTCTAATAAAAGGTATTACATCTCCTGAAAAATGTTTCCTCACTAAACATTTAAACACATTGGTTTGGATTTGTCAAAACTGTCTGGACGAATTAGGCAGGTTTCCATAGCACTCCTGAACGGCCTTTAAATCATGAAGATGGATTTTGGGAATGCTATCCAACTTTTTTTTAAGTGGGTGGTAAAGTAGTATGGCCAGTACAGAGGCCTTTAATGTTTCAGTTATTGAAAACTTCTCATTTTGATGTCTAGGTAGTGTCTATTTAAACACCAGTCCTGCAGCAGATGTTTGCTTTGCTTTTCTCCCTGCTAAGCCAGCCAGAATTTTTGGTTCCTGGAGCCTCTGCTGCATCATAACCTCATTTACCTGCAGCTCTCATTATGCATTTCTGCAGGAATCTTTGCTTTATTTACTGCTGCTGTCAAATGAACCCATCAAATTCTTTTATCTTTCACTAGAAACTGCACATTCTTGTCTTTGGGAAGCACTGAAATGTGTCTGTTGCCAGCAGCTCCTGATGTACCATAGCCACAGTTACTCTCCTTCTTTACGGGGGGATGTGCCCTGATGGGCATTTGCTGCCAGCAGACTCAAGAATTGCTCCAGAACAGACACCTCAATAAAACAGTTCCCAGAATACCAGGGACAGACTGCAAGGGATGGGAGTCCAACCTGCACCTGGGCTGGGGTTGCTCTGCCTCTGCTGTCTGTGGGGTGAAGGGCTGTGCTGTGCTGGGGAGACCATCCTCTCCTTCAACATGTGAAATGTTCAGGTTCTGGGCTATTGGGATTTTGCTGTTACTTGGGAAAACTTACTTTTGATCACTGTTTGTCAAATACTTTCTGCAGGTGAACCTAGAAGTGCTAGGTTCTATTAGTGCTAGTGCAACTTTAAGGATCATGAAACCATAAATGTTCCTGTTTCAAATTCTGACCTTTAAAACAAAAAGCATTTGGTCATACCTACAGCATTCAGGGAAGGAGGAACAATGTTAGTGCAGCCTTGGGTTTGTTCCCTTTCAAAACTGTGCTGCAGGAGAATTAAAGGCACTGTGAGGAGCTGGTTCTTGCTCCTGCTGCACTGCTTTTTTTCTATTAACAAGCAATCTTTGTCAAAGTGACAGTGTACCAGAGTCCATGGCGCATGAGGCAGCTCAGATGACTTTTTTTTTTTTTAAATTACATTTTTTTTAACCTGCAGAATGAAGACCTGTATTAGCTGGGGTCAGGCTACCTGGTGCTCCTGAAGATCTGTCTTTTCAAGCACTCAGTGCTCTGCTTTTCAGTGGCTTTGCTGACATTAGTGCCTTTTAAAATTATTTTGGGTCTTTGGCAGCCCATTGACAGATCTCACTTTTTTTTTCCTTCAAGTGGGTAGTTCCAGGCTCACAGATAATGGTTCCTGTGGGTGTCTGCAGCGCAGGGCGGTGTGAAAACAGGGCCTGAGTGGGAAGGTGTGAGAAACACTTGCTGGAAGCTTTCTTCCTGGAGTAAAGCTGTACCTGGGACCTGAGCCGAGGCATTTCAAGTCAGTCTGGGTGTTGCTGTCCCACCATAAGGCAAAAACACCCCATGACTGCAGCGAGCTGCAGTGTTTGAAGAAGCTGAAGGCATCTGATTTTTCTCGTGCTGCTCACAGAGGCCTCTTTAGAGGTTTCCAGCAGTAGGTTTGTCCTTGAAATGACATTTTTGCAGGAGTTAGTTTTAACTGTAATTCTTCAGTACTAAGTTGATTTGTTCAGTCCCCAAACCTTAAAGGAGCTCTCTTTAAACTGTCAGGAACATTTCTGTTGGTCTCTGTCCAACTGAATTCCCATTCCACACAACCTTGCAAGCTAAATATACCAGATTTTAAACTTAGCCAGTATCTCTCAGGAAAATAGAAGTTGGTAGACTGAATTCAGTGGTGCTGAGTATCTTTTAGAAGGTAGGAAATAACAGCTCTCCAGAAAGGTGCTCCTTTCTCTTTGGCATCTAAGGCAGAGCAGGGAGATTTTTCATGGGAACATGAGGACAGGGTCCTTTGGAATGTGCAGTCTTTCCTCTGAAATAATCTTGTATTTTTTGGGAGAGAACAGAGTACTTAGTCTTCACTTTCTGAACCTCTTGACCCAGAGGAATTTGGCCTCTCCCTCTGCCTGCAGTGTCCAGTTGTGCTGCCATCAAGCTGAGGTTGTCACCATGGGAGGCTGGTGGCAGTTCCCTGCTGCAGAGGCAGTTTCTCTTTCTGCTTGGATGGCTTTTTTATTTTTTGAGTCCCTGAACTTCGCAGGAAGGAGTGACTGTAGGAGTTCAGTGGAAATGGCAAATTTAATGGTTTCTAAAACTAGCAAGCATCTTATTTCTTCACATCCTACCCTCTGTGGAGGTTTCCTGCTGGTACTGTTGATGACATTTATAGCTGTTGCTAACAGGGAAAGGGCAAAAGAAAAAAAAAAGAGACTTGTTATTTTTGCTGTCATAGATGTACTCAGGACATCAGCTTTAGGAAATTGAAACTGGAGAACTCTCTTATTAGCTATTACTCTTCCTGTCCTTCCCATGCATGCTCCCCAAAACTTCTTTGCAGCATTCTGCAACATGAGGCTTTGAAGAACTTGATTATTCACTTTAACTACAGCAATTGATTTACATGCACTTTCCTCCATAAGAGCTAAAAATCTTATTTCTTTCCTTGAGCAAGCTGCTTTCACATCTCAAAGCCACCGTACAACTCCAGAATTCAAATAGTTTCAAACGTGCCAGGAGAAATGAAACATTCACCTTCTGTTGTAAATTGAAGGGAATAAGGTCTTCTGCTCCCTGGCCTGGTCTTTAATATCCAAATGGCTGCTAAAAGGATTTTTCCACTTCTGAGCTGTCTGTGCAGTGACCAGGAGCTATGTGCTCTTCCCCCACATGGGAGGTATTCCAAATGTTTAAAATGGTTTGAGAATGAATCTAGAAGAAGTCTTGTAACAGACCAGTAGAGCAGGGAATAAATGTGTAATGTTTAGAAATGCAGCATTTGGTGCACAGTGTTTTTTTTTTTAATATAAAAACAACACAAAAGACTGAGGAAAATTGGCAGGCAAAATGAGACTGAAGATCACAGTTCCTGCATGGAGTGGTGTTGAAATCTGCATGCTCTCTTGAAATAACGAGTTTTTAAAGAGAGACCTACTCTAGACCCTCACTTCTCTGTTCTCTGTGCATCTTGCATGACCCATGTTTTTATTACATTTGTCATGTCACAGCACTTACACAGGATTTTGTCCTGCTGAAAGCAGTCACAGAATGGTGGACTGGGTTGAGTTGGAAAGGACTTTAAAGACCGTCTCATTCCACCCCTTGCCATGGGCAGGGACACCTTCAACTATGCCATCCAGCCTGGCCTGGGACACTTCCAGGGATCCAGGGGCAGCCACAGCTTCACTGGGCACCCTATGCCAGGGCCTCCCCACCCTCACAGCCAGGAATTTCTGCCCAATATCCCATCTTCTGGGGCTGCTTGAGGTTTGCCCAGCTTTTGCTTCAGGAGGTGCTGTGCAGGCTTGCTGTGAAGCAATGATCTGCAGGGGATGTCTGATATTTTTAAAATCTTTTTAAGATACAGTTTAACATCTGGTCTAGTACTGTTCTCCCTTTTTATGTCTATGGTGCTGAACTTTATCTTTACTAAGAACAATGCTGCAGAATTTGGAAAGAAATCCTTTCTTCCCACTTCATTGGTTGTAGTTTGCATGGTTTGGTTAAGAAAACCATGTTTTGTTGAGTTGCTGGTGTGTATTTCCAAGAAGCTGTATGGAAGGGAGTTCGGTTCTGGACACTTGTAAAATCTAGGTAGGTTTGGCTGCTCACCTGAGAAGATGTCATGGGGAAGGAAGTGGTTCTGGTTTTGAGCTCACCCTCTCACCCAGACAGCACAATTTCCTTAGGGGTCTCAAGCTTTCTTTTTTTTTTCTTTTCCTCAAATTAGAATTAGTGCATTGCAAGGGCAAACTGCTATTTTCCCCCATCATGTCTTCCAGAGCCCTTGCTTTGTTCATGCTTTAAATATTAATATAAGGATTAATTCCTATGGTAACACCATGAAAGTCTTCCTTTGGTAATTACTAAAGGTAACACTTCCAGTTTTCTCACTGTGGTGCTCCTGAACCTCTCCCTAATCCCCTTTGACTCAGACTGAAGGTTGCTACTGAGACCCTACCAGGATGAAAAGGAGGGGGGAAGGAGTGACCCAGCTTTAAAATTTGGTTCTTGCCAGTTTTCAGCCCAAATCATTCCAGCACGACAAAGGAGGAGTGATTTCTTTTGCTGTGCGATCACAGAAGAATAAAATTCTGTGTTTAAGCTTTAAATGGATTTGCTGGCATGCACTTTCAAGATGTTAAGGCTTTGACAGAGGCAGCTTTTATTGAAAGGAAAAGGAGGGATGTGGTAGTTTGTTTGGCTTCCCTTCACAAGTAGGTTTTGGTAAAATTAACTTGATTTTCCCCCTCCCCTTTTAATTTTGTTACACGTGCAGTGAGAAATCAAATAATGGGCGTGTGCAATTCAGTTTCACCTTTGGGAGGGCAGCTTTTGGCTTGGCTGTGTTGGTCAGCTGGTGCTCTGCACTCTGGGTGAAGGAGCTGAGCATCCCTGAAAGTCGTGGCAGCTTATGATTTTAACTCTTTCGTGCCCAGAAACTGAGATGTCTCAGGGAAGAAATGCTGCTGTGCCATTCTCTGGATCTCTGGCACCTTTGTCACAGGGGCCAGCACGGTGCTGTGCCCTGTGTGTGTCCTGCTTACTGGGGCAATGGAAGGACTTGAATTTTTAATCACAGTAATATAATTTGTCTTGCTTGCGGAGATCAAAAGGTTGTAATCATCTCCGGGAGAGAGAATGCAAATTTGAAGTGAGACAATTTTAAGGCTGTTTGAGGTTGTTTTTAATGTGCTGTCTCAAGCTTTGGTTTGACTGGCCTGCTCTTTGTTACCTTCCAGTTGCCTTTTATGCCTGCAAACAGTAATTGCTTGTGCTAACACTGTCATTATGAGTTGTTTTACAGTGTTATTTCCTCGTGTGCTCTTCCTTCAATGGTTCCAAGCACATTTAATTACACCAATTACAACGTTAGGCTGATTTTTTGATCCATATCTAATCTGAACTTTGTACTTACCCCAAGAAAAGGACCTTTCAGGTGTCACACTGTTGGCATTTTGTGACAGCTCAATGCAAATGGGTGAGGCTCTGGACAGACTTGGGGGTTTGCCACGGGCTGGGTGAGTCAGCTGTCTGCGTGTGGATTTTCTGGCTGTGGGAGTGCAAATAGGGACTGGGGTGGTGAGAATTAATGTGAAAGAAGTCTTGTAACTTCACTGAGTTCACACAGGTCGTAGGGCACTGACTGACTGGCTGGCAGCAGCATTGCAGACAGGGATGTGGGGTCCTGTTGGGCAAAGGGTTCCGTGTGAGATGTCACCATGTCCTTGCAAAGATGGGGAACAGTGTCCTGAGATGCTTTGGGCAGAGCATTGCCAGCAGGCCTGAGGGAGGTGACCTTTCTCTCTGCTCAGCCCTGCTGAGGCACATCTGGAGTGCTGGGTCTAGAGCTGGGCTCCCCAGTACCAGTGAGACAAGGGCATGCTGGAGTCCAGTGGCACACCTTGAGAAGGGTGTGAGAGGACTGGAGTGTCTGAGGTTTGGGGAGAGGTGGACAGAGGTGGGGCTGCTCAGCCTGGAGTAAGGAGGCTCAAAGGAATTTCATCAGCACATACAAATACCTGGTAGAGTGGTAAAGAAGATGGGTCCAGCCTCTTCTCAGTGGTCCTTTGGGGCTGGAGGGGGCGGAGGCAGTGGTTTCAAACTGGAATTCAGGAAATTACATTTAAACATAGGAATGATCTTTATTACTGCAAGGGTGGTCATATATAGTATCCAGAGAGGCTGTGGAGTCTCCGTCCCTGGGGACAGTCAGACCCAGCTGACCCATGTAAGCTGCCCTCCTTTGAGCAGAGTGGTGGGAGCTGATGATCTCTAGAGATCCCTCCTGGCCTGAGTCATTCTGTTACATCTACTGAAGCTTCTTAAATGGCTTTTGGACTGGCACTGGCCGTTGGGTAAACCAGTGGAAAACGCAACCCTTTTGCAATCCTTGTGCAATTGGTGGTTGGCTGTTGGATGTACCAGTGCAACTCCAGTTGCAACTGCTCACATGTATCAGAGAGAAGTCCAAGCTGCTTGCTCATAAAACATTTGAAACTTGGGGCTGTTGGCTGCAAATTGGGCAGTGCATTCAAACTGGGGTTGTGTGTGGTAAACCTTTATCTGTGTAATACGAGGGTAGGGAACCTTTTCATTGCTACTGGCCCAATAAATGTTTTCAGCACTTTTAACAGGCCACATCTTGACACACACTTGTTACTGTCTGTATTGTGCTATGCATAATAAACTAGAACAAATAATATGGCTGAGAGCCATATGTTCCCTGCCATCGGCTTACTAGGGCAGAGATTTTCAGAAGAGATTGAAACCTTTGCCTTCCTTGTACGTGTTGCTTTGCTCAGTCATCCCTGCTTGTGCCAAGTAAAACTGCTCTTGTTCTTGGGGCTTGTGGTCTTGAGGTGGAGGCTGAGGCCTTAAAAGCTACAGGTCTGTCAGTCTTTTTAGCCCCATAACACACACAATTTTTCCCCATCAGGCTGAGCATTTGCATGTTCTGCACTGACACACCTCATCCATGTCAGCACAAGAACACTGAACGTTTGCAGGGGAGAGACCCCAAACCTGCCTTCATTGATTTTAACTGTTGCCTCAAATGCATTCATATGCAACTAGAGCACTATCCAGGAGGTCATCCTGCCATCCAGGCAAGATTACAGCCTGCAGTAAATAGGGCTGATTGTGGGAACTGCCTTTCTTGTAAGAAGACATCAGGATAGCAAGCAGTTTGATGGGTGACTTTCCTTTTTGGCCTCCTGCAGTGCTTTGAAAGCCTGGGTGGCCACTTGCCCTGTCAGCATCTTCCTTTTCTTTTATAAGAAAAAGGGGGGTAAAAAGAACTTTAAACAGCTGTTGGCTCAAGGAGCCATAAATGAGAACAAAGCACTTGCACGGAGATGTGGTGATGCCTGAACCTGGTGCATGGGAGCCCTCAGAGTGACATCCTGAGAGCTCTGGGGTGAGCTGGAAGTGAAGACACATCCCTTTGGGGCACACATCCAGCACACTGTGGAGCAGCACACTCACTGCCCCTGTGCTGGGCAGGCACTGGGGTTTTGCCTTCAGTGCTCGAGCATTCCCAGCAGAGTCCCCTCCCTGGAAGGCAGGATGGGTGCCAGGGCTACAGACCTGCAGCTCCCAGCACAGCCTGCCTCTGAGCTAAGCCTGCTCTCAGGGTGTAGGAGAAGCTGCAGGGAAGAACAGACAGGTATCTCTGCTTGGTGGGGGTGGAGGGGTGTGTCCCCAGCCTCCATCCCTTCTTCAGTCTTTCCTCTCCAGCTGTTTTGGGAGTGCTGATCCATGACTACCACTGGGCTTGTAGGATGTCAGCTGAAAGGGTTGAGCTGGGATGTGGTGTAGGATGAAGCTGAACCATCCTGGTAATGGATGCAGTAATTTTGACTCTGCCTTCTCCCCCCGCAGCTTCACTTGACACATGAATTATTAACCATTTAAAAGGAAAATCCAAACCACACCCCTCCTCACCCCTTCCCTGTTTTAGTTTAGTTTAATTTCACCTTTCTCAGCAGGTAAACTAGCCCATGAGAGCAAAGGGGCTAAGGTGGTGCCTGGTCCTGCCTGTGCTCCTGAGTTTAAAGTCTTTCATGAGCCATAGAAGGAAGATGTGAGGTGGAACAGTTGCTCTTTACATCCCTCTTAAGGTGAACAGCTGTTCTGAAAGAAGTCCAGTTCTTTCTTTTCCTAAATTAATGCAGAAAATAAGAAAGACTAGGACTTCTCCTGCCAAATCTGATAATTTAAGTGGTTTTCCAGGATGTCATGCTTTGTCTTCTGTTGATTAAATGCCTATTTATAGGGAGGGAAAAAAGCCATTATGGATTAAACTGCCCTGCTTTTTCTCTGATTACATAAATGCCAATACATATATAGTATAAAAGTAAAAATGTTCCAAACTGAACTGTTCATAACCCTTAGGCTTTAAATATATTTAATACTCTTATAGTTAATTTTAAGCAAGAAACGGCACTGGTTCAGGGCAAGGCATTTGCTAGTATTGTCATGTTGCTTTTGCATCTTTAGGGCCTGCCCACCAATAAACTTAACATCATCTACACCTTCAAGGTAGGAGAATGCTGTTGCCCAGATTTTTGTGCATTTATCTGTGTGCATATCTATCACTTCTTAAATAAGGAAAGCAGATGACAGGAGAAATCCTTCGATCTGGTGCCACAGATATCACTAGGGATTTAAAATGTGTGTGTTGGAAGCCTGGCCAGCAGGCTGAGGGAAGTTCATACCACCTATGTTTGATACTGGTGAGATACATCTGAAATAGTATCCCCTCAGCTCTGAAAGGTCGTGGATAAACTGCAGAGGGTTTAGCAGAAGGCCACCAAGATGACTAGAGTCCCATGAGCCACAGATGCCCTCCAAAGACAAGGGAGGGAGCTGGCCTTGCATCCTCTGGTGAAGGAGCTGTGGAGTCATCTAAGAGTCCCCTACAACGCTTTGAGGGGCAGATGTGAATGTGATGGAACCAAACTCTTTGTGAGTTTGGGCCACTTAATGAAGCTCATGGAGTTCAGGACTGTGCCAGTAGCCCTGCTTCCATCAGGAGCCTTCAGAGGTCCTTTGTGATCAGCGCTTCATTAATCCTGTGAGGAGCTCACTCAGACCTCAGGGCAGAATGTGCAACAGCTGTCTACCGCTGTGGTCTTGAAGCAAACAAAACCTGATCTGGCAAGCCTGAATGTGGCTTTGTTCTGATGTCTTCTGAGTGACTAATGCTGTAAGGAGGTGGGAGGGAGGGAGGCACGGACAGGGAACATCTGGGTTGTCACTGTGTGGCCAAATCGCCTCCGACGCCGGCGTTCAGTTTGGCCACTTGCACCTCCTTAATGTGGCTCTGGTTGTGGTGGGTTTAATGTTGCATTTTGTTGAAGACTGAACTGTGGTGAGCCTTTTGTGGGTAAGTAGGGTGGATCTCCTCATTCTGTTCTGGAAGAATGTCACTCAGGAGCCATTGTGTAAGGGCCTGAAGCAAGACACGTTTTCTTCGCTCGTCTGCAATGGGGACAGGTTTAGGATGTTGTTGTCTGCACTGAATTTTTAGGCAGGAGGTGGCGAGGAAGTGAAACAGATTTTGTTGTCACATGCAGCATAGACACTCCATTGCAGTCCTGGCAAAAATTCCTGCCTCTGAGTGATGTTCAGCTTGACCCTCTGTACTGCTACTGGGCAAAGTCTCCTCTGTGTGTCGGGTTAACACCAGCAGATTTTTAGGCTGACTGACTCCCATGAACATTTCTCAGCACTCAGCAATGCATGTGGTCAAGAAAGTGTCTGCTGAGGATGTGGTTTTGCCCTGTCACAATATTGCTTGAGGCAAAATAGTTTCATTTAGGGTTTATCAGCTGATGTCAAGATATCTGGGGTCTGGCTGCTTTCATGGATCAGCTGCACCTCGTTAAAATATACTGACAGCTCCTTCTCCCCTCTTGGCTTGTGGGGTAAACTCTTCCCTCACAGGATATGACAAATTTACATTGACTCAGTGTGATTTTGTCATACTCTGTGGGAAGCAGTGGGCCCTGAACAGATACTGCTTCTCTTGAGATTTTCCAGCAAATATGTGTAAATCTCTTTTGTAGCATTTACACTGCCTGCTGTGGCCCCAGCAGTGTCGTCTTGGACTCCTGACCATGTCTTGGGTTTTCAATATGAAACCGATAAGCTGACTTTAAACTGAATATTTTTGGGGAGGTAAGAGGATGCAGTTAGTGTACATCTTGCGTTAATTAAAGGTGAAGTTGTGCTTGAAAATACACTGTTCAGAGGCACTTTGACTGTAGGAAGGCAGAGCTTGGAGGCTCGCCACACCGCTTCACTGAGCAGTGGTGGTGAATGTCCACATACTGTCCAGTCTGGTGCTGATGGCTTAATTTAAGGCTCTGCAAATGCTTGTAAGACCTTCCTGAATGTGAAATGACACAGTGGAGCAACGTTGGCAGTGCTGTTCTGCTTTGGCTTACTTGTGACTGGTTGGCTTAGACTGTCCTATCCACTGTCGTGGCTTTTTATGATTCATTTTTAGAAAGTGCAAGCGTGGAAAGCTGTCTGCCTGGCTTACTTTGCTGATGATGTCCAAGATTTTCAGTAGCTTAGATATGACCACGGTCTTCCTTCCTTCTGTCTGAAGGATGGCCGCCAGATTGAGGAGTAGCATCATCCCACTGACGCACATCCAGGGAAATCCGGGAGCTGTCTGCTGGAACAGCTGCTGGCTTTTTTTTTTTTTTTTTTTTTTAAGGAAACCAGAAAAAAAATTAGGAAAAAAAAAATCCCAGGACAAAATTGAGCAACAGTGTGTGATACTTGAGCCACCGGTGCACAGACTGATTGTCTCCACCGCCGCCAGAATCAGACATTTGATAAGCAAGTTGGAGCAGCACTTGGGAATTTTGAATAGGGTTGAGATGTCCTAGTTCGTGAGCAGTCTTCTCAGGGTTGTGCCTGTGGGCAAATTATTCAGAATAATGATTATTCAGAATTCGAAACTTGCAAATCAGGGAGGAAGGGAAGGATACGTACTTGAGGAGCTGAATTTTTTATTATTTTTAAGTGGGAAAATTCCAGTCACCATGCTTTTAATTGCACATGGTGCATTTTAATGTGTTTCCATCAGCTCATGTTGCTGGAGAGAGTTATGCCCATGCAGAGAATCCTCTTTATCTTACCACTTAGTCCACAAGAAAGGGCTGAGTGGCTGATCTAGTTCCTGTTAAAACCCCTTTGCTGTGTTTCTGGGGAGCAGCCAGGCAGCAGAAAGCCCAGAACGATGTGAGAGCAGCAGTGAGAGCCTTTGCAGTGCTGAGGCGAGGGATGTCAGCGCTGCAGGAAAGAGAGTTTGTGAAGTGAGTGATGAAATCAGCCACTAGCACTGGACTTGCTAAAAGCAGAAAAAAAATTTCACTCCCATCTCCTTAACCTCTTATTTCTGTCTCCTGCATCAGCCCTGCTTAATTATTGCTAATGAGTATCAGGGAATTTAAATGAGAGAATTTCACAGAGTCTGTAATGAAATCAGCAGTTGGACAATAGAGGAGTAAAATCTCTAATTACCCAGGCTGGGAGCTCAGCTGTGGCAGTATGGCTGTGTATTCAGCAGTGTTACATTTAAGATTACGTGTCCTTCTGGACAGATCTTTAGCTTAACTGGCTCTGTGGGAGGTGACAGGAATCAAGCCAGAATCCTATAGTATGCAGAATAAGTCATGCTAGGGATTGCACATGCAGCTTCTGTTTTAAAGGGGCATTTTGTGAAGCATTTTGAGGATGGAAATGTTTGAATTGGTGCTCAGCAAGGAAATAACATAGCAGGGAATGTCACTAGGGTGATGGTAGAGACACGTATATGAAACATTGCAAGTGTGTAAAATATAGCTTGTATGTGTGTTCTAGCATGTGTGGTTTGAAAGGTTTATGGTCCTGGAAGCTGCATCTCTGCACTTCTTCCAGTAAAAACTCACTCAGGTGAGTAGTCTAGACAGAGGTGACGGAGGATTTCCCTCTGAACAGGAACCCAGGAGAAGCTTGAAGGTGGAGTGAGTCTTAATGGGAGAGGACAGGGCTTGGGATTCTTTTTGCTTATTTCTTTTTTTTTTGTTTTTTATACTGTAGTTAGCCAGCAGTCCATCCAAAAGCAGTTGGCTGTATTAATTCTGCCTAAGTGAAAGCTTTACATGGGTGTAACTCCTTCTTTTCTTTGGCAGCCAAAGCATTTTTATTTCCAAACCAGAAAAGTCTGGGTTTTTTTTCTTTCAGTGCCACTTCTAGATAATGGAGCTTCAGCTAACCTGGCACTTACCAACATTTTAAATTAAATTAAAAAGAAAAACTGGGGGAAAAGGGACATAAATGCAAGCTGGAAAAGTGGGACAAGGGCAGTGCTGCAGCTGGCTGCTCAGATGGATAGCATGGAAAGGGCATGACATGGTGGGGGATGTCGTCATAATGTTTGAGAAAAAACATGTTTTAAAGCCTTCAAGGGCAAGCTTTTAATGGAGCACCTATTAACCCCTAAACCTTGTTGCTACATCATGCTGATCTCCCAGAGATCTCCGCAGGGTTAGGAAGGATTATGGCCAGATATCAATATTGGCCTTGGCAGCCATGCTACAGCAAAAAATGTGCATCAGTTGTGAGCTTTCCTGGGCCGGGCAGTGAGTTAAGAGGGCTTAGGAGAGTCCATTCCAGCACAGAGGTGATGCAGAGTGGAAGTGACCATTCTTGGGAATCCTGGATCCAGTCCTGGATCTGTCTGCTGCTTGATGCTGCAGGTGGGACTGTGCTGCTGATCCCAGTGTCTGCCAGGAGATGGGAAGCAAGTTTAATGCACAGAACTATGGGATGGGTTGGGTTGGGGGGTTGTAATGACCATCCTGTTCCAACCCTGCTGCCGTGGGCAGGGACACCTTCCCCTGCACCAGGCTGCTCAAATGGGGGAATGAAGGGGCATCACTGGAGGTGCTGGTTCAGTGTGAGCTCATGTTGGACACAGAGACCCCACAGAAAGCAGAGCTCAGCTGAGGAGTGAGCAGGTGCTTGTCCTGTCACTGCCTGCACAGCAGCAGTGTTGGCTAAAAATCCTTCACGTGAGCTCTTCATTCTGCCCACTTGATTTCTCTCTGAGAGCTCTCCTGGGTCACAGGAGGTTTGATATTAAATCAGCTCTTCACATCATGTCTTTTCTCCTTACCAGGTGTTGTGGTTTAGCCCCAACTCCTTACAGCCCCTGGCTCACTTCCCCCTGGTGGGATAGAGGGAGTATTGGAAGAGTGGAAGTGAGAAAACTTGAGGGTTGAGATAAAGGCAGTTCAATAGGTAAAGCAAAAGTCACAAATGCACACAAAGCAAAACAAAGGATTCATTCCCCACTCTCCATTGCAGGCAGGTGTTCAGCCATCCCCAGCAAAGCTGAGCTCCATTGTGCCAAACAGTGACCTGGGAAAGAAATGCCATTGTTCTGAGCATCCCCTCCTTCTTCCCCCAGCTCTGCATGCTCAGCATGATTCCATATGGTCTGGAATATCCCTTGGGTCAGTTGTCACAGCTGTGTCCCCTCCCTGCTCCTTGTGCCCCTCCCAGCCCCTTTGCTGGTGGGATGAGGAGCAGAACAGTCCATGACTCTCTTAAAGGCACTTCTCAATAACTGAAATATCCCTGTGTTATCAACACTGATCCAATACAGCTCCATACCAGCTATAATGAAGAAAACTAACTTGATTCCAGCCCAAACGAGCACACCAGGATGTCTGGCAAGGAATTTTTGTCTCCTTTCAGTCATGCTCTGAGGCTCCTGCATCGAATCTTTCCTGGCACCTTCCTTGCAGTGTAGCTGGAGACATTGCACAGGTTTGTGGATCCCTACCCAGATTTCCAGAAACTGGCAGTCTTCTCCTCAGCTCCTTCCTCAGTGTGGTAAAAAAGCCTGGAGTTGGGAGGCAGAGCCAAACCAGCAGATCTCTTCTGAGCAGCCGTCTGCATCCCAGGGGGGACAGGTTGGTTTAGTCTGTTAAAAATAAGTTTGTGCCGTCTCTGTAGGGAGCTAAATGTCTGGGTGTGCAAGCTCTCACATGGAACAGCTCACACAAAATGTGCTTTTTAAACTGCAGCGTCCTGCATTTCTCCTGTCCCCCACTCCACAAACATCCTCTGGGCTCAGCAGGGTGCTTCCTTGTGAAGGACGACTGAGCGTTTGAATGTGACTTCACAGCTACAGGGAGGGAGGTGATGGGGGCTTTGTGTGTTCAGCATGGAGCTCCTGTGATCTTTTTTGTACTTTTTTATAGTACCTAGAGATTTCTTTTTTTAATGCAGGAACCATTTCCCATCCTTGGTGTCCCTGGGAGCTGCAGTGGTTCCCTGCAGGGGCTCAGCTCCTTTCGGAGCTCTTTCTGCGAGAGGTGTTGTGTGTGGTCGGCGGGTCTGAGATCTGGGAGCTGAAGGAAGTGAAGTTTGTGTTTGGGAGTTGAAATACTTGAGGAGAAGTAATTGACCATAATCTGAGAGCGGATCTAGCTATGCAGAGGACAGCTCATCACCATGTTCACAGTAACGGGCTTGTGAACGGAAATGGAGCTGATGGATGTTTTCTAATTATTCCCTTGTGTTGCAAATGTTAGAGAGCCAGCTTGAAATCTCTGCCCAGAATTCAGAGCCTTAATTTGTTTGACCTTTCCACTGCTGCAGACACAAGGCTCTATGAATTGCAGTCATCTTCATTAATTTCTCTATTGTTCTGGAGATGCAAATGAGCGTGTTCTTCTGCAGATACCGTGTGGAAGATGGAGATACAGCTCGGTGTTGGGCAGCACTTCTGTGTGTTTGAGGGGGATGCTGAGCTATGCTTTAGTGCGGGGTGGTCTTCCAGAGAGGTTGAGGGTCATGCTGGCTACCTGGAGCTGGAGTGCTGTTTAAATCCACTGATGCTGGAGAGGTTTCTCTCCATGTCTTTCTTAGAAATAACCAGCTATAGCCTTTGTAGACATCCATTTTGACAAAGAATGGTACATTTCAGATAACATATCTCAAGGATGTATAATGCTCCAGTATCATCCCCTTGGGTTAAAAATATTATTCCAACTAATCAGCCCAGAACCCCTTTGAAAGCACGTGTGTTTTCCACTAGTTTATCAGGGAGACTTTTTAGGCTGGTTTGCTCTCATGTTTTAATGACCAAAAGATAGAGCTGCCAGGCATCTGCTGGTTCAGATGGATGTCCTGGTACCAAATGTATGTGTCTGTGAATCACCAGTGGGTGCAGCAGTAATTTTTGGTAAGTAGGAGGCAGACAAAATTGCTGGTTATGATTTGAAGTCTTGCCCACAGCAGAGCGAGCAAAAGGGATGAATTAGAGACAGGAATAGTAGCACAGCCTTTTTTTCTTTTTGTGTGCAGGAAACCTCAGAGCATATAATAAACTATTGCCATTTTGATTACCAAAAAAGAAAAAAAAAACACCCCAAAAAACTGAAAGCAAAGATAAAATAAGAAAAACCTCAAGCTTAATGGGTTTGCCAGTAATAAAAATACAACCCAGAACAAAAGGCTGCAGAGTGTTTTTTTATATCTTGTATTCAGTATGCTGGATTGAAAAGAAATTGGCAAAAGTGTATTTTTAAAGTCCCCACCTCACTTGTAGTTTCTCCCAGGAGGAGGAGTTGCCTTCGTGGCAGCCAGCAGGAACAGTGGCGAGTATGAGAAAAGACATAATTAGGATAGCATTAATTGCTCTTATCAGAGGATTTATTTTACAACAGCCCTTTAATTCAGGCAGCCCCACCAGAGTTCAGTGCACTCTGCAGCGATGTCTCTTTTAGTCCTGGGAGCCGTGCGGGGCCTGGCCGGGGACTCTCTCAAATCCAGAGCTGCTTTTTGACTTCAGTGAACAAAGCGCCATTAAATTACACAAACACAAAGCTCCTTCGGGCTGCTCTGCCCGGTGGGACTTGTTTGAATCCTTATAAATACATTGAACTGACGTTGGCAATTTAAGTAAAGCCTTTCATGTCCTTTCTATATAATGAGTATAGCCTTGGCCACAGCCAGTAATCTGCTTCTTTCTCTCATCCCTTCCCTCCCCTTCCTGCCGGCTCCAAACTGGGGAAAAAAATTTCTCTGACAGGGGAAAAAATCGGTACAGAATGTTGGTTTTCTCTGGACACAAATTAGGCTGCATTTTAAAGACAATTTGCTGAGTGCATTGCATTGGTACATTTTCTCACTCAGTGTCTCAGTTCCTTTATCCTCTTGCTGTGGGTGTGGGAACATAGCACCTTTCTAGCACTGCTGAGATGTGGTGGGGCATGGGGAAAAAGCTAAAATTCTGAGTCAGCATTCCCTCTCTGCTGCTCTTTTAGACTCAAACCAGGAGTTTTTTGGTCTCCAGCACTGACAAAACTCAGAGGATCCAGCTGTACTGCACAGCAAAGTGCCTTTCAGGGATATCTGGCCCAGCTGCTGTGCTCCACCCAGGGTAATAGTCTAAGCAAAGCAAAATGCTACTTAATCCCAAGTCACTTTTTGTGCCCACAGCTTAACTCAGACTTCCTGCTCTCCAATACTTATCCTTCAGGGCTGAGGCTTGGATTGCTCCAAACCAGTGTCATTACCCAAGCGGCATAAAATGTGCAGCGGGACCAGCCGGTGTCAGAGGGAATCTTGTGTCCCTGCAGGTCCAGGGGCGTCCCCTGTCCACGTTGATGGGAAGGCTGTGGCTGCTCTGGGCTGATTCCTGGCAGTGTTTGGGGGCTGGCTTAGCACAGTGCTTGACAATGGATTTTCCACGAGGTGCAGCACACGGCGGTGCCCAGAGCCGGCTGCCGTCCGGCCGCTCCTCGTTAGGAATTTGGACGCTGCACTTGGCAGAGGCAGCAGCACTGCAGGTCCACCGTGGCTCTGAGTCCGCTTTTCCTGCCCAAAATTTGGAGCCCAAGCGATTGGAAAAGCAGGCGATGTTTGCATTTGGAGCTGTGGCTTGTAGAGCACTCAGTCATGTCTCCCTCCCTGGACTTTGCTGGTTTGATCTCGTGTGCATTACAGGCTGTTGAGTTTCTCCCAGGTGTGTCTGTATTAACTCAAGAATTTCAGCCTAATCCAATTTTGCTCCGGAGGGATGAGGGAGAGGTTAATTCCTGATCGTCTCCACAAACAGATGATTGATTAGGGGAGAGATGCTTAAGTGGTCCTAAGAGACTGGCATATCCCACACTGTGGTAGGAGAGGCTCTGGGGGAAGGATTTAGTCTCCCATCTGTCCTGGGATAGGAATTGTTCCTGACACCAGCTCTGGTGACCTACAGTGACCTTCACCACGGATGACTAGCCAGACCTCTTCGAAAGAAGTCTGTATCTTGGTCTGGTGGGAGATGCTGAGCAATTTCTCAGAGCAAAGCCCCCCTGTCCCCTGACCTTCTCCAATCATATCTTTTGCTACCAGAACTACATTTAACACCAAACCTTCCTGATCCTGGTGGAATCTTCTGAAGCTCTGAAACAGAAGTTCATTAATACAGGACTATGAGTAGCAGGGACAAGTGGAGAAAGATAAAAACAGTTGTGCAAGGTACTGAGCTATATGGATAATTTAGGGGTTCTGGTCCAGACAGGATAGTTGGTCACATGTAAAGCAAGTGGGATGCTCTGTGCAACAGCTTCCAGAAACTTTATTTAAAATATATATTTTTTAAAAAAATAGGCTTCAATCTGATTTTAAGGTCAGAACATTTGGGCAGTAGTATATAATCTTCAAAAGCTTATATACTTCAAAAGTTCAGCCACTTTGATAGTGTGGTGTCCCTGTTTTCAGCTCTTGGATCTTCTTACACCTTTAAATCAATAATGGAAGCCTGTTTCCATATTGTCAGATAGTAACTACCCGCACCTAGTGGTCAAATTTGGACTTTGTAGGTGCCTTTCCTGACTTGTTACTCCTGTTTTACCTATCATAAACCCTCCAATGGCCAGTGCATGTGGTAACAATTCTTTTCTGTGCCAGGTACTGAAGTAAACGTTGGTCTGTAGAAAGTGCTTTTTGAATGTGCTTTGCCCAATGGAAGCTAGGTGTCAACAGCTCCTATTTCAGTTCTTGTTAGAGTTTTTGTATTGACTATTTTGCCATATGCCATTGCTGTCCCTCATGTAGCAGAGGCTGATGCTGCTCTCCAGGCCTGTTCTGAGGTAGAAAAAGTGGCACATTTCTACTGCTGAGTCAATGGAGCAGTGACACACAGCAGCATTGCTCTGCCGTGTGGTCCAGAGAGCATTTCAAATGGAATAAATCCTGCAATCCTGTTAAAACCATGCCAAAATGCTTTTCAGACTGGGTATTAATAGCAGGCTGACATGAGTTCCTTGCGGAGTGTCATCTCTAGCTTTAGCCACCTTGGGCAGGAGGATCTGTCAGGGGTTTCTAAGCCAAATCTGTGAGGCTCTTTCTCTCCTTGGTGGGGGAAGGAACTGATGGTCAGATATCCAAATGCTGTTTAATATGCTCCCTGTTTAAACCATCGATCCAGGAACAGAAAGTCCGTGTTCCCAGATCCTTTAGAAGAGTCACTCTTACAGGATAAGGTTGCCAAGTCTTCCAGGACTTGAATTATCACGCTGTAATTCCATCTGTGACCTTAATAGAGACGATGTCATGAGTGGGGATCTGCTTTCGTCCTCCTTTTGCATACCATGGGCTGATACACGAATATTTGCATTTTTGGCATTCTTGATTTTTACGTTTTTTCCTTAAAATGAGAAGGGAGACTGCATGAGAGTCAAAAGAAGTACAGTCAGTTGTCAATGCAGTCGAGGTAGAATTTGCACAGCTGCCAAAATGAGGTTCAGATATTTTACTGGGTGACACAAAATAAATGTTTAATTCATAGTGTGTAACACTTTAAATAAATATCACTTGGCCACCCTCTAATGAGGATATGCTTGACCATTGACACCTTGTATTCTGGCTGTAGTTTCTCTCACTAGTTTTTATGGCAGGCTGTTCATGTTTTAGAAAAAACAACATTCAAAATACAATTCATTCAACCTTGTCTAAAATGGGTCTTCAGTTTTGTAACATTGTGTTTGAAATCCTAGGTTTAAAGTGCTGCTTGCAAACAGCTTTCAGGATGCAAACTGAGCTTAAAACTGAGTTTTATGGAGCAATAAACTGCAATGTCATATACTAGATGATGGCAGCATATAGCTACTGTCTACTTTTGACTAAGAACCTAAAATTTTCTCCTCCATTTTGCCTTCTTGAGAGACATTTTCTTATCCCCTGCATCCCATTCCATGCTGGACCCACCTGCATGCTGGTTTCCTAGAGGTTTAGCTTGTGCTTGACAAGGGGAGCAGTTAGTTTGCGAGCCTGGCTGCACAAAGGAAGCAGAAGTTTGGTTAGTGATTATTCTTTCTCACTGCTTTTTGTTGCATAACCAGAGCTGTTTCTTGGACAAGCCAGCCAGAGAGTGAAGAGGAAGGGAAAATCTGTGGGAATAATGGAGCAGCTGGGGAGGGCTCCCCCTGCTCCTGGTTGTAACAGGTGGGAGGGCAAAGGGAGTAGAAGGAAAACATAACCACAACCATTGTAAATACAGATTTCCTAGGTAAACAGGGATTTGTGGAGCACAAATCTCATCCGCTGCAGTGAGTTATTTGTTGCGGGTGTAGCCAGTCCCTTCTGCTCTCCCCACAGCTGCTGTTTCTCACCAAGCTTTTGTCCTTCTTCTAAGAGTTGAGCATCTCTGATTTGGGGCAGCCTTAGTTCTTAAGGTATTATCACATTAGCACTGTGCTGTTCTTTCTGGGAAGGTAGGAAGTTAGGGTTAGATGAAGGTAGGAAGTTAGGGTTAAATGAAGTAGGAAGTTAGTTAGGGTTAGAGGAGGGTAGGAAGAAGTTAGGGTTAAATGAAGGCAGGTGAGGGGGAGGCAGCTCTTGACCACCACCAAGTGCTCGGTGGGGCTGTGGCCTCCGACAGCTTCTCAAATCAGCTCCCCCCGGTTGATGTCAGCACTGAGACCCAGATGGTGCTGATAAACCTTTGGCTATTTCAGTTTTGCTGAGGAGAGCTTGGCAGGAGATCACACACCTCTCCCAGCATCTTCCCAGACTGCCTCAGCAAAAGGGGCTGCAGCTCTTCCACGATGTTCTTGGATGGAAGGCGCTGCCTGTTCTGCCGAGGAAAGCTGCTCCAGAAGCTCACTAGCACCACTCTCCTGTCTCCAGGCACAGCTCTTCCTGCTGCTTGTGTAGCTGCCAGGACTCAAACATCAGGGAAACCAGAATGTTTGCACTGTGAGCTAATCTACTCTTTAAAGATGTTAGATAATGTAATAAAATAGCTCAGTGGTGCATTGCAATTACCTTTCACATTTCGTCATGCTTCGAAAATTTTTGTCTTCTGAAGCTAGGACTGTATTTTTAGTACAGTGCAATCAAAAATGTCTGGCCAAGAACCTGATATAGTACCTAGGAAAATGGAAATATTCTTTTAAATGTCTTCCAGAGCTGTGGTTTCCGCTAAGTATTAAACTCCATTTGTTATGTCCTGATTACATACTTTGGTCTGAGTGATATATGGCTTGGTTTTATAATTCCATATATATGGACAGTTTGATCTCTTCCTTGTATTTTTAATAACAGAAAGCACAATGTAGACTTCTATTTTAGCATGATGTAAGCATAATTATTTAGTGGGGAAGAGAATCAAGATTACATTATTTTGCTTGCCACTGAGGCTTACAGATTTATTATTGTTTTGGTTTTTTCTTCATGGTTATGGCCAAAAGATTCGTGCTGTTGAAACCTAAACCATTATGTCAGGGTGATGGTTTCTGTAACTTGGAAGTGAAGAAAGAAACTGAATCTAGAGTTGGCTAAGTCACCACTGGGTTTGGAGTGAATTTGACATTTGGATTTGGTATCATTCAGCAGCAGCTTGAATTAGTGCATCTCCTACAAACCTGCATCATGATTCACAGAGTTCACTCCTCGCAGCATTCAGAGCACAAATTATTAGCGGTGTTCTCAACCACTCTCATAAACTACAACCTCTTGCTGTCATCTGCTCTTTTCCAGTCTCCAGTTTATCTCTTTTCCTGTAAGGAGATTTCCAGGCTGGCATTTATTGCAGCATTCCTGTCTAACGTGGTGTCTGTGCAGGACTGCTCAGCTTCTGCTGCCACCTCGAGCAAGGCATCAGCTCTTGTAACCACACACTTCTCGTGGCCAGGAGCCATCTGATCCCTCTAGTTGCTCTCCTGTGGAGCACAAAGCAAGCCCAGAGCAGAGCAGATAAATGTCCTTTCAAGACAGTTCCAGTCTCAGTACCAGTGTGAGTTGTCTGAGGGATGAAGATGAGAAGGATGTTGTGGGTAGGGTTGGGTTTTGATGTGGGTTTTTTGATGCTGTGGGGTTGTTTTACTTTCCCTTTACTTTAGCCCTTTGACAAAACAGGGAGGCTGTCATTTCAGGGGTTGGGTGGTTTCTCTCCCATGCAGAGTGGACAGGAGGGCTATGCCACAGGAGAAATCCAACATGCAAGGAGCCCAGGCAGCTGGACTTCCTGGGAGAGGAAGGTTTTCTTTGACCTAATTCTTGACTCGTTGTAAATAACATTGTACATCTGCTAAGATGATGTTTTTCCTCTGCTAGGGGGTCCCAGAACCTGAACACTCACCCCTGCTGCCAGGGGACAGTGCCTGCTGTAGTGGGAAGGCATCGTCAGGCAGGCGCCAACTCTGCCGGGTCCTCACGTTCTGGCCACGTCACTTCAGTCCCAGCCATAAAACCTCTTTCTTAGAAATCCTCCAAGTGTGAAATCCCAGTCCTCAAGAACAGGCAGTACTTTGGTTGGAAATGAGCATAAAACAGTGAGCAATACAACATATTGTGTAAATCACATGTGTTCGTGTCCTCACCCCTTCTGAGTGAGGCAAAGAAGTGTTCTTAGGAGTTGTTGGATTTAGTGGGGTTTGTATGTGATTTCTTTTAATGTGCTTCAAATTAGTCACGGTGCTTTATTTCCTAGGCTTCATTAAGGTTGTGGTCTGACCATATTGTGATAGTCACTCCTCACGCTTTGCTCAATACTAGTTTTAATATCCGGATATAGATTTCTTCAATATCCTGCAATGCATTTTTCGGTGCTTTTCTGGATAATGCTAATACTAAACAGTCTGTGATGCACCAGGCCCCTGAGCTACATTTTAAGGTCAGCATAATGCTTTCCATCTCTCATCTTTGTGCAACACAGACTCCTGTTACGTGTTGAGGTTTTTTTGGGACATAAAGTACCCGAAAGGAGGTTCTTGCTTAAGAAGTATTATGACACAACACAACGGTGCTGCAAATTTGCCCCTTCTGGTCTGATCTGTCCTTCTCCCTTCTACTCTCCCTCTGTCTTTGCTCATCTTCTTTTTTATCTGTGGAAAATATCCAATATGCACTGTTTCCATGGAAAACAAATGCCCAGGAGATCATCTCTGTATTCCTCTGGCTTAAAGATCTGTAGAAACAAATGCCATTCCAGAGGGGAAAATAAAAGTTCTCTTTTGACAGTTTGTTGAATAAAAAGATGGCACACTGAAGAGATTTGGCTCGATTTGTTGCCTATGTTCCTGTGGCACTACTGAATTAGCTCTTAAAATTTCTGTGAAGGAAGGAAACAACTATTTTGAAAGTCAAGTAGCCAAACTTCTCTCAGAGACAGAGATTTGTTAGTTGCTGGTGTGTATTGAAGCACTTCTGTACCAGGTGTAGATTTGCTCTCTCCAAACAGAAGAAAGAGCCTTTGAACATATTATCATTGCCTTAAAAATGAAAAAGAAAACTCTCGCCTCAGGCATTTGACAGGAGGCCAGACCTCAGAGGACAGCTGAAGAGAGACGGACAGGTTTCTAACATCTGGTTTGGGTGGGTGGATTATATTTGACTTTGGCATTCACATCAAGACGAGGCAAAGGCAGGGCTTGATGAAGAGCACGGTCCCGCAGCCTGCACGACATTCCCTGGCTCTGGGATGGGAAAACCCCAAACGGGCATGGCAAAACTGCCATGAAATGAGGGTGAGAATCCTGGGATACATGCAAAGCTCTTTCTATAGGCTTTAGAGAAAAGTACTGTTGGATTGGGCATCCCAAATCAGATTGTGGCTATGGAGGATGTCCCTGACAGATGTCCTTGAGCAGAGTGAGAGCTGTCCTCCCACCCAGAGCTCTGGGGGTGCCTCTGGGCCCTGCCAGATGAGCTGTGTTGAACAGTGCTGCTATTTCAAGACTCAAATCATGTGTCAGTGCCCACTTTGCTTTCTGACACGAGTGCAGCCCCCAGGACTGAGTCAGCAGTGGATCCCTCTGCCACCAGCTAAGCCTGTTCCCAAAAGCTTGCTCTCAGAAGAGGTTTCCAAGCCTGCTGTTGGCCAGGAGCTGGCAGCACCTATTTGCTCATGAGGTGCACGTCAGAGCCCGGATTAGCTCAGCTCAAAACCACACTGAACTCAGGAACAACCTGCAGTTCAGATGATACAAGTATATCTGGGAAGAGTACTGAGGAAAGGGCAGCAGAGAGTAGTCCTGTGTGTCCCTCTGAAAGCCCCATTGAAGGGCTCTGGCTCCCTGGTGGCTGTGCCTTTGTGGGACAGCAGAAGAACACAGTCCCCATCCATGCACCCTCCTGCGCTCCCGGGCCTGCCTGCCTCTGAACCGCGGTGATTTATGACACCCCCAGGACACCAGGGCCTCGTTTAATCCAGCTCTAAGCTGTCAGGCTGTAAATTGTCTTAGTTCAGGAGCTACTTCAAAGCAGCCCAGGCTTCCTGCAGCAAGGAGAAGGCTTTTTGGCAAAGCCAAAGCACAAGTCATTTGCTATTCATGAGTCAAATCCCTGAAATGTCCTCAATCAGCAACTAAAAATGGGTCATAAGAAGACAAGGCATTGCTGTCTGCTGAAGGAAGCTGCAAACTCCACTGGTCTCGTCCATCTGTTGGCTAAAGCTCCTTCTGCATGCTCTGCAATGGCTTTTCCTCCCTCCCTGCCTTTCTCTGTTGAGCATACATGAGGTTGTTTGAAGCAGCAGGACCTTGATCCAACAGGCAAACCCACCCAGGAGATCTCCCATTGCCCCTGTCTCCCAGATGAGTGAAAAAATGTCAATGGAGTATGGGAAAGTCACTAATGAAAATTGTAAATTCTTCCAAGCTGCCTGCTTTCCAAATCTAGAAGGGCTGCAGTGGAAGAGGGAGAAGGAAAGGAAACAGCAGCTGGGTGCAAGCTGAGGCTTGTAGGCTGCAGGCTGGCAGCTGGAGGGATGGAGGGACCAAGCCATGGTGGCTGCAGGCAGTGGGCACAAGTTTTGGAGCCAGGTCTGCTCTACCAAAACTGCACATGTGGCAGCTTGATTGGAGCCAGCAGAACAAAGTGTGCTCCAGGTTGGAAGCAAAGAAGACCCTAGAAAGACCCAAAACCTCTTTGTATGTGTGGCTAACATTCAAAAGAGAGTTCACTTGTGTTGTGTGATTAGCAAATCCTTCCCCAAGCTGGGGAGTATTTGAGACAGTGTTTTTTTTCCTTTCCATTTCTAATGCATTTACATTCAGCATAATTGCATTTATTGTCATCCACATCTCCTGTTTTAATTTAGAGCATTACAAAGGGAGCAGTTGAATATTCTTTTTGTCGGAGCTGGATAGTGGATGGTGAACATCAGCAGGGCTGAAACACCCACATGGAGGTGAACCCCTGGCTCTGACAGACCGTGTGTAATGCAAGAGGCACTTGGTTACAGAGCACTGCAGAGTAACACTTCTTGTTCCTTGTCCAAGCTGTGCCAGACAGCAAACTTCCAGAAAACCTCAGACCATATACAGTTAGCCAGCAACACTATGTGAAATCTTTAACCATATTTGAACGAATGGGCTAACTTGGACACGGCAAGGAGGGAAATGCCAGTCTGCCTGACAGCTCGTTTTAATAATGAGAAAGTTGTTCCACTGACAGGAGGACAATAAAAACTGTGGCTGCCTAGAAAGATGTTGCCTTCCTTTCTAGTTCTGAGCATATGTGAAAATGCAGAGGAAGGAGTTGGTCCCAGACCTGTGCATGTGCAGCAGTGCTTTTCCCTTCTTTCACAACCTTTTCCCTTCTCTCTCCCCTTTTCCTTTCTTTCACAATTTTTCTTTCCAGGGCGTTGAATCTGCACCCACCCTGCCAACCCTATCCAAATGAGTAATTAGTAATTCACTTCTTTATCCTAAAAAGTGACTTATTTTAACTATATTATCCCTTGCACTTCAGCAAAGCAAGCAATAAAAATAGGTGACCTTTGTAGTTAGAGCTATTAATGCACAATTTATGGGGCTTTTGGGTTATAGGGCATGAAAGACAAATTCTTGAGAGATTTGTCAGCCCTCTGAATGGGCAAACCTCGCCTGCTGATCCCTTATTGATCAGGGAGCTGTATATTTTAGAACCAAGCTGTTGTGTATTACACTTACTTTAGATGGCAGAACTGTTTGAGGCAGAGACCTTGTCATGGAATGGTTTTGGCAGTGCCACGTCTACGCTGGATGATGTACATATGTTTTCCAGTGATGAGACAAAGGGCAGATTTTTGTTTTTAAACTCAGCACAGAGGAGCAGGAAGGCTTTAAGTCGTGCATGGTAATGGTACAAGCACTAGAGAAAGCCTTGTGCAATCATCACCTCACTGTGGAAATTCTGTCTGCAGCAGCAGCATTACTGCATGGTGCTTATTACCATCACAGACTTCCAAAGCTCTGCTTTCCCCGGGCCAGGGCTCAGCTGTGGATCCTCGTGGGCTGACTGAAACATGTAGCTTCTCCACATAAAACATGGGTTTGTGACTTTATTTTCCTCCCCTCCTCTGAGCAATTGCTAAACAATTCTTTGGGAAAAAAAAAAGTGCACGCGTTTCATATAGACACTTGAGAACAATGCTGTGCAGCTTTGGTGAGCCCTGGAAGCTGTCACCCTGTGCTGCTCCCCATGTGAAACAAGCTGGTGATTGAGTCCAGGCCCTTGTAGGCAGTTTTCAAACCAGCTCCAGAAATGGTGTCTCTGGCTGAAAAACCAGATTGAAGATGAAGAACAGCTCTGAGCTTGCAGGCGGGTGAAAGAGGAGTGAAACCCTCTGCTTGTGTCACAAATGTTGTGTCTGTACTGGGCACTGCTTCTGTGGGAGGTCTGTAAGGGACTCCATAGCTTGTTCTGGTTTTCTACCAACAGGAGTAAAAGCAGATATTCTTTTAAATCCATCTTAATTTGAGTTTCTTCCTCATTGCTGGATGCCATGGAGGGGTGTACTGAGATGAGCTCAGCTGGTTGAGCATGGTGGTAATAACACCAAGGTAGTGGGTTTCATCCCAGTATGGGGCATCCACTTAAGAATTGGACTCAATGATCCCTCTGGATCCCTTCCAACTCAGAATATTCTGTGATTTCTGTGACTATGATTACTGCTGACAGCAGACCTGAGCAGGAAACCCATCACTGCCTTGTGCTGCCAGCTCCCGCCCCGCTCGGAGCAGACCAACCTTCAGCAGTGTCCCACCACGGATATCTCAGCATGACCCTGGAAAACACAGCCAGAGAGCTCCATGTTGGAGCACTCATTGAAATCCAAGCCTGGAAGAGAGATGGCTGTGCCATGCAGTTAACACAGAGAATCACCATCATCCTGTCCTTTGTGCTGTTGCAAACTAGGTGACACTGGTGAGACACGAGCAGACCCTCACTGATCCAGCAGGACCAAGTGGGCAGAGTGAGCCCTCTCAGAGTGTTTCCTGAATGCTGGCTCTGTGTTTCAGATAACCCCACCAGTATGAAGTGCTGTGCAGCTGCCACCTCCTAGGGGACAGGCCATCAGCAATTTGGAAGGGGCTAAGGTTTCAAGAGTTCCTCCTGAGCAGCATCCCTTTTTCCAGCTGCTTGCCTGGCAGAGGCACAACACAGCAGCGCCCATGGAGTGGCTGTTGTGGCATCTGGAAGGAGGGTTCACCAGCAGAGGAATTAGAAATGTTATATATTCCCAGTTTTCTGTCAGTTTTTATCAGCTGATACTGATGTGGCTGGCACAGAAGTGCTTTTAGCATCATTTGTTAGGAGAGCATAACACAGATGGATTTATAAATGAAGTTATGGAAGACGTTCTCTCACTTGGAGGCTGTGCTAGCACTGCAGGTCTGAGGGGCTGCAGCTTTGACACAGGCAATTGAGCAGTTGGCCTTGTCTTGGGGATTTAATTCAGCATTCCTAGCTCCCTTCTTGTCCCTTTCCAAAAGGTGTATTCCCGATACAAATCTTCTCAAGGGACCCGAAACAGCAAGCATGGTCTGTTGCCATAAAAAAAGGGGCAGTGGCCTTCCTCATCCAAGATGGTTCTGCCTAAGCTGGAAGTGATGAATGTCTTGCAAATGAATTTGTTTTTTTAAAATACACCCCCACCTTTTTACGTGCAGGGAAGAACTGCAGCTATTGTGAGGCTGAATCTTTGCCTAATTAAATTCACAGTAATCTCCTGTGAAGGCTCAAGAGAGATTCAGAGCTTTGTGCTGATGTGACTGCTTCAGCCCTGCCCTTCAGTGCTGTTACTGTGACATTGTCTCCCTGTGCCTGCTGAGGGGTGGAGGTTCCTGAAACATCCTGCAGCAACAGAAAGCTGTACTGGTGGGCACATGTGGGCAGGACTGACAGGGAGGGATCCTGCACACAGACCCACTGGAGCCTTGGCTTCCCCTGGGCTTCTTCCAGAATCTGGTGTTGACAGAGATCTGGAGACCTGGGGTGGTGGTGATGCAGGATCACTGCTGTCCCCATCCAGTCTGGCATGTCTCTGGTACATCCAGAGAGGCTGTGCTGCTCCAGCTGGGATTTCTGATGTTGGACTGATGCTGAGATGGTGGGTGGCTGCCTGGGCTGCAGCTGAAATTTCTCCAAGCAGAGGGTTTCTTCTCCACTCCCCTTGAAGCAGCAGCTTTTGGTAGCCTTGCCAAGTGGACCAAAAAGGCTCATCATCCATCATGGCTCGCAACTCCTACAAAACCACTGGATGTGGAAAGTAGCTCCCAAATAGGAATCTTTGAATTCCATGAACAAAAGTATTTCTAAATGATTACATTACTGCTTCTTGAAAACACATGGTGGAAAATCACACAGCAGTCCAGAAGAGGTCTTCTCTTCTGTAGTCTGTGTTCAGAGGAGACTGCATCCCTCTAACTCTGTTTTTAGCATTCAGAGAATATTGGCCAGGGTGTCAGAAGGTTTCTGCTCATCATCTCCAAGAAGCTTTCCTCCAAGGGTCATGTGCTGCTCCTCTGGAATCTTAACACTTTGCATGAGAAAGAGCAGATACACACTTCCAAAGGCTGTGGCTCTGGCTTTCATGGGGCTGTTGAAATTCATAATGAAAAACAAGTTTTCTTGTGCTCTGCCTGTACTGTGGGGTAAAAGTGTGGAGTTGACAACAGGGAAGAGAAATGCTGAGACGCTGTAGATTCAGTGGGCAAGTAATTTGGCATCATCCCTGAGTCTGGCCTTTAAATGAGCAATCAGCAGCACGTCACTGTATCCCTGGTTTTGTTTGGATCTGGGACAGAGGCTGGAGAGGGAGAGCTGAATCATTTGCCCCATGGGTCAGAGCCTTAGCTTGAGCAAGGGCGAGCCTTGTGAAGAACAGCAGTTTGCACCAGGACTCATAATTTGGAAATTATGCTAGAAGCAACTCTTGATTGCACTTTCTCAGGCAATCCCAATGACAGTTAGTCATTTGCACCTACGATGTTCTGCTTCTTTAATAGCTGTAGCATAGAACATTTGTTACTATTTAGTGGTATTATTTGTTTTTGTTTCTGTCAAATCAGAACCTTTTGGACAAAAACCTCGCAATCACATCCAAGTCTCCTAAGGTTCACACAGTTAAATCTAAATATCCTAAACTGGCATGTTCTGTTTTATCTTGTTTCTGTATCCTCATTTAGACCAGGAGGATGAAACTCAGTTTAATGCAGGGCCAGGAGGAGGGAAGTTCTCTGCTTCCTAACTGGAGGATCTCAGTTCCCAAGTGCCTTGGACTGCTCCCACGTGTAGGTTTTGGGTAATGAGATCGTCGAGCTCAGGGTCAGAGGTGAGGTACTCAATGCCAGTTTTGAAGACCCATTCATTTTTGCAGGTTTTCTTCTTTCCTTTGCCAAGCTGGAAATACTTTAAAGGCTACTTGGTTTGAGAAACTGTAAATGAATAAGTAATTTTTAAGCTCTTCTACTTGCTTAAACAAGAAAGGATTGGGAGAAAAACAGTTGTTTAATTAAACAGCTACTTGGTATGGTTCACAAAAGCTTGAACTCCAGCAGTAACTCTCCTAATTCACAGATTCCTTGGGAATTCAATGACCTTGAGTTTGCTGTGCTTGAAACTTGCCTTAGTACTTGGCTTCCTTTCTGGAATACTTTGGAGAGGAGAGTGGTGCAGGAGGCACTGCAAGGCTCCCAAGTGAGACCAGCACTGTTTCACTGAGGATCATATAAGAAGAGGCATTTGTGTTGTACAGAATAAACTTCTTGCTTCAGAGCATGCCTGGGCTTACTGCACCCAGAGGTCACAGCTGGATCTGCCTCTGCTGCCCCAGCCATGGAAATTCTGAGTACTGACTGCTTGGGATGATTTTCTTGCCTCTCTTTATGAAACAAAGCAAACGTGAACCAGCAGTACTTGATGAAATTTGTGTGAGAAGTAACTTGTCTGAAGAATCACATCATTTAATCGTGCTCCAGAGCTCAGGGCCTCACTTGCCAGCTGAGAGGGAAGTCTGATCTCCCAGCGCAGAGTGGTGTTTCCTGCATCCTTTCCTGTAGCGGCAACTGGAGAGGTTAAAGCCATGTACAAGTGGCCAAGTTCACTGGAAATGAGTGTTTATCCATTACTTCCCTGTGTTTGTCTCCATCATAATAACTCTGTCTGAAGGAGTGCCTTCAGTCATGTCAGTGTTTAGCTGTGGGATATAAAGCATCAGGATTTAAACAGAAAGAACCTTGAATACACAGAGTTGTATCCAGGAGGTCCCTACAGTCTTCCCCTCCAGCAGAGGGAAGTCAGCTGTAAACAAAACCCTGCTTCTCCTTTCCCTTGGCAAAAATTTTCATCAGTTGAGCTATATTGATGATGTATAAACCAGAAAACTGGAGTTCTGTTGTGGTTAATCAGTGCAAAATTGTGGCAAAATTGTGGTAGTGCAGTTAAAATGGTTTCGTGCAGTTCCTTGGGATGTGGGAGCAGAAAGACTTTGATTTCACTTCAGCCAGCCAACAGGAGCTGCCCCCTTGCACCAGCTCTGGCACATCTTTGGAAGGAGGAGATGGACATGAGTATCCTGCCTGTTGGACAGGGTAGGGGCTGTCCCAGCACCTGCATTGCTCCTATGGAACAGCTCCACTCTGGGACCCACATCCTCATCTCCTCCTGACAGAGGTGCTCTGAGCTAGGTGACATTAACCATCATTTGGGCTTTTAATTAGCTGGGCTTTGTATTTAATGCTCATCTTGGGCATTTCGAAACCTGCCATACAACATGTCTTATCCAGGATTGCTTTTTGTGAGACTTGTGGGGCTGTGTTTTCTGGGCTCTGGTAGCACAATCTGGAGCTGTGAGAGAAAGCCCTCGGGGGCTAATCCATGGCTGCAGGCCAGTTTCTGCATAAACTGGTCTTATTTTTAAAGTCCATTTTCTCCAGTACACTTTTTTTTGGCCTGCAAAAGACTTCTTCATTTAAAACGAAGAACATAACACTCTCTCCTTTCAGTTGGTCTTTTGGACATGAGCCAGCAGTGCCCACAACAGCTGTACCACAGTTTAAACATTCAGTCTCTAATGGTTTGGGGAACATTAGGGTTTTTAAGGCTTCAACAGGTCTAGAGTAAATAGTGGTCAATAAAGAGTAGCTCTTCTTTGTATCCCTATGCTCTCAGTGCTCTGCACTAGAATAAAGCATGCTTAGAATATAATCATTGCAAAATTAATATCCATGAAAGGTTCTTTTTTTAAAAAAAAAAGGATCATAGAGAAACCTGTTTCACTAGAAGAAGAGTTTGCAAGAGTTCAGCTCTCAAGGCTCTGGTAACAGGCATGGGGTAGTTGGCACATAATGTCTGTGGGAGATGTGCACGTCCTGGGCTTGTGTCACTCCCCACATGTGTGTTTAGAGACTGGGAGGAGCAAATAAATCACAGGTATTCCTTTCTCTATGGCCTTCTTCCACCTACCTGTTGATGATGTACACAAGAGTTAATTATGATTTTGTATCTTCCTTATGGCTTTCCAGTGTCGTGTAGAGTCAAAAGTCAGTCTGTGCTAATTGGTGATATTTAGCATAGTCTTTTGGACCCAAATATGGTAAGAAATTATATTAGCAGTGATTTGTGATAGTTGGGCATTGTCCTTGTTAGTGATTGAACCCAGTGCTGGGGAGCCTTAATGATTTGAGCAAATCAGTGTTGGTGGAGCAGTCAAGTAGTATGGAGGGAACTGCTCATTTCCTTCAGGTTTGGAGGTGTGGGTGAGCAAACACAATCCATGTGGGGCTGGTTTGTGGGGCAAAGCCCTTGGGCCTGGCAGCCCTTCTGTGGCACTGGGTGAAGTGTCTACCAGCTCCTCGGCCACAGAAGGGTTAAACTGCTCCCTTGGCCACTGGCCACTTGGACTTTGTGTACAGCACTTGGTGTCACTGTGAAAAAATAGTTTGTAACTCCTTGTACTCTCTGTAGGGAGTTGATTAACCCCTTCCAGCATCCTCCTTTGTGTTTCCTGCCGGGATGGGGTGTACCTTGGCTCCCCGAGGGGGATGGGAGCTGCAGGATCCTGGCACACCCCCTGCCAGCTGAATGAATGCAAGGGGACAGGGGGAATGCTGGAGTAGGAGAGGGGGAGACTCCGTAGGAAAAACATGAAATGTGCCAGCCTTGCAAGGCATTCTCCTGAAAAATAGGATTATATAAAAGCCTGGCTACTGTGGTGCTTCTCATTAGCTGCACCGCAGGGTTGGCCGGAGCACAGGGCTCGGGCAGTTGTCACCTTTTTGGCTGAGCAAACTGTTAATAGATGTTTCACTTGTAAATTGCTTTGTGTTGAAGCCCCAGTAAAGTCTTGCTGATATGTTTTATTTTCAGTTTTCGAACCAAGCCAGTTTTGGGAAGGAGCAGGATGGAATGTAAGAATGTAACTGGTCTACCCAAGAAGTTACTCCTGAGTGGCAAGCCAGAGCTTTAAAAATGCTTCTTAATTTTAATTTGTGCCATTTGCTAGGGCTTCCTATCTTTACTTCCATTGGGAAGTTTCATAACATTTTCCTACCCATCAGTATTCTATTAAAACTTTGTTGTGTAATCTGAAAGCCTTTCTGCTTCTCATGGTTTCCTCTTCAGAATGCCCTAGGTAGCAATTTTGGAGTAAATGCATTCAGGCTGCATGGTCTTGATTTTGTTGTCTTATAAATTCAAAACAAGACTTGAAATTAAATCCTATTGTCAATTTTCCTTTAAATAATGGCGGCCTAATGATGTGATTTAAGAATTTTTATCTGATGTCACAGTACTCCTGGAAAAGCCTCTGCCTATAGTTGTTAAAATGTCAGTGAAATTGGTTACCATATGCATTTAATACTTCTAGTTCTACATACGCACAGTGTTAGAGGACAGATCAGTGCTGTCAGTAAAATAAGTGGGTCCTGCAGTACTGGACTGATCCTGTTCTTCCCGTGAGAGCTCTCTACTGCAGTAAATGGTGCTCACAGGACTCACCCTAAGTGGGTGTGATTTAAGGTCTCCTAGAGCCTTTCACAGCAACAGTGAGGTTCAGAGTGACCAAAAAACCAAAGCATTATTAGTAGAAGAAACAATACAGGGATAAAAATGACAGTCTTTTGGGTGAGTGGAAAAAATGTGTTTCTTGGGAAAGCATGAGGTTCATTCAGTTTGGATAACTCTGCTGGACGTGGGATTAGACCAGCTAACCTCTGCCCGTAGTGCTCTTTTAAATCTTGCATGACTTCTAAAGGGATGTTATACATCTCGACAGGCAGCTCATCTGAGGCCTGCCAAGGGGCCATGGCCAAGATGTTCTCCTTTGGCTGTGTTGCTGTGCAGATCCATCCATCCTCTGGCCTGGATTGCTCCCAGACAGCATGCACGCAGCAGGGATCACTTGGGGAGAGCGGGAAGAAGGTGAACTCGAAGGAGAAGGGGGTGGAAGACTGGTGGTGACCCACAAAATAAATGTCCTTTCTTTCTCAGTCCAGCTGAAATCCCTCCCTCCCTCCTTTGCGGTGATTTACATTTGCTCAGAGTAAAATCCGTGCTCCCAGTGGGCTCAGCTTGCTCTGTGCTGTCGGCGGCGATACGCCGAATGTCAGGTTTCAGCATGCACACAGCCAGCTTGTTAGGATAGCAGCAATTAAATCCAGGTGTAAGTTTATCCCTGAGATTCAGTGTCTGTCCACAATAACGGGAAAAATGCAACTGAAGGCCCAATAAAACAGGACTGGTGCTGGCTCTGAGCAGATGGTAAAAGGAAGGTTTCTGTGCTGGTGATTTTCTATTTAGTGCTCTGTTTGATTGCCATCATATTTGAGACATTCTCCCTGGTTCTTTTTTTGAGTTTGGCTCTTTGCTGACCTGCACAGCCCTTTTACACAAGCTTTATTGCTGTGTTTCCTGTGGCAGATTCCACTGCCAGTAACAGAGATTGGATCCCATATTGAACAAAGGCGTTGTGTCAGCTCTGGCAGGTTGATGACGTTTGTGCTGTGACAGAATCTGCCCGTGGTCTTTTTAAATTTCCATTATCTAAGCTGGTATATACCTGTGGCCTTAAGATTTATCAGTTTATTTTTCACATTATCATCCTGGCTTGTCTTTCACAGTATCAGCTACTGCCTGAGCTACTGAAGACTGTAAAGCTGGTTTGTCTTCTTTCCTAAGACTTGTGAATCTAATCTCAGCTCATTATCTTCTTGTTTTGAAATAGCAAAGGCCACATTAAGGATGTTTTTATTCTGGTGTACACATGCATCCTGTATTACCTGACTTCTGGAACTCGAGGAATCTCAGGTGCACTTTACTGTCCATTGATGTTTTAAAATGACAGCTGTAGCTTTGCATTGCAGCACTTGAGGTAATGTATTTGGCATCTCGATTAAAACATTCAGCAACCTGCATTTTTAATGCCTAAACCTGGATTTTTAATGCCTAAATGGCATTTGGATATAATGGAAAAGGTGTTGTCTGATTTGCTTAGTATGTACATGGCATTTCTTTTTATTCTTCTTTATTATTAATGTTAAAACAATGAGAAACAAATGAATAATGAGAGTTTTGTAGTGAACACTTCACGGTGTTATTTTCCTGGTGATGGTGTGTTGTTGTGAAGAAATGAGCTTACAATCTACTTACTGCAGAATTGTTTGGCTGCCAGTGATACCTCTAGAATGGGCTGTAGTAATCCCAAATCCATGATAGATTTTTCTTTCACCAGTTTACAATGAATAATCCTCTTAATTTCCTTGAATAGCAGCTGGTATTGCTACAACCTGTGCCTAAACCCAAGAACAGCTTATTCAGAAAGCCTTCTGGCCCTGTGAGCGAGGGGGAATTCTCTCCCAGCGGGGTTGCGTGGGCAAACTTTCACAGGGTCAGCACTGCCGAGACTCTGACTTCCCCTCTCTCTCTCTCTCTGTCTCTGTCTCTTTTCTAGATGCAGCAGCTGTTCTACGAGAACTATGAGAAGAACAAAAAAGGCTACATCCGAGACCTGAGGAACAGCAAAATACACCGAGCCATAACTCTGCACCCCAACAAGAACCCCCCGTACCAGTACAGGCTGCACAGCTACATGCTGAGCCGCAAGATTGCCGAGCTGCGCCACCGCACCGTGCAGCTGCACCGCGAGATCGTGCTCATGAGCAAGTACAGCAACACCGAGATCCACAAGGAGGACCTGCAGCTGGGAATGCCGCCCTCCTTCATGCGCTTCCAGCCCCGCCACCGGGAGGAGATACTGGAGTGGGAGTTCCTGACAGGAAAATATTTGTATTCGGGTGCCGACGGGCAGCCGCCCCGGAGAGGGATGGACTCGTCCCAGCGTGAGGCGTTGGACGACATCGTTATGCAGGTCATGGAAATGATCAACGCCAACGCCAAGACACGGGGGAGAATCATTGATTTCAAGGAGATACAGTATGGGTATCGCAGGGTGAACCCCATGTACGGAGCAGAGTATGTGCTGGACCTGCTGCTGCTCTACAAGAAGCACAAGGGGAAGAAGATGACGGTCCCTGTGAGGAGGCATGCGTACCTGCAGCAGACCTTCAGCAAGATGCAGTTCATGGAGCACGAAGAGATGGACGCCAAAGAGCTGGCCAGCAAAATCAACCAGGATTCTGGGTCCTTGTCCTTCCTCTCCAACTCACTGAAGATGTTTGTCCCTTTCCAGCTCAGCAGGTCCAAAGCAGAAGGGAAGGAGCTCAAAGACAAGAAGATCAACATCCTGATCCCTCTCTCCGGACGGTTTGACATGTTTGCAAGGTTCATGGGGAATTTTGAAAAGACGTGCCTCATTCCAAACCAGAATGTCAAGCTGGTTGTCCTGCTCTTCAATTCCAACTCCAACCCCGACAAAGCAAAGCAGATCGAGCTGATGAGAGATTACCGCTCCAAATACCCCAAGGCTGACATGCAGGTCCTGCCGGTGTCGGGGGAGTTCTCAAGGGCACTGGCTCTGGAAGTCGGATCTTCCCAGTTCCAGAACGAGTCTTTACTTTTCTTCTGTGATGTTGACTTAGTGTTTACCACAGAATTCCTCCAGCGGTGTAGAGCCAATACAGTTTTGGGTCAGCAAGTATATTTTCCCATCATTTTTAGCCAGTATGATCCAAAGATTGTTTATAGCGGAAAGGTTCCTAGTGACAATCATTTTGCCTTCACTCAGAAAACAGGTTTCTGGAGGAACTATGGCTTTGGTATCACCTGTATTTACAAAGGTGACCTTCTTCGAGCGGGTGGCTTTGATGTCTCCATCCAGGGTTGGGGCCTTGAAGATGTAGATCTATTTAACAAAGTCATTCAAGCTGGCTTAAAAACTTTCAGAAGCCAAGAAATTGGAGTAGTCCACGTGCATCACCCTGTTTTTTGTGACCCTAATCTTGATCCAAAACAATACAAAATGTGCTTGGGGTCAAAAGCTTCAACTTATGGGTCCACACAACAGCTGGCTGAAATATGGTTTGAAAAAAATGACCCAAATTTTGGGAAAAGCAGCAATACTAATGGCTCAGTGAGGACAGCCTAATGTCCAGCTATGCTGGAAAAGACTTTTTTTTTAATTATCTAATTTATTTTTGGGAAAATGTTTTTTGATAATTCACTTTTAAAAGACCACACAGGATATATTTTAGAAATCATCGTTGTTTTCTTACAAAGCGCTCGTTTTGAGAAGAACAAGGCCCTTGGGTTTTTTTGTTGTTGTGTTTTTGGTTTTGAACAAAAACTGTGATCAGTATTTGCCTTCAAACAAAAAAAAAAGAAAAAAAAATTGTTTAAGAGTTATCTGATCAGCGGAAATCTGACTTGAATTAGAATTTCCTTATGAACAAAAGATTGTTTCCTACCGTTTCCGTTGCCATCTTCATGGCTGGGATTCTGTAAATGTGGACCTGAGAGTGCAAAGCCAAGTGACAAAATGCTGTGTCTAAATGTTTTTGGTGTGACTGCTACCGTGCAAAGATTCTGTTCCTTTGGTTCAGAATTAGCCATTAATTTTCAAATTGCGTTAGAAAATCCGAGTCGCTCTGGTGGTGAGAAAGGGTAGTAATCACAGGAGGGTTTGTTTTTTTTTTTTTTTATTCTCTAACAGCTGATTATTTCAGTTTAAAAATACACTTCCACTTATTATGGGCAGGTGAGGGAAGGAAATAAGCACAAGCCGTGATCCGATTATTCCTTGTAGAAATTGTGTTTGACATTTGGTCCATACACGGACGGAAGGTTTGGGGAATCCATGGTGGGTTCTGTGTTCTGTCCTCAGCCAAGGGCTGAGCGATGCGACCAGGAAATGCTGAAGCCTGAGGAGCCAGGGGAAGGGGCTGGGAAATGGGAATCTCTGGCAGCCAAACGACAGCACACAATGATCAATCCAAGATCCCTGAGGAGAACTTGGAAAACTCCTCTGCACCGAGTGTCCCGCGCCCGATCGCATCGATTTCGTTCAGTCGGTCATGTGATGTTAATGGGAACAATTGTTACATTTGATTACTAGTTTTGTTTTGGGATTCTTTTTTTTTTTCTGTATCTGCTAGACTGTTAATTTATTTAATATCCATTGTTTTAGGTTCTTGACCTTTCCTTGAATATCTGTTAGTCATTTTAATATTTTATATATATATATATGTGTGTGTAAATATATATATATATATTAGGAATGTATTGCATCTTCTCACTGATAAGGTAGTGTACATCATACTTACAGTAAATGATCTCCAAAGATTACTTTCTAAAATATTTTTTCATGAATCTTTTTTTTCCCCCCCAAATTCCTTTAACATTTTTGGAATGACATCAGTGAGTTTAGGAATTTTTTCGTATTCTAAGAGGAACTGGGGATGAGGAGGCTGAATACAAGGAAAGTGTGATCCCTATGAGTTAACACCTAGCAAGGTAAGAGAAAATACACTAAATAAAGTGCCTTAAAGCCAGATAGGGAACCCTGTACACTGAGACTTAGACAGTGACTGGACATTGCCATTGAAGCAGATGATCTCTTGGGACCTATGTACCTGTAAATATCCTGCTCAGCAGAAACAAAGTAAAAACCAGCGAATAATATATTTTTCTATCGTATCCTCCAGCCCCATTTCATCTCATTGCCCTCAGTTCCACTTTGCCTACTCTTTGGGAAGTGGAGGCAAGTGAAGGAGTGGAGAAAACCCAAGGCTTAGGTGGTTGTTGCCACGTTTGAAGGGATCTTAGGGAGCAATTGCTATTCCAGTAGAAGAAATAACCATTGTTTACACGTGTATGGAGTATGAACTGCAACTAGCATAGAGTCTGTGTCTTACAATGTTCATCATTTTCTGGTGACAGTCCCAACGATGTAGGTGCATGGAAAATTTTTCTTTTCCTTCTCTCTTTTTTTTTCCTTTCTTTCTTTCCTTCTTTTTTTTTTTTTTTTAACTTGCTTCTAAGATGCAATAAAGATTTTTTTATTTGCAATTGGAGCTGCTCACGTCGTCAGTCCGTATCATTCCACCCAGCATCAGCACAGAGTAACACACTTTGGGAAGTAAGTCCAGGTAAAAGGATCTCTCTCTTCCAAAGGGTTTTGACTTCTGTGTTGTGTTTTGGTCTGGGATGAGCTCAGTGCTTTTACCTTGGCTCTGGGGGAAGGGAGAACAAACCCATTCATCAAGCTCCAGTGTTGATGGGCTGTGCCATTCCCTGGTTTTGACCTTTTCCTCATGAAAATGTTAAAAGTACTGCTGCTGCCTGAAAATACCCATAAGTGTACATTTCAAATGCATCCAGTGACAAGGCTGCATGGTGCCCTAATGTCTTGTTTATTCAAAGCACAGTAAAAATAATTATTAAGTGGGTTGAGCACTTTTTTTTTTTAATAACCCTAGGAGTTGTTCAGTATTGGTGTGAGGACAAAATTAAGTGCCAAAACAAGAATCTTAGGGATTGCAGAGGTGTTTCTTCACACAAGGGAAGGGGGCAGGGAAAGGCAACTTGTATTTGTGGTACAGAAAAGAGCATTAAGAATATGAACCCCAAAGAATGGCAGCAAAATAGGGAAAAAAGCCCTGTACTTGTACTGTATTTATTAACATTTATGATTATGTAGGTCTTTTTTTAGCCCATAACAGCTGGTAAATGCAGAATGTATGTAACTGGAAAAAAACATTTAGTGAACAGCACCCATCTGGTATTGTGTTTTTTTTTCCCTTGGTTGCTACAGTTCTAATTCTGTTACCAAATTGCTATTAAAACTGAGTTTTGCACCAAGCTTGCAGGCAGCCCTTGAGGCTTCACATTGCAACTGATCAAATATTTTATAGATTCACAGCTTAAAAGTAGTCTGTTTTAAAATCAAATATTAATTATAACCCTTTATGACAAAGTCTATAAACATACAAACTCCATTTTATACTAAAATAAGTGTCATTTGCTGCCCCAGTTGTAAGGAACTGGAGAGAGGTGGAAATCATCAGCTGGTAGGTGCTAACCCAGTCTTGACAAAAATCCCTTCTGGGGCTGGAACATTTCATCCTCAATTTACTCCGGTTGTTTGCTTCAGACAGAAATTTCCTTCATGCTGAGGAAGCAGGAAAGTCATGGAGGGTTTTTCTCTGGGCCACAGAGGTGTGAGAAAATGAGAAGGATGTGGTGCCCAGTCATGTCCTATCTATAGAGATGCTTCTCTTCCTTATCAAAACAATTAAAAATGTGAGACATTTCTTTCCCTCGTTATTCTGGTGCAGGTAACCTGGGTTGGATGCTGTTGGCTGTGGCCATCCTCACAGCAATAAAACTCCCACCCAAACAGAGCTTTGCAGCCCCTGGGCATGTGGTGTTAAACCCTTCACCTTCTCTGGTCACCCCTGGGTGAAGAGCTGGATTTATTAACACTGTTTTCTAAAAGCTTTTCCCTCCTGCTCAAGGATCGATGATGACAAAAAGAGGCAAAGGGAGATGGGGAAAATGTGAGTCCAGAAAGGCAGTGGGTACTCCTGGTGACTGTCATGCTGGATGTGACTATTTACATATGAAACATTTATCTGTAACTTTGCAGAGTCACAGTCCATGGAAGGATTTCAAGTTTTGGTCCTGTGGGCACAGTGGGGGTTTATTACCCAGAAAACTCAGTGACCAGCTCCAGCCCCATGTAGCTCCCCTGGACCTGGCTGGATGGTTCCTTTCAGCAAAATCAGCACAAAGTCCCGCTGACCCAAATCTGCTTACTCTTGAGTTTTTGTGGAAGCCTCTAACTTTACATTGCAAATCATTATCCTGAGCCATTTTGCATGAATACTTGCTAAAAATACTTGGCTTGCACAGCCAGCCGCAATCGGGAGCTTTTTGGAAAGAAAGTCTTGCAGAGGCATTAAAAACGAGGAGAAGGTCCAGGTCCCTCCTCTGCTCTGGCCTTGGTGATCCCTGGGCTGGTGGGACACTGCCCATGTGGGACCTGTTTTAATTAATGTTTTTGTACCCCTTGGACTCTGCCAATGTGACGTGACTGTTCTGACCAGAGCAAATTCAGAGGTTTGATCCCAGTTGGAGCTCAAAAGCCACCTCCTTCCCAGAATTAGGCAGCCTTGGAGACAACCTGGGCTCTCCAGCCAAGGCAGTGCATCCCATGAGGAATCCTTTCCACCTATTTTCCTGGATTTTACCTGGCTGCTGCTGCCAGAAGAACTTTTATTCCTCACGTCCAAACTGCTGCCGATACTTTCCCAGGTGTGAGAAACGTGTCCATGTCCTTTCCAAGCTCCAGAAACATCTCCCAGGTCTCCTCCAACCCAGGAATCCCTACCACCTTCCAAATCACTTTTATGAGTGGGGTGAAAAAAATTAACATCAAAAAAACAACAGTCCAAATACTGGGCTGTCTGTGCTTACTTTCACACTTTAATTCAATAAAAGCCTCAACTCTAATTGACCTGAATGGGCTCCAACATTTCCAGCAGGCTGGACTGGAGTCTCTTGGAAACTGGGGGTCCTCCCTGTTTGGCTGGCGGTGTCAAGAGGACTTTGCCAGGGTCCTGCTCCACCTTCTAGAAAAAGAAGACGAAAGAGTAACACCACCTTTGTGTTTTACTTACTTTTCACCTCGAGGTCTCCCAAAAGGGGCACAGTTTCAAGTGGTTCCATGATAAAACAAACTTCCAGTGCAAACAGGCTGGGATATTGGGGCAAGTAAAGGCTGTTTGCTGCACCAGCCTTGGCTCTGCCAGGATGGTTCTGAGTGCTGGGGAGGACTGTAATGACCCTGGGAAACCTGAATCGCTGTGGATGTTCCCCTCATGGGTTGGGGGTGTGCTCCATCCTTCTGCCCACTGCCAGCATCACCTGCCAGTGATTCCCCCAGTCATGAGCATTCCCAGGTGAGCTCAGCCCCAGCCCAATCCCTGGCACCATTCTTATCCCCAGCCCCATTCTGGATCCCATCCTTCTCGTCATTTTCATCCCCACCCCCAACTCCATCCCTAGCCCCATCCTCACCCTCATCATCATCACAGTCTCCATCCTCATTCCCATCTCCATCCCCAACCTCATCCTTACCCTCCTCCACCTGGGTTCAGCCACTGCAGCCTGACCCAGCTCCATCCCAGCGCCGCCGGCCGGGGTAAGCCGAGGACAGGCCAGCAGCCTGAAATAGCCACGATATTTCCTGTCCCTTTTAAAGCTTGCTTAAAGAAAACTAATTTCCTCTGTCCTTTCAGTAGCAGAATACAAAGCAGCCAGCACTGCCCCTTTCCCCACCTCCCTTAGAAATCACCTTATGTTTGCTTATGCTGAAGCTGAGAGCCCTCAGTGCTGTGTGGGATGGGGAGCATCCAGCTGGTGTGCCCATGTTCACCTGCCCCCACCCTGTCTTGGGGGCACAAGAGATGGGGTTTTGCTCTAATACATCAAATTACAACAATTCCTGCCCACTGTCCAGGGCACTGTCCAGAGTCAGCCCTTCTTTCCTTTCCTAGCAGAATGAGCTGTAATTCCCTGTTTTCCTGCACATGGAGGGGTAGGTTGGGTTTGGACAGCCCCAGACTGGTGGGGTCTCTGCACCCACAGTGCTGGGGCCCCAAAATGTCCTGAGTGAGCATCACGATACGGGATCTTCGATATGGGATGCAACCAGTGGTTTGCCCCTACATCATGCCTCCCCCCCAAAAATATTCAGGCCATGGCTCAAACTGGGATGCTGGTATTGGGCACAGCTGTTCTTCATCCCAGGGCCTGACTCTCTGCTGATGCCAGCAAAGGAACAGCCCAAACCAGGAATAGGAATCAGTATCCAATTGGGAATTGAATATAATCCTTTCAAAGCAGGTAAAGGACCACTGAGCACTCCAGGGAAAAGCCCAGGGACGCGTGTGGCTCTGCTCTCAGGAGGGAGCTGAGTGAGGGAGTAAAGCTGGGGGGGCTTTTGGGCTCAGTTAATCTCAGGCAGGTCCTGTTCCTCTCTCTCTGCTTCCTTGATGAGTAATTAACAGCCTTGGCACCCTCTGCCCTCTCTCTGCTGGTGCACGGGTTAATCCCACCCAAGAGCATCCACTTCCCTCCCAGCACCGAGCCCCTTCCGTGTGTTCCCGCTGCTCCCAGGCTGGCTGAGGGAAACCTGGCCTTGACAAAACAAACCCAAAGCTGTTTTCTTGCCTCTCCTCACTCAGCTGAAGGAATAACCCCCCACCAGGGCCCTGCTTGGGCTTATTTTTATCAGCTGAAATAAAACAGTGAGGAATGTGATAGGTGCAGCTCCCCCAGTCCCACACCTGGGGCTCATGCTGCCCCTTATTGCTGGGCCCTGGGGGCTTCTCCTGCCTTTGGCTGTGACCCCATCACTTCCCCCAGGATGCCTGATGCCCCTCACCTGTACCTGCCATCAGGAGAACAGGCTTTGCTGATGAGGGAGATGGAAAGGAGCACTGAAATCTCAAACTGTTTGACCTGGTGGGAATTGTTTTAATTTTGTTTTTAATGTCTGTTTATTTCTGCCCCTGGGGAATCATTCCTGCAGCACGTGCAGTGCTCACTTGATGGAGCCTTGTGCTAATGAGGTTTCAGGTCTGCTGAAAGGGGGGAATTTTTCTCTTATTTCAGGGTTCAGGAACCAACCCCCTGCTCCCACGTTTTGGGACACACACCCACCACTGCAGCACCTCTCACAGGTCCTGTGAAACCCAGGTGCTGCCTCCTTCTCTTCCCTCCCCAGGTGACCACCCTGACCCACCTGGCAAGGAGCAGGGATGTCTCGGTGTGTCAGGAAGGGTTCTGTGCAGTAACAGCCCCAGAGCACAGCGTCCAACAACAAAGGCCTTGGGCAAGGCCCACCAAAGGTTTGGGAGATGCTCCAGCTTCCCCCATGGGCACTGGGGAGCCCATGGTGGGCACAAGCCCACACTGGCTTTGGAAGGAGCACAGCACCCAAGGTGTTTTGGTCAAGAGAGACAATAAGGAACTACTGTGGTTGTTCCACAGGGTGTTTCATCAAAGGAAACTTGCAAGGCTGAATGCAAGAATGAGCCCCTTTGTAGCTCCTGTTGGGGCTTCAGGTATCACAGGAAGAGTTCCTGCAAGTCAAAGGAATCTGGCAGCTGGAAAAGGTGACCATGAGACCTCATCCCAGCCCTGAGATAAAAGGCAGAGGAAGGGAAATTTTGGTGCTGCCATATCTGCTTCATGAGCTGCTGGGGAGGCACAGGGTGACAGCCACAGCAAGGTCAGGTATGATGACAGTCTACTCGTAGCCCTGATTCCAGCTGTGCTCATCACACACTTGAATCACGCTGCAAACCCCAAACACCCAGTGCCAGTTGGGTTTCCAATAAAAACCACCAATGCAGTGTCATCCTGGGAAGGAATCAGTTTATTTTAAGATACATTCTGTTTCTGAAGAAGGATATTTTAGCAGCCTGCAACAGAAATGTGAACCAGAGGGTTAACCTGCCCGTTCGGCCTTGGCCAGCCTTGCCGATGCTCACACAAGATTCTTGGGATTAAAAAAAAAAAAAGAAAAAGAAAGGTCCAAAATTCAAACTGTACACCTTTATACAGGGTGCTTAGCTGGGGGCACTTTTTACACTGCTGTACATGCTTGGGATAATTAAGTGCAATTGGATTCAGAGCCAATACAGCATCCCAGGCCACTAATGAAGATAAAATACAAGCTGTGGTGGGCGGAAGCTGCACAGATAAACAGGCAAACTGAGCTTATTGTGTTCCTGCTGCTCCAGAGTGCATTTCCCAAGAGAAAGAGTAGTGGAGCAGAGACAGCTTATAAACCTTCCTGGTCAGGGGGTTCCCTTCTCTTCCACCAGGAATATCTGTCACTCCCAGTGGCTTTGCTTTCCATCAGCTCCATCGACAAGGCAGCAGTGCCATGAACCAGCTCACTAATTCCTGGTGCAGCATTCCTGGCAGGTTGTTTTGGGCACCCTCACAGGAACACTGCACCACTACAGCTTTTAGGAACCAGAAATGCAGTGGCCAGCCACAGCTTCTTGCTAGTTCCTACACCAGGGTGTCTGTACACAGAGACTACACCCGAAGTAGCCCCTAAAGGAGTTGCAAGGAGGTGGGAAGCAGCCCCACAGGTACATTCCTCCTGGGAACAGGGTGAATCAGCCCACAGTGCCCGCACTGCCGGCCAGCAGGCAGCTGGGAGTGAAACGTGCTCAGGATCCCAGGGAAGAGCCCACAGAGCTCTCCTGGCTGACACACACACAACAACAACAGCAGCAGCAGCCAGGGCATGCTGAAGGTGAGGAAGGAATTCAAAACAGGGAAGAACAAACTGGAAATCGGGGAATGAGCAGAACTGCAGCCACCTCTGCCTCTGCTCTCGTGCAGGGGCGTGTGTGATGGAGCAGGGGAGCCGAGAGCTGGCCCAGCTCCCAGTCCTGTCCTGGCCCTGCTCACACCGGCTTCTTCATTCCCCAAAAGCCCTGATGGGGCTCTGGGAACCCCACGGTGCTCACTAGCAGCAAACCCCATCACCCCTGCTCTGGGCCGTGTCTCTGAGCCCAGGATGCTCCCATCTCCCATCGAGTCGAGTGTCAATCCCAGCACCACGGGCACTACCTCCTCTTGCGCATGCAGGTCTCCAGCCTGCCCAGCTCCTCGTAGGCCTGGTAGAAAATGTCAAAGTCTCTGGCACTCCAGCCCCTCCAGACAGCCAGGCACCGCTCCATGTTTTCATTCTCAAAGCAGCACACAACTGTGTCCTTTGCTACCAGAGCCGCATCCACCAGAGTCCTGGGGAAGGGAGAAGAGAGCAGGGAAGGGCATTGCAGGGAAGCCCATTACAGGAAAGGGCATTACAGGGAAGGGCATTAAGGGGAAGAACAGCTCTGTGAGCGCAGCACTGGCTCATGAGCTTCCCTTCCAGCTACACAAGCTTTTTATAAGCTGCAAATCCTTCAGCAAGGAGAATGTAACAAAGAGAGGGATCAGAAACTGTGTCACATCAAAACCAAGCAGCTCAGTGACATGGGAAAAGGTTTTTAAAGGGATTCAGGTGCCTAAACATGCAGGTGGGGGCTTAAGTCTGCCGTGGCATTTGAAGTTGCTGCTAATCTCCTGATTTGCTAAATCCACAGACTTTTGTTCTTGCTGCCAGCTGGGCATTTTCAGAACAGCTCCATCATAACACAGCTGACAGGCTGCTGAGAGCTTCCACAGCCTGGAATAAAGCATGGAAGTGTGATGGAGCCTGCCTGTGTCAGCTCAGGGCCTGAGCCCCAAGCCCAGAGTAGCAGGCACAGCTGTGGCAGCACTCAGGGATCCGTGTGGTCCGTGTTGTATGTGCTTCCCTTTGTGATCCCTGTTGAAGCTGGCCCTGCAGGTACCTCAGAGGGAGGTGGCTGGGTGGACAGTGACACTTTTCCTTTGTAGGGTCCAAGGGACAGGAGTCCAGCCCTCACTGGGCTCCTTCTACCACTCCCACAGCAGATGGGGAAGGCTGGTCCCAAATTGTTCCCAGAAAGGTGCCCAGCTGGAAGCACTTGCCACAGGACTGTTCTTGGCAGCTGGTTTTTATCACAAACTGCCCCTTTGCAGCCCCCTCCCTTTCCTCCCCTCTCTGCTCTGCCCCCTCGCTTTTCTCCCCTTCTGCTCTTTATCCTGCTGGTCAAACAGGGAGGTCAATGGCCATGGTGCCTGGTCCAGTCATGCAGCAGGGCAGGACAGGTGTGAGATGTGGCATCACTTTGCCTGAACTCCACACTCAGTGTGGGTTAAGCAAAATCAACCTAAGAGTACCTGTGACCAATAAAGAGAATTCTCTCCTCCCAGCTACCTGATAAAGACACTCATTTCAGAGCAGAGGGAATGGCAGGAGCCTTTGATCTCCTGTTGTGTTTGCCTGGTGGTAATAAACGATCATTTATAATCCTCAGCACTGCTTAACCTGCATTTGTTTGGACATAAATAGCACAATCCCAGACCGGTATTTAAGTGATCAGCAGGAACACCCCCACCTCTCCAGCAGCTATTTATTTCCTCAGACTCTCCTTTGCTGTATGAAACATTTTAAATTAACATATATAACTGCTCTCGCCTGTGCTCCAGGAGCCGTCCCCCAGCCTGTCACTGCCCACAGCACAAAGGTGCTCATTTAGAGCCAGAACATCAACCTGACCCACGTGAATGCAGCCACAGACAAGCGCCGTGCTCTGCATAAATGCACTTCTTGTTCTGAGCATGGGGCCTGAGTCTGCCAAGCTGCTCTGACCTTCTGCCAGGTGCCCTCAGAGCAAAGGGAGCCAGCACCAGGCAGGATCAGGCCAACTCGATCACATTGTGCATGGTCCTGTCTGTATCATTAAGGGGTGTTCAGTCTCTGTGGATTTTGGAGACCAGGCTGTAGTCACAGTGCCTTCCCCTTGCTGTCTGCCCTGTTCTGAGAGTGTGCACACACCTTGATGTGCAACCAGCCACTCTGTGTCCTCCCACTGGGAACTCCCCAGATGCTGCTGGAAGCCAAGAGGAAGCTCCCAAGAGCCCTGAGAGCCTGCAGAGCCCCCCTCTGTCCCCCCAACCCCTGGTGCGCCCAGTCAGCCTCACCCGTAGGGAGCCAGCTCCCCTGCCTTCAGCACCGCGATCACTCTGCCCCGCTGGGTGCCTGATTCCTTCTCCAGCCCGATGACAATGATGTCCCCTCCTCTCCTGGAAGAGAAACCAGGGAGATGTCACATCCTCAGCACTGGGGATGCTGTCAGCTGAGGAAGATCCATGTTGGATATCCATCCTCTGCTCCATGCCCACCTGCAGCCACATGGTGTCTTGCAGGGAAGGGGGCACTGTGATGCCACAGGGGCCTGAATCCACTGCAGTGAGAGATCCTGTGACAAGCAAAATCAGCTTCCCAGAGGTTCCCATCAGCTCCACAGGAGGCAGCAGGACTTGCCAGGGCTATGTCTGAGCAAGGAGGCTGCCTGCTGCTCTTTGTTTCCTCAGTAGCTGGGGAAACACGGCTTGGAGTTTGACCACCCCCTTTTTATTCTGCTGAAACCAACTCAGCAAGGCCTTCCACGTGGCCATTCTGCTCAACACCATGTACTTTCAAAAGGCATAGAAAATCCATGTTCTGTTGTACTGGGAACAGAATTTCTTAATGGTAATGATTTTTTTGGCCAGGTGAATCATACTGGGAATGCAAAAGCTGCTGAATTAGCCTGAGTTAATCTCATGTTCAGCCAGGAGGGATTTTGACTAAGATGCCTGGATAAGTGACCCACTTACCTGGGGATCCAGATGAGGTCTTTTACAGGAAGAATCTTGACTGCTTGGAGATGCTCTGTGTTGTCACCCGCAGGCGAAGCATCATGATCCAGGGAAGCCTTCAGCTCATGGAACTTCTCAGACTCCTCAAAATCTGTGGAGAAGGGTGCACTGGAAGAGCTCAGGGGCGAGCTGGGCAGGCTGGAGGGGCAGCGGGTTACTGTGTTGGGAGGGGAGGAGGAGTAGGAAGACACAGAGCAGTAATCTGTGAGCGAGTCCTGGTGGTTCAGGATCTGGGTGCCCACATCCGGGCTGTACATGATGCTCACATCCCCCTGAGGGTTGCTCTCCATCGGCCCGTGGCTGATGGGGGCTGTGGCTGGGATGGCAGCCGAGGGCTGCTGGATGGTGAACATGTCTCTGAGGGGGCTGCAGTCCCCGCAGAAGTAGCGGGCACAGAGCTGGTAGGTGGAGGCGTGGTACATCACCAGGAAGTTGGTTTTATCATCCAGGCACCAGACCACCTCCTCCCCGTGGCACTCGGAGTTGCAGGCGATGGAGGCGATGATGGAGGGTGGGCTGAAGGGCTCCAGCCTCCTGCTGATCTCCATGGAGGCGCAGTCGATGACCAGGACGCCGGGGCCGTTGCTGTACCACACCTCGGCCCCGCTGTTGGTCACCTCCATGGCCCTCACTGGGTACGGGTTTTGCCGTGGGTCGTCGTCAGAGATGTTGAATTTGGACCTGTTTGCTGTGTGGGAGCACAGGTAGGAGCAGTTGTCCCCAGGCAGGCCCTGGGACACTGAAAACATGGCTACGAGTCCGTCGGACAAGCCAGCCAGCACCATATATGAGTTCTGCAAGAAAGAGAGAAAAATTTCATAGAATTGTGGAATGGTTGGGTTGGAAGGAATCTAAAAGGTCATCTCATTCCATCCCTCTGCCACGGGCAGGGACACCTTCCACTAGACCACATTGCTCCAAGCCCTGTCCAACCTGCCCTTGAGCACTTCCAGGGACAGGGAGTCCACAACCTCTCTGTGCCAGGACCTTACCACCCTCACAGCAAAGATTTTTTTCCCATTTCTTTACTTCGCTGTAATAGAAGAGCTTTCAATCCCAGACACTCTGCCTGCTTCTCGCATTCTGCAAGAACACCAGTAACCTACCCCAAAACAGCAATTACAGCAACATAAAAAGAAGTAATTCCCTAGAAGCTGCTGCAGAGCCACACTCCTTTCACCCAGTGTTACCTCTCTATTTACTGGCAAGGGCGGACAGACAGACCTGGCAGCCTGCCCTGAAGGTTAACGAATTCAAGCTGGAGTATGTTCAGAGACAGCCATCATGATCCTAGGAATCCAGCTGTAGAAACCCGGCTCACTTCCAGAAAGGAGTAAAGCTATTGCTATCAATGTAGGTAGGAGAGGAATGGAAGAAATGCAGTAAAAATGGAAAAAGGGAGCCAATATTCTCACAAACAAGAGCATCCAGTGATTGCTCCACATCCAGAGTCTGCTGCTCTGAGAGCCCTGCTCCTCCCGGGGATGTGCTCTGGCTCTGGAATCCCTGGCAGCCCAGACATCCCAGCTGAGGGCACAGAAGCAGCAGCAGCTCAGCAAAGCACCTGCCAAGTGCCACGAACAACTCTGCAGGTTGGTAAAAGCCTGTCCCTGAATGTACAGATGTGCTGGATGCAGCTCCAGCTCCGTGGCCACACATCCCCCATGTCTCAGGGGCAGGAGCTGCTGAGAAGGCCACAGCTCAGCAACTCCTCCAGCTCATCCCAGCGGGGAAAAATGCTGTTAAACAGACTGAGAAATGGATCTCTTGGGAACAAAACTTCCCGTGACCTTGGGCCTCTACCAGAAACTCCCCCATCTGTGAAGCAGATAAAACAATACTTACCTCAAAGGCCTTTCTATTTCCTCCCTGTGGAGCAATAAATTCTAAAAAAAGACCATTTTACCCAGGACTTTTTTGCTGCCTGGACTAAGCACAGCAAACCAAACAGAATCAGACAGAGCACCACAGGGCTGACAAAACTTCACTCCTCCTAAGCCTCTCCACAGTGGAAAGCCCTGCCCTTGGCGTGCCCAGGATGCCAGTGAGATGGGCTGAGGGCTCAGTTACCCTTTGGGGGAATGCAAAAATTAAATTAAGGCATCTCTGCACCCTCCCAGGGTTCTTGATTCTGCCAGACCTGGATTATAGTTCCCAGGCTGTAAATTCACAGGAAAATCAGTATCTTGACTTGCCCCAGCTGTTGAGGGGCAGGTAGTACAGGGTAAGTGTTATTTAATTGACAGTTCTGCTTGCAAGGCTCATTGAGAGTCCTGGACAAAGAGACACTCTCTGCAGACCAAGTATGAGTAAAACCACAAGAGCACTGAGCCCCTATGACTAATCCAAATCACAGCAGAATTTTACTGTAATGGGAAAAACTAGGAAAGCAAGTGGAAAGTTGTGAAATGGGGCTTGGACTAACTCAGTCCAGTCCCAATTCTCTAACCACTAATTAAAAGAAACCCCAACGACCTGCAGCGCTCAGTGCCATGTCCCTGCTGCCATGTGGATCTGGTGCAAAGGCTCCTGGAAGTGGCTTTGCCAAGGAGTTGCATCAGTGGGTTGGATCATGGCACAATGCTTTGCACAAGCTGGGTTTTGGGTTACTTTTTCTTTGGAAGGGAGTTCCATTATTTAAAACTGAATAAAACAAAGCAGAACAGCCCACATTTCTCTGGTAGAAATGGTCCAACTTTTTCAGTCTGAAGGACCCAGCACAAGAGGCATTTCTTACTAGAAATGGAAAATTTAAATTGAAGTAGGAACATCAGATATTAACTCTAATTTAAGTATGTCAACCTGAACTGCTCCCAGCATGACGCAGGACACTATTAAAATCTTTAGAGATTATAATTTTGTCTCATTTGATTTGGTAACGCTGAATTATCCAAGCATAGTCTTCACAAAAAATTATTCTGAATTCCTTGATTAGTGTCAACTATTACAGAACAGAATCCCTATTCCCTTTTGCATTCCACAAGCCAAATTTCCCTAGCATTGAGCAGTCAGCACCATAACCAGGCAGAGGTGGGTCAGGGATCCTCTCCTGATGTTACCAGTAATACCAATGCCAAATCCTGGCCTGTCTGGGATGGAACAACAGTGGAAGCAAATTGGGAAGATATTTTTTCCATTGGTAGCATTTATTACTCTTTGTCTTGGCTATCAGGACCCGTTTCTATCTAGCCACTGTTGTTATGTCTCAGAGAGACAAGAAACAAGGAGCAGGAATTCAAATGCTGAGAAATGCCCTGACCCTGCCACCCCTCACGAGACTGAGCTGAGGGAGTGACCAATTCTACAAAAGGCCATGTCAAAAACCACCTCCCCACAGATGCCATCCACTTGCCAGATTTGATCCAGCGCCGGTGAGGCAAAACTCCCCCAATCAGGGTATCCCAGCAGTGACCAAAGGCAGGCAGGGCTGCAGCCTCCAGAAACCTTAAGTAACTTTCTCAGAATTCATTTTCAACATTTGGGCTCCAGGGAGAGCCAATAAAAACACACAGCAACAAAAGTGCATTTGAAGGCCCCGCGCTGCCAGCAGCCCTGCCGTGCCAGGAGGAAGGCCCTGAGCGGGGCCGTGCCGGGCTGGGATGTGTGGGGATGAGCCGGCTCCAGACGTCCTGTCCAGCTGCCAGCAGGTCAGGAGAAATGGCAAAAAATGCCACACCAGGGCCTGGTCACCTCCTCCTCTCGTCTCAGCAGGGTCTGCCACTGCTGGCTGCAGCCTTTAAATGCAGCTTTTGTTTCCACGTGTTCCAGGTTTCTGCGTGAGGCCAGAGATTTGCACCCATTCAGGTTTCTCTTCTCTCTCTCCCTCCGCATCTCCTCGTAAGAAAGCTGCAAACCAAGGCAGAATGTGTCTTGGTTTGCCGTTCTTAACCTGCTCATTCGCTAATTTGTTTTCTTTTTTCTTCTGAAAACTGTATTGTTTACCAAGAAGAATCATCCTGGTGACAAAAAGCATGCAACAAAAAGCTTAAATTGTACAAGACTTTTCCTTGGCGGGTGAGTTTCAGATTCTGGGCCCCTCTCGCCTGCTTTCAAATTTCCATGATGCTTCCCTTGGATGAGAAACCAAATTTTGGAAACTATTTCTTTTGGATCAGCCTTCCCAAGGCAGTCGTAAAGAGTTCCCCTTCCCAGCAACATCCCTTGGCAATTCTCTGACAAAAAGTTACCTCACATCTCACCAGCTAAAGGCTTTCTTCCCAGGAAAATGCAATTCTCTTCTCCCCTGCACAGCAATGACTGTGATAAGTGTGATAGAGCTTGCTGGTCAGGCAGTGAGTGTGACAAGTCTAAGCTTTCCATATAGTTTTTTTGGAAGAACTGGCTGGTTTAGTTTTTGCCAGCCTGGTCTGCACATCCCCAGGCTGCTGCTCTGGCCATTTCACTGCCAAACTCATTCATAGAAAGGAGAGAGGAAAAAGTTAAGTCCAATAAACTAAGAAGGAGTGAGCTGAAGGGAGATGGATTTCTGGAAGGTTGGGTAGGGTCGGGGGAGGAAGGGAGGTGTCTAGACTCAATATTGCTATTGTAGGGCCTGGCATTATTTATGACATTTTCTAGGCAAGCCACAAACTGGAAATAGAAACCAGGAGACATAAAGCCACTCGTAACCCCTGAGGAATGGCTTTGCAAGCTGTGTGACAGTGGAAAAGCTGAAAGCAAAAGACTCCTTCGACTGTCCTGGATGGAACCTCGGGCAGCATGAAAAAGAAATTTGCCCAACACATCAGAAATGAAACTCCATGGTGGACAAATGCTGCAGGTCCAGGAGCCAAGGAAAGCCAAGAGATGCAGAGAAATCCAGCCCTGTGCCAACTTCACATCGATGCCCTACTTTAGTCCTACTTACACCATGTTTGGAAGTGCAGCAGCACACCTTACACAAACCATCTGCCTCAGATTCAGTCCATGCAGCAATCCCAGCAGACAAGCCAGAAATGGACAACAGCTCAGGACAAGCCTGGTATAAACCAGCAGCTCCGAGAGCTGCCCTGAGCTGAGCTCTCAGACACATCCCAGTCTGCTGGCATTTGCAAAGACTACACAGCTACCAGTAATGTTGGAGCATAATTATATGTTTTCACTTGAGGTGGCTGTAAGCAAACCGGAGGTAATTTAGCTCGAAAACAGTTTTTATACATCTCCCAAGACTTGCCCACAATAGGCACTCAGGTCAGATTTCTCCTGCCAGAAACGGGATGTTGGCAATTCCAGGGCTGGGCAGATAACATATAACTTGTTTTAATGCCCATAAGAGTAATTATCCACGTTACCCATAAGAGCATTACCCAAAACAGCTGTATTATCTAAGTGTTCTCATTCAAAACCAAAACAGGAGTGTGGCTGAGCCCAGATAACATTTAAGGATGACTGTGCACACAAATGACAGCACACAGCCCAGGAAAACAGTGGGTACAAGAGGCCGGATGTACCCACGTCCTGCATTAGCACTTAACAAATCTCTACTCTAATTATTGTTTCATGTCTTCTCTACTTTGCTTGATCAGCCTAAACCTTGTGTTCCAGTGAAGTGGAAACGCAGCTGGAAAACTTCCTTGTCAGGGAATTTGATCTGTTTTGACTATTTTCCCAGCAGGTTTGGAAGTGCCAGCTTTGGTCCCCTGACTCAAGTTCTTGCCCACATCTCTGTCCTCTAGCAGAGGCAGAAAGACCTGGAAACCTTCTCCTTGCAGTGCCAAAATGTTCCTGGGCATTGCAAAGTCCTTCAACACCTGCTGCATGTGGCAGCTTGGCCCAGCAGCAGTCTCACTACTGCCCCTTTTCCTTTGGCTTGTTCCTTACCCTTTTGACAAGAGGCATCACTAGGAAGCAGCTCACAGTGGCAGGAGTGTCTAAACCCTTCAGTGGAGTCTTTAAGGGACACATCCCCTGCAATCCATACACAGAAATCTTCTGGTCCTGTGAAAGAACACATAAAATTCTATAAATGCAAACCACCTTCCTGCTTTTCATATCTTGATACCTGATCAAGATCTACTTGGTTCCAAAACTGGTTTTTATTTATATTTTTTGATATCCAAAGTGTACATTTCTGCTTTCCATGGAGAGCTTTTGGCATGTGGGTAGAAAGTGGGTGCTGCATTCCCCAGAATGGGCTGTGGACAATATGTGCATTATCCAAAAGTCAGAAAAAATCACCAGTGTAGAGGTTTTATCACCACATCCAAAACAGCATCTGACAATCCTGAATGCAAAAATCCCAAACAACAATTGAAGCAGGTTGTATGTTATTTTGCATTTATCTGTCCATTCAAGGGACATTATATTTTATGTGGAATTACACCTGCCCCACACCTCCCAAATCTACTAGACTGACCAAGAGCACCCAGTTTGGGAACCAGCAACACTTTTCATTCTGATCCAAAAGGTGGAAATACAATGCTTTGGGATCTTTGAATTTTATTTTTTCTATACTTATTATTATGAAAAAAAAGTATTTGAGTTTTATCTCTATTTGAGAACAGAAGAAGTAAAGATATCTTATTTTCTTATGGGGAGAAAAAAATCTCTGTACTCACAGCATTCATGCCAGGGAAGAGTGAAATAGCCAACACAAATTATTTATTCAGTGAGTGTGGCTTTTTTTTACCCCACTCTTAAAACACTGAACTTCAGGTACATTTAATTTTTCTGGCTGTTTTTTGTTTTGTTTTGTGTGAAACGATTGTGTCAGAACTGGCTGACACTTAACAGCCCTTTTTGATGGGTGGACAGGGGCTCTGGGGGATAAATCAGCCATGCTCTCTCCTTCTTATCTTTTTAGCTGCAATTTTCCATGGCAAACACAAAACTTGGGTACTCATTTCCCACCAACCTTCAAATCCCTCAGGCCTCTTTCAAAACCCCACCCTTAAATGCATGTTTTCTGTCCCTGCCTCCCTTTATCACCCACAGATAAGGACATTTCCCAGATGAACCCCTGGGTACAGATTGCTCCAACCCAGAGAGTTTCCCCTTGGAAAGCCAAGGTTCCCACGATCGCCCTGGGCTCTGGGAGGCACAGTCTGCATCTGTGTGTCAGGTAGAAACAAAACACCTGGAGACAGCAGATGCAAAGTCACGCTGCTCATCTGAGACGCCCTTTGTCTGGCACACTCTTGGCTTTACTAATTTAACAGGCTCTTTCTCTTTGTGTCTCCCCTAACGAGGCCCCTCTCGAGGGGGGCACAGGCAGTGCTCACCTCTGTGGCTGCCCACAGGGCATTCTGAAATTTGAGTTGGCAGCACAGCTTCATTCCTGGGCAGCTCATCCTCTGCACTTCCATGACTCCTTTCTCCAGGTTCACCACGGTGTAGTTCCTGAAAGGAGCAGGCAACAATTTCATACAGCCAACGTTCCCCCTGCATGGGGCCGAGGGGTTTGTGGCACTTGTGACCAAGCCATAACACAACTGCCCAGATGTGGATGATGCTGCAAGGATCTACACCCCTCCAAACTGTAAATTCTTCATTGCAAAGGAAAAGAAAGTTGTGCCATGGCTCTTCCTCAGGGGCAGATGTGCAATTGCTTCTGTGAAGATTTACACTCGGCTCCCTGACTTTGCACAGGGTTAGGAGGACATATGTGGTCTGTTCCTGTAATTGAGCTGTGAGACAAACAACTCCAGCTGAACAGCAGTAATTAATAGCTGGGAAGTCTCAGCCCATCTTGCCCATTAGGTTCTCAAGGGAATATCTGGTCTCCAAGTTCACTGCCTTGCTATTATCTGGCTTCATTATTATTCGAGTACATAAACAGAGGAGCATGATTCTACAGAGCAAAGATCTGTAACCAAATAAAATTATTTATAAGTATGACTAATTAATAGTTTTTTGTAGCTAAAAGGATTTTGTTTGTTTGGGAAAGTTTATTGGGTTTGGATGTTTGAACAATAACTGGATATTCACAACCACATCTGTGAGTCCCAGATGTTTTACCAACTGTGGCACAAGCAATTACACATCCTGAAATCTGTCACATGTGAGTAACTTGTTATTCAGCAGTCTCCAGCAAGTGGATTGTCCAGTCAGGAAGCAGATTCACTGAGATATATTGGTGTGAATATCTGGACAACATCCATGTATTCAAAATACATCTGGGAGTGCCATGTGCTTCACCAGTTCAGTAGGAAAAGTTACACTGCCTGCACTGAACAACTGACCAGGGACCACAAATGGCAAAGCAAACAGTTCAACAACAAATCTTGTACTTTTCCTATTAGCTTAATGGCTACAAATAATGAACACATTAATATAAAATTCAGATCAGTTTGTGAATGTTTCCAAATAAGACTGAGGCTATAAAAATCAGCAGCATCCATAAAAATGAACCCAACTAGCCGCAGGTTACATGCGGCTGAGCAAAATGCCATCACCTCAGTCACAATTTAATAACATTTTAAGCACATGCCTTCAGTCCAGAACACATTTTACTGGCAGTGCACACTTGGATGCACACACAGCTCCAGGCATGTGGTTAACTCCCCATGATTGCAATAGGATTTAAGCATGTGCTTAATTGCTTTGCAGAAGAGAGATGGAACTGCAGCCTCAATTAGGAAAGGTTTAGTGTTAAATGGCCTCATTAGGAAAGGCAGAACACGTCTGTTCTCATGTGCAAATGCTTCATCCTGTGTGTGTGAATCATTACACTGCCCTAATCTTCTCCTCATATTAACTGAAGCAGAGTTAAGCTCATTAAATATCCTTTATAAAGCAACCACTGTTCCCAATTAAAAGTGTTTGGGAAAACAGTGTTCACCGTATTCTTGGCATCCATCCAAGTTCACTTTCACCTTCTTTACCTCCCTCCCAGAGCCAGAAGTGAAGACTCTGAAGGATTTTTTACTTAAAAAGGAAAAAGAAAAGAAATAAATTGCTAATGTGAGCCATCTCACCTGGTGTCCTCCTTCCCATCCCAGAACACCACTGTGTACTCCTGCCCCAGGGAGCAGAAGAAGGAAGACTGCTTCCCACAGGGCAGCAGGTACATGAACGTTGCAAAGGTTGGATCTTTCATCTGCCCGACCACAGAGATGGCCAGGGGACGCTGAGGGGACAGGAAAAGAGAAAGACATGTCACACAATATTAAATAGGAGAACCATAATAAATAGGAGGTTCAACAAGGTCCTGCCCCTGGATCAGGGCAATTCCAAGCCACAAGCACAGGCTGGGTGTCCCTGGAACTGGATTATATTTAAGGTTCTTTCCAACCCAAACCATTTTCTGATCCTGTGATCATTTATTAAAGCTTGGTCTGTCATTCTCTCACACATTTTACTGATTCATTTCTTCAGGCTTATGAATTTTGGAAGCTGACCCATTGCTTGACAGTGTGTAGATGTTTGAGAGTCAGGCTGACCTTTGTTTGAAGGACAGCAGCTCTAAAACATCAATTGAAATTAATGAAGAATGTAATGCAGCATAATCCTTTTCTTGCACTTTGAAGCTTTTACTTCCTCATACCTCCTTTTATGATCTTGGGTATTTTGAAGTTTTTGTAGTTGCACTCACAGCATGACACTGGAGCTGTTTCTAGAAATTATGGGTGATGTCTTGCCCTGGTGAAATCAGCAGCCTAACTGCCATCGACATCAAGGGACCTTCAAGTCACCACAGATGCCTAAGGCCACAAATCTGTCATCATTTCATTCATAAAACTCTCATTTAAGTCAACAGAAATTCTGGGCCAGATCAGCAGGAGGGGTAAATGGGCAATGGAGCTGTTGTGCTGCACCAGGAGCAAGCTCAGCCCTCCTGCACGAAGAGGGCAGCCAGGTCAGGAGGGTGGTCTTGTACCTTCTCTGGCTTAGTGTCCCAACACTCCATCATAAGTGCCTGCATCCTGTAGAGCTGCACCTCCTCGGGCTGCCCGAGGACAGGACGGATCCCTTTGGACAGTTTCTTTGCGATCTGGAGCTGGTGGTGTCCCAGCACAGGCCTCTGCCCAGACAGCAGCTCGTACAGGACCATCCCATAGGAGAACATGTCCACCTACAGCCAGAAACAGAGGGAAAATCAGGGCAAGTCTCTGTTGGTGAGTGGAGAGGAGAGCAAGGAAGGCCACAGTGGGAAAAGCCAGTGCCAACCCCACGCACGGATAAGGGAATTGAGCCATGGGATGGTGGCAGCCCCCCAGTGCCATGCCAGGGCTGCCCCACAGAGTCCCCCCAGTCACCTTCTCGTCGTAGACGATGCGGGGCCGGATCTCGGGGGCCTGGTAGCCCGGGGTGCCCTCCACGCCCAGCGCGCCCTCGTGGAACGACTGCCGAGAGATGCCGTAGTCGGAGAGCTTGATGTTGATGTGCTCCCTGACGTCCAGGGACCACACCAAAATATTGTCTGACTTGAGGTCGCAGAAGATGATGTTCTTCTTGTGCAGGTAGGCCAGGCCCGTGGCAATCTGGTAGGCTATTTTGTGTGTCAGCATGTGTCCCAGCGGCACAAAGGAGGACCCTGGTACAAAGGAACAGCTCCTGTAATCACCATAACTGCTTCTTCTTCCCCCTCTCTCCTCTTTTTAACTCCAGAGCAATAACTGACAACCTTTTGGAACATCACTCAATGCCACCATTTGAAATGACACTGTTTATGTTACTATACGTGTTTGACAGTCCTATTAGATTCTTTTTCTAAACCCTTGCACTTCTAGGCCGCTAAATCTTCTGGTGAAAATTAGTGTTTGACTGAAAGTTGACACAAAGCCAAGGTGCCAAGAGGGTCAGATGGCCTCAACTTATCTTGGAATTAGTGTTGTTCATTTGACAATGACAGCAACACAGATAATTATGAGATAATTTAGAGTACCAGACACCCATCTGCAGGGGGAAAAACACAGCACCATCCATGCAGCACTGAAGAGAGATGCACTCCATATTAATTTGCAGAGGAATTGAAAATCCAGGTCTCCAAAGTAGTTTTGAGAATCCCAAGCATCAATTTTTACTAGGTTTGCAGAAGCACAATATAAGAACAATTCCATCCCTCCAATTTCTCTTAGTCTGGGAAAAAAAAACTCCCCTCCAGCAAATCAAGCAGTAATTTAACCACCTCTCACCATTTTTCACGGGGAGAGGAGTGGAGGGAGAGGCTGGCTTTACCTTTGGAGTTCTCAGACAGGACGGTGGTGAGGCTGCCCAGCGGGGCCAGCTCCAGGGCAAAGCAGAGCGGGTGGATGCTGATGCCGATGAGGGACACGATGCAGGGGTGCTGCAGGGAGTGCAGCATGCTGGCCTCCTGACGGAACTCCGAGAAGTTCTTCATGGCATCCATGGCCCGCAGGTGCTTCAGCATGGTATCTGGCAAGACACACAACCCCCTCCTCACTGCCCAGCTCGGGAAATGAGTCACAAACTCTTTGGGAGGTGATCAAAGGCTGCAGGAGGAAGGCAGCTGGTGGGATTAGGTTGACAGCAAGGCTTTAAGTTGAATCCTTATGCTGATGCATGAACCACTAAGAGACACTGGCTATAAGCAAGATGTATCTGGTGCCTCAGGAAGCAAGAGCTCCCTTGGTCCTTAAATACCAGGCTCAGGTGTGTCTGGCATATGCTGTTCTCACATATCTCCTGGACAACTTTGGAAAACTCATGCTTGTGCTTCTCCCAGCAGGGACTCTTGTGTAGATGGCACACTGCAGACCCTTTTCTGGAAGGGCTCTTCCCTACAGTTTCCCAGCTTCCCTGCCAGAAGAGAGACCCATCACAGTAATGGTCCTGCTGCCACAGCACACCACAGGCTGCTCAGGCTCTTCCCAAAGGTTATTTGTCACTGGGACAGCAGCTGGCTTCCTCCACAGCTCAGGGATTCACCACATCCTCTCCTGACAAAAATGAGGAATGGGAGGCACTTTCCCCTTTCCTCTGTCCATGGACTGAGGCTCTGCTGGAAACCTGGGCTCCACAGCAGAGCCCATCCCTGCCTGGAGAAGCTGGTGGGCTCAGAAGGATTCCCAGTTTGCTTTCTCCAGCTGCTGGCACAGAGGGGTAAAACACTAATTCAGAGATGCAGACCCAAGCAAACCCACTCCTCATGGCCAAATAGTGTGGGAACAGCAGTTGAAATCTCACCTCCCTTTCCAATCAAGGGCTCTGCCTTGGCACCCTATAAATCCAACCTCTGATCTGCAGGAGAGAAGCCTCCTGCAGTGCCAGTGACCTTCATCACTACAAGTGCTCATGAAGAACTCTCAGATGCATCCTTCTCCTCCACTGAAACCCTTCAGTTTTGCTATCTATTTCCATGCTGTTTAATCAGGTGCTGTCAGCGTTTTGCAGACTCTTTGGTCTTAGCTTGGGATCCCAGACTGCATATTCCCAGATTCCTGACACCAAATCTGTGCACTGTACCTGCAGCTGAAGTGGGAGAACCCTTGCATTTTTTAATCTGAAATCTCTTCACAGCCACTGGTTTTCCTTGGTATCGTGCCCGATATATAACAGTTCCACTTCCACCCTGGCCAAGAACGTTGTTTTCATTTTCACTGCATTCCAGTTTGCTATTTTCCAGGAACAGTCTGCCAAACAGAAATTGAGGGTTTTTAATTAAAGTTTCAAAGACATTGTAAATTCATGTTTTTAATGTAATTTCCATTTTCACAAATGCCTAATAGGTTCTTGCCTTATCTACCAAGAGAACTGGATCACCTAAATTACCTTGGTCATCTCAGTGCACTCCATGCTGGCTCACATTCTACAACAGATTTCTCACAGAAAAAAGTAATTTGAGCAAAAAAGCACAAAAGGCTTTTTGCTAATTTATCCCACAAGAATCAAACAGATCTGGAAAGCATATAAGCTCCTTTTCCAAGCAGATGACACAGGTACTGATACTTGTGCCATTTATCAGTATTAACGATTTTTTTTTTGCTTCATTTACCTCCTGTTCCTCTTTTTTCCACCAAGGCAGGACAGGATGTTTATGAACAGCTCCACAATCTGAAACCTGATTATTCAAATCAGTTTAGTGTTCCCAGGCTGCAATTCATCATTTCCCCACTCTCCCAGAGACTACTTTTACAGCTGTTCACACTTCAAATATCTCCACTCACCTCGCACCCGCCAAATGAATCTGCAGGAGATAACAGTGTGAGGAAGGCTGGTGTGATGAGCTGATGGGGTGCTTGCCCAGAAAAATGACCCCAACAAAGCAACAGGGGCCAGTGAGAGCACAGAGAGCTCTGACAGCAGCCAACAGGACAGTCTGGTCTAGAGGTGTCATGATTCTGCATTGGGCACTCAGAGGTCTGAGAGAGCAGGAGCCAAAGGGCACATTGCTCTCCTGTCCTGCCTGCTCTGCACTGAGTAATAAGGGGTATAAGACTCAGCCCATCTGGGAATGCAGTTAAGCAGCTTAAAGATTTGGCAGTGCTGCAATGGGTAGGGAAGAGCTCCTTCAGCTGTTCAGGGCTGCCACACAGCCAACACATCCAGCAGCCCTCAGCCGGGCAGGAGCCCCAGCTCAGTGTGAATCCTCCTGTGGTGTCCATAAACTCACTCACCTACAAGCCTTACAAAATTAAGGCCATTTCTTGTGATGCTTATCTTGTGATGCAGCAGTGCTTCTTTTTAGTTTTACCACATTAAAATCTCCTCTTGTGGGATCCCAGAAAGGCTCCAACTACAAAAAGTCCTGGCCAGAGTTCTGGGCAATGCAGGACAGCTGTGTCTTTAAAAAGTGACTTTCACATTGCACCAGAGTAATCTCAAAGGACCCCTGGTGTGATGACTCGGTCAGCACACAGCTATTGTCTAAGCAAGTTGCTGAACACCAGGGGTGCAGCTCAGGATGAAATACCAGAGCATGGATTGAGAGCAGATGGATTTGTTTCCTGTGGTCAGTATGTCCCTCTAGCAGAGGCAACTTAGGAAAAGGGCCCAACCAAATCACACAGGTACACTGAAACTCAATCAAAGGCTATCACACATTACCTGGCAGGAAAATCAGTCATGAAAAGCTCAGGGACCAGCTCTTGGAGAGACACAGGGATGTCAGGGTGGTTAGGACACATGATGTAGTCCAGCTCGATGGCAGTCAGGACACAATCCTCCATGTTGAAGTACTGCACGTCCTCTGCCCTCTCATCGCCCTGCACCGGCCTGGCAGCTGCACAGATGTGGCAGGGCACATACTGCTCCATCAGCAAGGTGCCATCACTCTCTGTGGCTGTGAGGGCTTCAAAGAGAGCAAACAATCAGGGAACAATGTCATTCACACCAACTGAGAAGGAGCAACAGCTCCAAGTGCATTCCAATGTCCGCAGCATGACCTGGATCCGCTGCCTGGAAATGGTCACGCTCACAGCAGCAGCAGTTTGCTGCAGGGTGTTGACTGTAATAGAAAATAGCCTTGCAAAGTTTACAGGGACAGTGCTGGGGAGACAGGATTGTGGCTATAACCCAACACTCACCCTGCTCTGGTCACAGGTAATGCACAGGCTTGCGAGGCAAATGTACTCAGGAACAGCAAAAATTAGAAGTGTGTGAATAAAGCATTGGAGAGACCCTTCTACTTGCTGGGTCTCTCTGTCTCTTCCCAGACTGCATACTGCCAGATGGCCTGAGGTGAGAATGGGGCTGGGAGCAGGCTGGCAGGCACAGCATGCTGAGCTCAGGCTCAGCGCTCACCTGCAGCACCCAGGCTGAGAACACAGGTCCTGTGGGCTCCCTCATGGGCAATGTGTTCAGTCCCTCCAGGGGAAATGTGAATTCTACCACGACTAAGGCTTTGGGAGGTTCACACCTCTCCCATAACTACAGAGGTTTTGTGGTGACAGACTCTGTAAAATGCCCATAATTAGTCAGGGTGAACACAAGTTACAGCCTTTGAAGTTGTGGCTCTTCTCAAGCTTCACTGATTAACTTTAGCATTATTTTAATCCAAAGGCAAATAAAACGTTCTTTTATCTTCAGAACATGTAGAATGTGAGTATATGAGAGTGCACCACTGTTTCCTCCAGAGTGCCTCCAATTAAGAGACTTTGGCACTGCTTTCTAGACCAGGGTAGGATGACAAAGAGAACTTCAGATTTTGTTTTGGTTTCAAACGAAGTATATTGGGGTTGCAAACAGCCTGCTTAGTAACAGCAGGATCTGTACTGAGCACAGGAAAAGCAGCTGCAGGAGTCAAGGAAGTTACCTTGGCATGGAGCCCTTGGTACCATTTCACTCATAGCTCTCACATCAGGATTTTGTAACTCACAGAAAGTTAGAAATGATGGGCAAATCCTCATCCCAGCTGATGCCAAAATGAGTTCAAGGGACAGCACCAAGCAGTTTGGGCCAAATCCTGCCCCTGCTATGAGCACTGGACAAGCCTCTTGAATTCCTACAGGTCCTGTTTGAACTGCAGTGTTTCACCTGTGCAGCTGTGACAGACAGACTGGAAGACACAATGTCTAGACCAAAGGGTGTTGGCAACTAATCTTGATCTGTCTGCAGGTTTATTAGCTTTTATCAAGTGTTATTGGCTTTAGACTGTCAGAGCCTGAGGGGTCTTCAATTAACACACAATGTTGTGCACCTGGAGAGCTCTGTCAAAGAACCCTCTGTTGAAAAGATGTAATACTGCACAGAAAATTACAGTTGTTCTCTTACCAGGGAACCACTGGTCTATCAAAGAGTTGACATGATCTGTGATGAAGGCCATGGCTGAAAAGTCTCTCACTTCTGACTGGGAAATTATTTTAATTCCACCACTTTTTTTCTTTTTCCAGTTCACATCAGAAGACTCGACGCTGTGAGAGAAAGCCAAAAGACAGACCTGTGAAGCTCTTCTGAAGTATCAGTGTCAACAAACTTTCCTTCTGGCAGGAAACCTGAGTTACATAATAACACACAGTTCATGAGTCATCCAAACACAAAGCAATCTAGCTTCGAGGGTGATTTTCAATTCAGTCTGTTCTGAAAACGACTTTCAGCCGAGAATTCTTGCACAGAAATGCCAGTTCCTCACGAACGACATGTGCTATAGAAGGTCAGGCCTAGAGAAAACTGTGGCCTAAGCGAGCTGAGTACAATGGAGAGTTTTGACAGAAATGCCCTATACAGAATGCTGGAAGGTTGGGAGTTGTAAAATCAGTAATAAAATTCCAGTGGAATAATAACGGTATTTCCAAAAACCATTAGGAAAAGTTTATGAACATAATTTTTGCACAATTCCCATGAAATTTCCCTGACATACACGGGGAAGTAACAGCATGACCACTACCACGGTCCAGAATTCAGGATTCCAGCCTGTGGTCTGAAGTGTCTGGGTTCAAGTCTCTACTGAGCTTGGAAACTTGGGAAGGTCACTGTTTCCTTCTGGCCTCCAACCATGCAACGGCACCAATGGTTCCTCCCTGAATTGCCAGGGGCTGAAGAAGCAGAAGCCCTAAATGTCTGCATTTGTGAAACAACATGGACAGGAGGTTTTTCCCAGGCTTGCAGCCAGCAGACATTCTGCCTTGGCCAGGCTGAGGCACTTGTCCACAGTCCCTGCTGCACAGAAGCACCTCCATTGACCTGGATTACAGCCACGCAGTGGTGAAGTTTTAGGATTCAGTGGAAAACTCACTGAGGTAAGGAAATCTTTGCATGCAAAAATGCACGATTTCAAGCTGCCAGAGCCCCGCTCTGAATTTCACTTTCTATTCTCAGGCCTCTCTCAATTTGTGGCTGCAATAACAGATAAGGTTGACACATTCAGACCTGACAAATAATCAGTTATTCATCATTTTATCAGCAGTTGTTACCAGATGAGTTACGTCCATTAGAAGAGCCTCCTCTTCTCCTGATGAGTAAGCACATAGCCTGGGTGAGGCCCATTCATCTCCATTCAGCTGTGATGTGTTTCATACACTCTATTAGTCCCCTGTCACACATGCTGCATTATGAACACAAATTACCTAAGATAGCCTCCATCAAAGGTAACGAACAGACCTTCCTGCCAGTAAACAGTGTGAGTCCTTTTGACTCGGAATGTGCTGCAGCGGTTCCTTTGGGTGCCTGTGAAGCTGTAGATGGTCACCTTTTTGTTTCTTGTCTTGGTGTTCTTCTTGTTTTCAAAGAGCTGAAATAAGCAGAAAAGCATGAAAACCGTTAAGCTGCTGAAATTTCTCATAAGGATGTTTTAATCAAGCAAGAAAGTGATTTCTTTTTTTGGCTTTCACAGGTGCTGTTGTACCTCTTCCAGTAAAAGTGACATGTGCTCATATAAAATTTTGCGATGGAATGGAAATACATGTGGTAAAATTGATTTTTCCACGTGGAAATCTTTTTCATGCCACTCAAAAAAGAACAATTTCGTACCAGTGCACAAAGCTAATTCTATAACTGTGACATTTGCCGTATTTATTCTGCATTCGCAAAAGTCTTATAAACCTAAAGTACTGAATGTTCTAGTGAATTATGAAGCCTGCCCTCAATGCAGAGAGTTAACTTTTCCACCTGTTTTAGTGGGAGGATGATGGCTTTTCTCCAAGACACTTCAAACCAGCACTTAGAGCAAAATGTATTTCTGTTTTAAAACCAAGAAGTTAATCTGCAGGACTCCGCTGTACTCATTGCTCCAACATTTATTTGCCTGCAGACAGGTCTGACGCCTGGCATCCTTTGCACTCCCTTCATGAGGAACTGGATGAAGCCCCTAGGAAAGGTGCTCTAGGATTATGTAGTGCCCAGGAGGATGTAAGCAAAGGGTTGCCAAGACAGCCCGTTAAAAGAGGTAAAGTTATTACATGGTTTGAGAAGCCTGGAACACAGAGGAACTTCCAAAAACAGGTATCATGTTTTCCATGTTCTGCACATCACTGACAGACCACAGTTTAATGGAGGGCTGCTAAGAAGATACCACAGCAGTACTATAAATATTTTGCAGGTATTTACTACAATTTCAGATAGAAACTGCTGCAAACATGTCTGCAACAACATCAAAATTCACTCGGCACTCAGAACCTTGCAAACACTACTTTAATGTCACTCATAGCACTTGCACTAAAGGGGTGCCTCATGAAGGCAACAGTCCTGTAATTTTCTTCCCATTTAAACCCATAGAGATTTGGATATTCAGCTTTGCTGGAGCTATTCCAGATCTCCTCTGGCAAAGCCATGAGGGAGTCTGGCCTGGTGGAATGGTCATGGACAAGAGCCGCAGGCAGAACTCCAATTACTTGTTATTGGAAGATGCTGCAGGAACTGAGACCTTCCAGGGGATCACGTTATAAAGAGGCTGTGGAGAACTTAGATTTTCTCCCCCAGTGCCAATTTGCTGTTCTCCATGACACCTACTGTAAAAAGAGAATCAGATTTTCAGCGCAGAGCCTCATCTCTCCCTGTTTACTCAAATAATGTTTCTGAAGTCTGCGACAGAAGCGAGCGGGATGTGAAGAGACATCCCACTTACACCAAACCACTTTAGCTGTCTGCTTTTGTTTGCAGACAGACACAGTAACCTACCTGGAGGTCCATCTCTGCCAGGCTAATTAACATCCGGGCTATGAACCTCTGCCAAAAGCCAACAGGGACAAAACTCATCTTGAAGACCCTCTGGACCGTGTTTGTGGTCTGGTGGCAGAGCCCATGGATATCTAACGCAGGCTTGGTAGGAAGCAGATGAGGGAGGAGGTAGCTGAAACACATCAAGTTCAACAGCTCAGATTTTAGCTACAGCTTTTAACAGTGAGTACATTGTTACCAGATAATAGGGCGATTCAGGCTCCAAAGAGATTTTTAATGGCACAGCCCACTGCATATAAAAAAGCTTTTAGACTAAAGCACTGCAGCAATACATGGAGAAATTAATTTACACTATGGAAGCAAGCAGAGGCAAAACAGACATTACATAATTCAGCCAGGGCTATTGGAAAGGGCTAAAATTGATGTAATGAGCATTTGTGTACTCACAAATTAAATGCATTAAAATATTGAGAGTCATTAGAACAGCTGTGATGTCTGGACTCATTTTCTTGGTACTACTCTGCCCTGGTAGTAAGCAGGGAATTACAGCTGTAGAACAGGAGATCAGTGCAAAAACAACCACCAGCAGCTCAGGTTCTGTAAGTCCAGGAAGGGGGGGAAAGGAGTTCCAAGTTGCAGGGACTGGGCTGCTCTGCCTCAACCCAGCCCCAGAATGAGAGCACCTCATGGGTCAGCACGACAGGGATTCCTGCTGCTCCATCCTGCAGCTGGCAGATCCCTGCCACATCCCTGACAAACCCCTAAAGCAACAGCTCACTTTGCCAGGCTGCTGCCAGCAGAGTAATCACTTGTCTAGCTCAGATTCCACTGCAATCAAATTATTAGGTACTTTGCCCAAGTGTGAAGGAGACTTGATGTTATCTGTGCCTGACCAGTCAGCAGTAACGGAGTTATGGTGCTGTAGGGGATCACAACGTTTTCAAATTATTTGCAGATCTCCCAGTAAGCCCAGAATATTCATTTGTCCTGATCTTTCGTATTTGGGAAGTTAAACGTCCTGGAACACAGCAACTGTTTTGAAAACCATGAGCTTATGGCTTTCAATACTTGCCAATAAATCTCTTGTCAGCGATACTCTTCTGTACCAAACACATCCCAGGACACCTGTACAATCTAAAATGTTATTTGCTTATAAGCAGACACACTGCTGTTTTATCAGTGTTGAACCTGAGAAAATGTGTTGGCATCTGGGGCTCATCGTTGACAGGCACAACGACAGCAACAAGGCATGTGGCCAAGAGACCTGACCAAAATAACACTGGCAGGGACTAGACACAACCAGAACTAATGCTGGGTCAGAATTCACTGCTTTAAAGCCTCTCACGTTTTCTCTCTAGCAGCTGCAAAATTCTGTAAAATCTAAAATACCAGCTCAGAAAACACAGCCATCATTAGACAACAGCTCTCTCCATATGTCACACGTGATGACATATTACATGATCACATTATCTGCTCCATGAAACATCTTTGGAATGTAAAGCTGGCAAAAGTTTCAGTTATAAATTGCAATAAGAATGGTCACGCTTTTAACTTTATTTAAAGAAGCAGAACACAGCTAAGTTACATGCACCTTAGGCAGGAAAGTGGAGTGCAACAAACTAAACTAACTTCTCGCTCTATAAAAGTGGTGGATGCATCATCGGACAGCCAATAAATTTCCCCCAGCACATCTAAGAAAAGGTCTAGGAGTGTAAGAAGGGCCAGTGAGGCCCTTCTGGGCCACACTATCTAGTGGATTATAACACAGATGGTGATTCGACGCTCTTGAACAACAGCCAATGCAAATTTTGAAAATATGTGAAACATGCCCCCATCCACCCTTTCAGAACAGAAACTGGCAGCTGCTTTCTCTACTGACTGCACAGAAACCCTATCTGGCAATCTAGACAATAATTGCAGCAGCACAGTAACAAATAACTGCTCTGTGTCTGACTAGTACATTAAATTAATCCAACCTGCTATAGCTACAGCCCATCAGTGGGAAGAATATTCTGCTAATGTGGCTTGGATCGCTCAGAAAAACATTGGGCAGGCCACGAAAAAGCAGTTTCCTTGTTCCCGAGGCACAGACAATGTAATTGCCTTGGTGAAAAATGGCAGATAGCAACAAGGAGTCCAAAAGGCATTTTGGACTGAGCAGAAACATTGCTGCTTTATCTGTGTTAAGCCTGAGAAAATTTGTTGGCATCCGGGACTGGATAAGTGACAGGCATAATGACAGCACAGAGAATGCTGCACTTGTGCTGGCATTCAGAGCTCCCCAGAGGCTCAGGGCGATGCAGCCGCGCTGTCCTGCAAGGGCAAGGAAGTGAAATGCAAATGCCACATCAAAAGTGCAACACAGCTCTGGTCTCACCGCTAGCCCAACAACAGGCTGTCGCCAAGCAGATGGGAGAGAGAAAAATCACAGGGAGCTCTGCCCAGAGGAAAAGAGACTGGGGGGCAGAGGGGAGGAGGACTCATTAACATTTAAAGAGAATGAGGTTTCTTAGACCATTTCTAGGGAAAACTATGGATCAACACCTATTGAGGTTAAAAACCAAGTAAATCACGTTGCTGCTGCAGCTATGCTTTTCTGATTTCACCAGGAATAAAATGCTGCTGTTTTCAGGGCTGACACAATTATTGATTACCCAAAGTTTTCTGCCACACTGAAGTGAGGATCTTTCACTGGAAACAGACGACTCCAGCCCATCTACATTTCAGGCCTGGCAGCCGTGGCCTCAACATCCTCTTCGGGCTGCAGCTGCGCCACCTGAGCCCTTACAGCTTCCACCTGCTCATGGCAACATCCCCAGCAGTGTCACTGCCCCTCTGGGCTGGTGGCTGAGCCTGTCACCAGCCTCAATGCAACCAGTGGACAAAGACTGCTCTGGAAAGCTTTCACACGGGCTAGTTTGAACCAGAGGATGCTCAGTTCAGGAAATATAGCCCAAATGGATGGGTGCCTTCCATGACACTACTGAATGCTCTCAGATATTTTTCTCAGCACAAGAATCCTGTCAAGACAACCACTTGAGAGTGGCAAAGCCTGCTAATATCCACTGACTAAATGGCCACTTCTCTCCAGCCTGACTAAACCTCTCTAATTATCAACATACCTGTTATTAGCCACAGGAAGGGCGATCTCAAACTTGGCCAAGAACTGGAAGTACTGCTCTTCAGTCTGCTCAGTGAAACCCGTCCCAACCAGCAGCATCCTGAGGTCCTCTGCTCTGATGACTCCATTCTTAGCTACAGACTTGGAGCTCTTGATGTTGAAAATCCTCTGTAGGCACTCCGAGAGCCAGACAGGGTCAAGAAAGTAGAGGTTCCTCAGGCCGTGGCTCGTGTCTGGGAAGTGCAGTAGTGTCCCTGTTTCTATGAGAAAATTAATGGCTGCAAAAAAGAAGAGAATTGGGGATTAGCAATAGGAGACCACAGTGCAAAAGAGTAAGACTATGAGGCAGTTTGTGCAGTTTTATGCATTCCAGATACAGCCAGCACGCAGCCCAGCCAAGAGAGTAACATCTATCTGAGGAGTGCTGCTATCTGACATTCCACTTGTAAAACCCACATCTCACTTCTTCACAGCCAGTATTTCTGTCCCCATGACGCCTCCCCTTCACCCTCCTCCTGTCATCCTCACAGGGAAGGGCTCTCCCTGCCTCCTGCAGAGCAAGGCCTCCGTAAAGATCACAAGATTGGGGCCCTACAGAGAAGCCAGACTTGAAACTATGGCAACCCTCACTCTACACAGACGAGAAATGCAGTTCTCTGCAGACTAGAAATAAGACACAGCTTGTCAAAAAAAAAAAAAAAAAAAAGAGAGAATGAAATCAGTAACCTCAGACCACCTTATAACCTTCCCAATCCTGTCCCCAAAGTCACTACTAATTTTATATCTTACCAATTTCCAAAGTGACCTTTACACGGTGTAATTTGTATTTACTGTTTGTGGAATATTTAAATTGGACATACATATTAATTTCCAAGAAATTACTGGTCTGCCCTCACCTACCAGTTTGCAAGTCTTCATAGTCTTTGATATCATTTCCAGGTGTTTGCTCAATCATCAACTCTATCTGTCTGTCTGTTAAATACTGCACATCATCATTTTGACTTCTTCTATGCTGTTCTGCAAGGACAGCTTCTTGAAGGCTGAGGTAACTCCTTGGTATCTGCAAGCCACATGAGAAAACCAGCAGGATCAGTATCAGCCAGCAAGGGATGAACTGGCTGCCATCTTCCTTTCACAGGGATCTTTTAGTGCCGTCTTTTCTCAAAGCCAGATTGCCACCTTAAATATTCACATGCCTCCTGCATCAATTCCTTACTCCATCAATAACTCCTGAAATTCACCTCCCAAGCCCCCCAGAAGCCCTGCTTTGGAAAAGATCACCAAGACAGCTCAATTCTCACCAATCTCCCAGCAAGTTTCTGGGAGCAAATGGAGCTGCCGACATCCTTCATGTTGCAGGTGACATGAAAAATCAGCTGCCGCAGTCCCTCGAGGCCTTCCAGAGTCTTACACGAGAGCTCACTGCAAAAGTCATGCAAGGGAGAAGGTTATCAAACCTTATCAGAACACTGGCTTCCTTTCCAGGCTCACTTTCCCTTATCACTGACTTTAAATTTCCTGTGTCAGCTGAACGGGAGGAAGGCTGTCAGGGAGTATTTTTAGAATACTTTGGAGAGAACACGGATTCGCCTGGAAAAGATTTATTAGGCCACATCTGTATTAGTCCAACCTCTGCTCTGCCTGCTTCACTCACTGCACTGCTGTCCCCTGTGATGTCTGAGGACATCTCTGGCAGCCTGACCAAAGTCATCCCCCTCTGTCCCTGCAGAGCCACACACATCCTGAAAGGGGCTGTGGGGAGGAGGAAAACTCCGTGCCCCAGCAGCCTCTGGAGACAAGTCCAGTCCTCCCTGCCTCAGATCAAAGAGGCAGGATGATGACTACCAGACACCTTTTCCCACCCTCATTCCGGTCCTTCATCAGCTGGATCCTACAATCTGGGAATTGATGCTTAGATCCTAAAAGCTGGCCTTCATTATCTCTTTAACAGGTAAAAACCTGCTCTCTTCAACTTCTACTAGTTATCTTTTTGTGGGCTGGATAAGAACAGTTCTATTCCACTTTCCCCAACAAAGGGTCTTTCTAACTGATCCTACACATGTTCCCACGGCAGACAGAAAATCCTTCTCTAATGAAATATGCTTTATCTTAAACAGCCCTCTGTGGCACTGGGAAATGTGCAACTCATTGGGATGCTGGATGACCCTGATCACTGATGGAAGCACTCGGAGTCACCCACACAAGGATTTCACACTCCTCACACTCCTCCAGCCCCAGAGCTTAATACCATGCATACTCCAGGTAGATGATGGGGTGTGGAATGGCACAAGAGGAAGTAAGTATGAAATCAGGCTGGGAAGAAATGCAAGGGGAAAGGAAGCCGAAGAGAAATGCTCAGGATGCCTGTCAGGGTGAAAGAAAGCCCCTTGAGAAAGAATGGTCAAGATTGTATTGTGATGCTCTGAGGTGATGGGAAGAGAAACTTGAGGGGACACAAACAAAAAAGTTTTCTCCTCACAGTGAGTCTTTGAGCCTCACAGTGGGTCCCTGGTGCTCTTTCTAATGGGGATGAGCTGGCTGGCATGCCTGACACAGCCTGAGATGCCTGACAGTGCCTGCAGAGCAGTGTGTGGGAGGTCGGCTGATGCCTTTGCCAGGCAGCAGATGGCAAGTGCTGGGGACATCACAGGGCCCTTCCTCACTTGCCAGCTGCCACCTGCTCTTGCCCCAGGGCAGAGGCATTTTCACGTTGTTTGGTGCCAGCCTGCTGCATCCATGTTCAGCCCCTGGCTCACAGACACGCTTCGTTTCCAGCCCGAGGAGCCTCCTCTTCCCAAGGGCATTCTTTAGGAGCGGTGTCAGACTGTGTGGCCTGAGTGACACCCATGCCCCAGGCAGCCCCAGCCCTCTGTTGTGACACCTGGAGATGGATGGCACAGGTGTGGACTGGCAGGGGCACTGACCCCTCCTTGCCCAGCCGACGGTGCCGCGTGAGCAGTGTTCCCATGTCAGGTACCACCCACAGCCTCCCCTCAGCAAAGCCCCTGGCACCCACCCTGTGACAGTCACGCTCTCACAGCATTAATTAGTCAATCTGCACCTTCTCCCCTTGTGACTAATGTGTCACCATTAAACAGTGAGAAACCTGAGTGAAGGAGGAGCAGTAAACAGGCTGGTCAAGGTCATGACTTTGGAGCTTCCAGCTCTCAGACTCATCATCAGCCCCCTGAGCAACACTGACCTTCTCTCTCATTATAATACATTATCTCAGTCAAAAATAGATGAAATGCAATGCTGACGAGTCTCTAAATTGGTTCCGTTGCCAAGGAGATCAAGTATCTCAAAATTGTTAAAAGTGTCATAAAATAAAGAGTGAGTGACTGAACTTCACAAAGGCACAAGTACTTACTGCAGGTGCTTGAAGGTGATATCTGGGAAGCCAGTTGCTCTGGATCCAGAGGGAGACCGACAGAGAGCCAGGACATATGCCCTCAGGGTTGCTATCCTCTCCACACGGAATTTCGTTTCAATCAGATCAAGGTGTGTTCCCACCACCAACACCACTGAGTTTGGAGCCTTGGCCTGCAAGAGAACACTGACAGTGACCTCATCCAGATTATATCAGTGAAGACAGGTGAAAAGTGTAATATTTAAGAGGAGGGAGTCACACGTATTAATAAAATGGAATATATATATATATATTTATAAAATAAAGGCAACCTGTCGTGGCAGCTTGACAACAGCTACAAGTGATGTGGGTATTACAGAAGGTCTGCAGACCATGGCTTAATCGCCTGCTGCTACTGCAGAGCAGGAAACTGCCACTTTGGGTTTTTACATCAGGGTTTAACATAGAGGGAGTTGCTGTGAGTTAGTGAAATAAAGGGAAGCACATCTGCCCAGACAAAGTTGACTTAACCTGCAGTCAGAAGATCTGACATCCTGAAAAAGGCTAGTTACAGTCTGGAATGGATACCTGGGGAAGTCACACAGACTTTTTCATAGGACTAGTAATTTTCATAGGACCAGACCAGTAATTTCATGAGAGATGAGATAAACTTCTAGAAGTCTCATTCTACTTCATCCTGAATCAGAGCAAAGGAATGGATTAGGTGACCTTATGGTTTCTTCCAACCCTTCCATGACCGTATCCATGAATGTATCCAGATCTCAGGGAAAATGCTGCCAAATACAATGGGATTGCACAGGCTTAAGCAGGGATCATTTGCCCATCCAAATGACTTTGACCACAGAAGAATATTCAGAGGCAGAAAGATTTCCTTCTTTGCAGGTAATCCATTTCCCTCCTTTGATGTCCACTGAAACCTCCCAACCTGAGTGACACCAAACAACCCCAGGAGTGGTGGCTGCACCAAGCCACACTAAAGGGCCCCCTGGCCCAGTCTGTGCTGCCTGGAGGCTCATGGAGAGCACAGGGTAGGATGGAGAGATGCTCCCCAGTGTGTTCTCCCAGTACCCAGCAGCCTGCAGCTCACTGACTTCCTCAGCACGAGGGAGGATCTCAGAATTTATAGCACTTGATGGAGTTTTTATTCACCGGTTTGTCTTTCCAATTCCTGGTACCCCCAGCCCACTGCACTTCCAGTGAATTCCACAGGTTAGCCATCCAGTGTGTTTAAGATACTTCCCATTGTTTGCTTCAAAGCTACAATTTCACTTGTTCTCTCCCAATTCTATTGTAAAGGATCATGAACAAAGACTCTCTTGTGTTTTTTTTCTTTCCCCCTCATGTCTACGTACAGCCCTCTTCATTTTTCCCTTCTTTTAACCATCATGATCATATTTCTCTGCATTTTTCCTGATGTTACTATTGCTTGCTGGGATGTATTAAGGACACATCATATATTTTTGAAATATATTAATTTTTCTTTCAGCTTTGTTACCTAGTTTGCGTTTTTGATTGCTGCTGACCATTAAAATTTCGATAATTACAAGATGTTTATTTTTCAAAAGGCAACCATTTTTGTGCATTTAATGTTAAAACAATTATCAGATAATAAAGAGTTACAAACAATTATGAACATGGTGTTACAAAAATCAATCCACAGCAATGAATTCACTGTAGCTCTGAGTCTAAATGAGAGCTATTTTGGAAATACTCTCTAGCTTACCTGAATCTAAAGTGTTAAAAATATAACCTCAAGACTAATGTGTGTCTAACCCACAGAAGAAAGAAAATGCTTCAAACCCCCCTTGGAGCACAGTGTGGTCAAACACTAATTCCAAAATAAGTATGTTCAGCCTTACTTAGCAAGGGTTTATAAATCAGCTTTTGTTTCGTTCTCTGCTGTGTGTGAGGGAGAACAAAGCAAATGATAAATTTAAACCATTAAATATAGCGATACGCCTACAGCGTAATGGAAAATGAATTCCAAATGCTGTGCAAAATTCATAGCTTGGGGAGCTTTTAAAAGCAGAGCAAAAAGAATCTGCAATATCACATATCTGCGTGCTGAGCTGCTACTTGATAAATAGATATCCCAGAGCCCACCAGTGACTTCTTACCTCAATGTTCAGCAACCAGAACTGTAAGTTTGCCACAGCTTCTTCCCCCAGTGCCAAGTTCCAGACCACTATGTACAATGCTTTGTCTGTGAAGAAACACTGATTGACTGTAGACATGCTCGCTGGGCCTCCGATATCCCAGACATTGAACTCCACTGAATCAACCTACTTAGACAAAGAGAAGTGTTCAAATCAAACCGTGGCAGTAAATCACTGGGAGATAATAGCTGAAGTATAAACCTACGCCTGCATAATGTATGACACAAGAAGGGGTTCAATGTCCTAATTGTGCCTCCAGGAAAGATAAATCAACAAGCAATTGTTAAGCATGGCTACCACTTCCCCACAGGAAATCAAGACTAATTACTTGCTGCTAAAACGATAGAGGTGCCCTTGATGCTGGTAAAACTCCAGTTAATGCTGTGGATTCTCCAGTACAAACAAGGGTCTCATTCTGAGCCCTGCATTTCACTGCATCTGTAATAGAAACTGTTTCATCCTTGCCTGTGCCATGCTTGACAAGACCATTGAAGCTGCTTATCTGCCACTGCTGTGGGGAACAGGAAACCCCTGCTGAAATCACTTCCACTGAGCTCAGACTGAGCTGAGCCAAGCAGAATGGAGATGCTCAGGAGATGGGAAGCTTCTCAGGCCTTCCATAAACACCTCCTACACGTTGCTCCCAGGCTTCTGATGTCTGTGCCATGCCAGAGATGGGCCGGAATCACAGTTATTGTGAGCAAGACTCACTGATTTCTGGGGAAATGCTTAAATGGAGGCCTCTCCAGCTCTGGCTCTCTTCCCAGTGTCCCTTCATCCATTCCTCTGTGCAGCCCCATGACAGCACTAAGAGGGAGCCTGGCTCTCTGCTTCAATGGCATTAAGGCTCCCAACTGCAGCAGGAAGTACCTGAATACCTGGGAGGCTCTGTCCCTAAATCACTTGGCCCTGGAGAGCCAAAAACCCTGAGACTGAACACAAAACCAAACCTTCCTCCAGCCATCATCCTCAGAGCATCACATAACACCCAGTGGGCTCTGTTTAGGGGACTGATCCCACATGGAAGTTACCCTATGAGAGTTCAGCCAGGAGCTCAGCAGGGTTCTGATTCTGTGCAATCCGTGTGAAGTCTCCCAAAAACAGCTGGAAGAACTTCCATATTGTTGAAACCAAGCCCTAACCAGCACAAGAACTGCTTTGTTCATCCAAAAGACCTTCAGCTGTGAGGGTGTGTGTGGACAGACAGACTCAGAGAGAGGCACAAAAGCCCGTTCAGTGTCTTGATCCCACTCCAGGTCTCTGGTGCTGTCTACGCTTTTATTTTATTCAATTGCTCTTCAAGACAAAATGCACAAACCCCTTCTCCCACCAAAGTCTACCCTTCAAGGAGTCAGCCTGTGTTGCTCTTTTCTTTCTGTCCCTAGCCTGGCACTGTTTGCTGTGGAACAGCTGAACTCAGCAGGCTTCTTCCCCCTTTCCAAAACAGTCTGGTGGTCACGGCTCACATCTGTGAAGGTAGACTCATGTGTTTGCACCCCCTCAGCTCTGACAAGACCTCAGGACAAATTCTGCATCCTGTAATCCCTGGCCTACTCGGCAGGCAGTGGACAGGGCCACCTACAAATGCTTGGATTAAATCAGTGCTCTCCAAATGAGTTCAGTATGACACCATGAATGAGCCATCTGGGATTTGGGTGTTTAAGATATGCCCTAGACACCCCTGGATGACACCTTCCACCCACATTCCCCACCTAGGACAGTTCTGATATCAAGGAACTCCAGCTTTAGGTACTGATGTCCCAAACTGAAGGACAATCTGCTGCAGAGAAGCTGATTTAAAGCATTCTCTCAAAATTAGTGTCCACTTGAGGTGGGAGAGCCGGAACCTCAGCCTAGCCAACTCTCTTTATTAATCAGGAAAACAAAACTGCCCTCTAAGTACCAACTGGAAATGAAACAGAATTGCAACGGGTCTAAAACCACGTCACTTGTGAGGTAATGGGAACTGCTCCTTGCAAAAGGACAGTTTCAGCCCAAATGGACCCTGCAGGGCTCCCACACCCCAGCGGGCCTGCAGATCTCTGACCGCTTTTCACCTTTGCCTTGTGCCCCACGGGCTTGGGGAGCTCCCACTTTGTGGTGCGGATGGTGGCATCGCTGTGCATCATCTGGGGCACCTTCCCTGTCTGCAGGATCTCCACCAGCGTGGACTTGCCCTGCCGGGGAGGGCCGACCACGATCATCTTCATCAGCTTGCACTTCTCTGCCCGCCGCAGCTGCGCTCGTAAATACGCCAGCACCGTCTTGGGGCCTGCGCGGGAGAGAAGGGGCTGGGGACTGCAGGCACCAACACTGCCAGGGACAGCACACAAACCCCACTGCTGCACACACATCCCCTCAGCTCCTGTTGCCCCTGCAGGCTCACTGTAGGCTGAGAATAAACAAAGAAACCTCCAGCAAACAAACCTGAGACAGAGACCCCAGGAAAAGGTCACTGCTCGGGGGGGCTCCGCAACGGAGCGCTGTAAGGAGAAACAAATGCTGGGGCTCCTACGCTTCAGAAGCTGAAAGGAAATGTAAAATACTAATTCAGTGTTGGAAAATACTCAGTTTTTCCCTCTGCTTTTATGTTTCCAGTTAAAGTTAGATTGAGGCTTCAACAGTATACTGCTGGAGCAGGAATAATTCCTAATAACTCTGTTCCCACAGGATTTTCTGATTAAAATGCACCAAAAAGAAAAAAAAAAAGACAGCATCGTAATAGAGCCAAAAACCTAGCAGCTCACAATAAAGCCACTTCAATGGGACTGTGACTGCTGATCCTAAACACTTCAGTCTTTAGAGAGACCATCTAAATGTCCTAAAATATCCACATTCAGGAAGCAAGCCACAGAATTTATGCATACTGCAAATGAAATACGGCATTTCTAAGTCATCATTTTAGATTGTCATCTGTCTTAAATTGATCATTACAGCCAGAGTTTAGCACTGACTATCAAATTTGTAAATATGAGTAGGAGGTTTCCCCATGCAATTCCAGTTAACCCCAATGAGGGCTCAGGCATTCACTGTCTGCTCCTGCTCTTGACCGTTAAAAGGAAGAGATTTTATTGGATGTTCAGTCAATTTAATAAAGAATACACAGCATCAGCCTTACCCTCTTTTCTGATCTCTGCAGGAACGTTACTGATATTTAGTTCCTCGATATCCAGCTGCCAGAGATTAGCCAGCTGTCCAAGTTCTGGAGGAAGCTCTCGGATACCAGGGTTACTGTACAAAAACAAATAAATCTACCAACAACCAGGCTTTGTGTGTAAGTAGCTGCTCTCACAGACTCTCAGATTACGCTATTCTATCCTTGCAGAAATCTTCCATTAACGTTTTAATAAGACTACTTAGCACTTTAATAGCAATTTCCATCCTAAAAGTGATGTATAACCTCAATTTATCCTCTGAGGCAGACAAATGTAATCATCCTCACTGGATAGTTGAGGAAATAAAGGCAAAAATGATGAGATATTGAATGTAACACTACAGAAACTGACAGCAAAAAACCAGGATGAACTAGAGGCACATTAGATTCCCAGGCCTGTGTTCAAAGCATTAGATCATCTTCCCTAACTCAAAAGACCAGCCTCCTCCTTATCTAAAGCAAACCATGGGCACAGTTCTAACAAGGGGCTGACTATTTCCAGCTTTCTGACTTCAGAAGCACTGGACATCTGGGGTGGGGCTCCACAGAAGACTGGTCACTAAAACAACATGGAAATAACACTGCAAAGCTTTTCCAGGACATGGACTTACTTTCCTAAATAAAGCTCTGTTAAACCTTTCAGGAGGCAAACGGATTGTGGGACAGAGTCCAGCTGATTGTCGTTGAGATAAAGAACCTCCAGAGAATCGCTCAGAAATGCTGGAAACTCCAAAAAAGGACCTGGAACGAGACAGGAAATAAACTGCACCTTTAAAAAAAGAAACAACAAAACAGGCATCGAGGCTCTGAACCAAGAGCTTCACCTGAATTTTGCAGGCAGGACATGAGGTCATCATGTCCATTGGCAGGGGCCACCACCAAGCAAGAGCAGAAAAGCAAATGGCCTTCAGTGACAATCAAACATCAATGTTCACATCTCAAGTGTCCTAAAGTCACAGTGCTGGAAGGTGACAGTGTCCAGGACTTATGGGGTGCTGAGGGAGGAACTGTATTGAGAATGTCACATTTATCTACCAACGAGCATCCCGAAATGAAGGAAAACCAGGCAGGTTTGGAGTCTGATTAGGAAAGTACAACCAGCACCATCTGCTGCCTCCATGGTCAATCAAAGCAACTCCCTAACATGAAAGACTCTCCCTTCCTGAGGGATGGGACAGTCCCACTTCCAGCAAGATCTTCTTCCTTTACAGAGAAGACATGAGGAACTGTAATTAGACTCAGCCAAAAAGAGGGGAGAAAAAAAAATGGAAGAGGTTTTCTCAGGAGAAAACTCCCCAGTTCTAATATTAATGGCACTTCCAGCCTGAGCTGTGATCAGAAAAGGAGCAAGATGGAGTCCCACCATCTGCAGGGGTGTTTCATATACATGACAGGACTGTCTGGTGTGGGCAGTGTCACAGTCTGCCTTTGAGTTTTCAAATTAAAAAATCATCTTTGGGATTATTTTAGGAGAACAGCAGGCTTATTCATGGATGCAATGCACTTCCTTTCTGGCTCATCGCTGGACTTAAACTTTGCATTGTCGCTCTTCACTAGGTACCTAGGCACAGCCAGATTTAGCCCCTCTTGGACACGGAGGAGCAAACTCCCAAAATAGCAGCAATACTCTGAATTCACCAAAGAGTCCCAGGTGGAAAGGAATGTACTATATTGGAAGCAAGCTCGAGGTGTTTATGAATTGTAATTATTTATTCATGAGTTATTTATGATTTCTCTGGCTACAGCTCAAATTTTCTTTTAAAGAACTGTAGAAAAATTAAAACAAATCCCATCTTGAAAATGTATTTTTGGATGAATAAATGCTACCAACACCACATATGCGTGTGCAAGAAGTTATTCTGAGACTTATCAATCAAGTATAGTGAGCATCCATGAATTCTTCTCTTTAAATAATCTAGACTTAAGTAAACAGCTTTGTTGGTAAATCATATGAAAACCTGTCCACCCCCACCTCACCAGGAGACTTCTGTGAGCAGCTGATGTACTCCAGCTTCTGTTTTCTCTTGATGTTTAAATTCTTGGCTACATTCTCTTGTCTCACCAAGCTATACTTGGCAGAGGAACAGAGAGAAAAGGATGAGCTGGCTTTGCTCTGTCTCTGTGGCTGCTCACCCGCGGCACCAGCCAGGTGGGCTCTGTGCCCCCCTGCTACCTGAGGCCACCTGAGGCAGCTCCAGGTTGCACCAGGGTGTAAGGTGCCACGGCTGTTCAAATGATACTGATGCAGAGCCCATCCTTTCCTGCTTTCTGCAGGGGGTTATGATGGGTTTGCTGCATGTAGAGATTTCCATTAGGACAGCAATTCCCTTTTAGAGCTGGTTTTAGCTGCCTCTGCCTGCTGCTCTTGCCCTTCTCTCCCCTTTGGGAAATGCTGCTGTCGCACTTGACAGCGAAGCTGTGAGAATATGTCAGGCTCCACAGATTCACAAGGTTCAGACTCCTTGTCCAGTTGTTCCATATTCCAACAATGTCACAACATTTCTATTTCCGTTTCCTGCTTGTGAAGCAGCACAGACCAACCTCTTCTCCCCTTCGGGGGGCACACACCTTACTCAGCACAGCAGCCCCCACTTCCATGGACAGGAAAATGAGGCAGGATCAGCCTTGCCCAGAGGTCCAGGTAGAGCCTCTGCCTCTCAGAGGAGCCAACTGAGGTGAGGATCTGCAGCTCTAACCCACAGTTATGGCTGTACATGGTACATTTACCAATTTCACCTCAGCCACAGTTTTCAGGGGAGCTGAGGGAAGGATTTGCTGCAGGAGGGCCTCTTCCTCCCACGAGCAGTCGAGGGCTGCTCGGATGTGCGTCAGGACGACGCCGGCTCTTATCCCACTCTGTGACTGGCAGGGAATGTTTTGAGCCAGGCATTCTGCAGGCAGCCAGAATGAGAAAACTCCCCAAGTGCTTTAAAATAAAACAACAAACAAAAGAAATGCAGATGAATCCCAGAGAGAGCAGGAAGTAGTGCAATATCTTCTGATATCCCTTTGTTCTCTCTGGGATTTCATGTGCTCTGCCCCAAACTGAGGGTGCAAATCACAGGCAGGGGAAAATGTGTCATTTACAAAGTCAGCAAAGGAAACAACCCTAAGAGCCACAGGGATAATTATGGGTTAATTTCCCTTCAACATACCACTTAGTGCTTTGGCTTAAAGACACAACCTTCATGAAAGAGCAAAAGAAACAGGTTTCACACTGTCTTTCTATATTGGTGGTACCAACCAGCTGCATCATTTCTTTAGAAACATTTTATCTGAACATATTTCCTCTTAATGAAATGCATTTGCACTTTAAATTGCAGAGGAATTTACTCTGCTTTCCCTCCAGCCAAACTGCAGATTCCTGCTGCTTCCCAGCTCACCTGGCATTGCCAGCACTTGCTGTGTGCCTTACCTGTCTCAGGGCCACCACGCACCCTGTTCTTCATGGTGAAAAAGGGGATCCTCTTTGTTTTAAATCCCTCATCGCTCCTGTGGGCCAAACAAAACAGGGACTCATGGGGAAAAGATCTTGGAAAGGTGCTGAGCTACATGGGGAAGAGCCTGACCTCACTCACAGCTCCCACAGGATCCCACCTGCTCTGGAGAGATGGGATTGAAACTTTCTGTGCAATCAGACTCCAACACTTGTCCAGCCCAGTGGTTTTCTCCTGGCAAATCAGCAGAGCTCCTCAAGGCAGTGCTCCCAGCTCCCAGGGCGGGAGCACTTGACCCCCAGCTTTATGGGTGTCAGGGTTAAGTGGTTGTCAAACAGCAAATTGAAGGAGTTTCACCAGAAGCGCTGGAGAATCGACCCGCTGCCACTGCCCCCCTCCCTGGGGAGTCTGGGACAAGATGACCCACCAGCATGACTCTGGAAATGCACTGGCACATTCAAAAAGCGGTAATTTGTCTTTTGCAACTGACACAAAAACTCCTAAGGACTCCAAAAACTGTGTTGGACAGGCACCCACATGAGACGATATCAGCATGACACAATTCAGTGCAATTTTGGAGATGATAAAGGACCTTTAACTCTCTATGTTAAACATCCCTATTGGAATTTCTAAACAGAAGAACGTCACTCTTTTATTGGACAACCTTATTAACATCAGCCTTAGAATCACAGAATCCTTTAGGTTGGAAATCTTCTCTATGAACTTGCAGATGGTTATACTTCCATTTAAAAAACAAAGACTTTTCATTTTTTCCAAAACAATACTCCCACACTAACTAATAACTGCAGTCCAGCCAGATGGTTTATGGTTAAGATATGCTCCCCACAAACTTGTGTTTGTAGTGATGAACCACACACTGGGCTGAAGAAATTCCTACATGCTCAGAAATTAAACTGCCATTATCAATAATCTATCCACTTAATAAATGATACAGTGTGCTAAATGCCCAAAGAATCAGCAAAGGATAATTCATCACTGTCACAGACACACAATATACTTGGGGACATGGTATGTGAGTATCAATGCCTTCCATGCAGGTGATTAATTCTCTCCTGACACCCTTTGTGTTACACGAGGGATTGGGTTTGCTGTTATTTCTTCAGCTTTTGTTTTCTTGGCCAAAACTTGAAAGAAACACTTACTTCCCAAGCTGATTTTTTGAAAGATCCAGCGACTTAAGTTGTTTGCAATTCCACTTATCCTGTGAAGGCAACGTAACTAACTGATTTCCCAGCAGCTTCAGGGACACCAAAGCCTAGGAGAGGAATAGCCTGGAGTTAGGGAGCACCAAACACACAGAAAGAGCTTTTTAAGCGTGGCTGTTAAATAACAGAAACACGAAGAAAGTACATCTTATTCATCAGAACATCCTGTCCGTGCTGCCCAGCATGCAAACATTTCCTCCCTGTCCCCAGCAAGTTCTGCACGGAGCAGCACCACTCACTCCGGGGAGATTATTGCTCCACTTGCTGACAGATGCACTTGGAAACAGTCCATGCAAGAGGACATCTTACTTTTTAGTGAGGAAACCTTTCCAAATGGAAAAGAACAGTCTGATTTACCAACACAGGATGCCACGTATGGATTACATATATATGCAATACATGTGTGTGTCTGTACAAGCTGGTGTCAGAGGGGGCTTACACCTGCAGTACATGCACAAAATCAAGGTGCAAAACATGAACCACTTCACACAAGGAAAAGTTTTGATTGCTTTTTTATGACATCTCTATTAAAATGGACAGGATTTATATTCACTTTCCAAGATTTATACAAGTTACACATCCCCTTTTTTTTCCCCTTCTCAGTAGAGACATGAATTTTAAAAACAAGTGAAGTTGATTGATACCATACAGTTAACACCACACAGATAGGACTCAGCTTGAAATACCAAGTTAAACATAAGATCTCCTTTGAATTTAACTGAAATATATAAAAAAAAATGCAGTTCCCATTCAGATTTGTAAAGTTTATGCTCTTCCATCTGCCCTCAATAATGTTGAGGCTCAAATGATCACTTTCATTTGGCTGAAAATCCAATTTTCCACTGAAAAACAGTGTTGTCTGTAGAGTTTCCAACCAGGTTAATCCAGCAAGTCCCCCCTCCCCTCATGAAAAACTGAGATAAAGCAGAATGTCAGCTGAATTATCTCCTGCCAGAAGTACAGCAATATTAATGAATTATACCCCATGGAAATCATGTTTTACCAGCAGACACTTCAGCGTCAAGTGAGTTAAATGTTTTATGTGCTCCATGTTAATATAAAAGGTTTTATGCCCCTTTTCATCGAGCAGGATTAACAGTGTCTCACAAAGCCAGTTTGTTGGCCTTCCTCCCTTTTTTAGATTGGAAAAATATGAGGTGTCCATGTGACATAAGTGATGGACAACCAGCAGTGGCTGGAAGGGGAATTATCGTGCAAAACGCTCCCTCTAGTGATGGAGAGGGGCAGAACTGGACTTTGCTGGCATTTGGGGAAGGTGAAAACAAAAGTGCAGACAGAGTGAGCCACTGAAGGAAAAGAAAACTGAAAAACTGAAAACTGAATCCTGACAGCCAATGCTTTTACCATCATTCGTGTCCCTCGGGAAGGAGGGCCCAGCCTGCTCTTGGCTCCTGGTGTGGGGCTCTCTCCAAGTGTCAGCATGGGGCTGTGCAAGGACAATGCCTCAGACTTCTCCCCAAAACACCCCTGGGCAGGGGGTGGGAGGAAAGGGAGGCTGCACATCCCAGAATTAGCACAAACTGTGTTCTGTGGGGTCTAACTGGGGGGTTCTTTTTCAGTAACTGTGTCTTTGTCCCCCCAGAAACTGACCAAGGCCACTCTTCAGAGAGCTGAGAGCCTGGGGAGCTTCTCTCCAGTGGTTCTGTGCATGGGGGAAAAGTTAGTGACTGTCAGTTGGCTGTGGTTCTTCATGACTAAAACTCTAGAGATCTCTAGTCGTTTTAAATTGCCTCTTCTCTCTAATTTCTCCATTTTTACTGCTTTCAGTGTGAGAATGGGGGCCTCCAGAAGGGACACAATGGTAGTGGCAGACAAACTTCCTTCAAAGCTGCTGCCACAGCATGCAAAGGGGTGTAAGTTGACACCTGAGTGAAGGGACTGCAGCATCCAGATTAAGGTGCCTCGGTCAGGTCATGATGTGGAAAAGCTGACCAGAGTCTAACCTGAATTATTCCACCCAGAGGAGGCCAGGTATCTTCAGGAGAAGCAAACTAGTTTGGAGAACTAAGACATGGCTTGGTTGGTTCCTTTAGGAGGCAACAGCCAGGAAAGGTGAGGAGGTTTCTGTTTCTCTGAACACCACATTTCTGGAATACACATGGTATTAAGGACTGAGCTGGTCCCAGTCTTGAGATTGCTCTGCAAAACCATGCAAAGGCCAGTGATAAACTACACTGCAGCTACAGTGACAAAGGACTGTTCCATGACATGGTGTTTCAAGTCACAGGCCTCCTCTGCTGTCTGCTTTTCCCAGGGAGAAGACAGTTCACTTCTGTTCCTACATAAAAACAATACATTATCTGTAGGAACACTTCATTTCTCATTTCTCCCCCTTCCCACATCTGCTTCTGGAGACGGCTGGAGCATGAGCACAGCCCTGTTCACCCACACAAACTCTACAATCAAGAAGTAGCCCTAGCCAGGGCTCCTCCAGGCATGGGGTTTCACCTTCTATTTACTCACCACACTCTGGCCCTCAGAAAATACTTGGTATTTATTTCTTTTATGAATAAAATGCTGAAGAGATATGGATAAAAACTGACACTATTTAGGGAAGCCAAGGCTCACTAACTTTGAAAACATCAGCAAAGATTGCACTGAGGTGTCCCCTGTACTGGTGCCTTTGCAACCCTCAGCACCCTCTGAGCAGCAGCACCCAAGAATTGTGTCCTGGAAGCACCGTCTAGTGTTAAATATCTGCCATGGTGGCTCTCATCCCCTGGGATGGCTCTCAATGCATTCAGAAGAACCAAGTTTTGCAAACAATAGTCCATAGGATTGGTTCTGTTTCAGGAGAAATGCCAGTTGGAAACAAACAGCCACTAGAGAGCAAAGTCAAATGTGCAGGGATCACTGAAAAGAACTGAGGGAATTCAACCCTCTTGTTCCAGCAGGAGTAAAAGGCACCTCTGCAGCAGACCCTGAGATCAGGACTGGACATGGATGTGAACCATCACTTCTGCATCCTTCCCACAGAGGCCAGCAGGGAAAAGCACAGAGCTTCTGCACCTATGTTTCTCTCTCCACAACCCTGAATTCCACAATCTTGCAGGGAAGTTTGGAGGAAACCCTAAGTGCTGCTTGGTTTCACATCAATACCACGTGAAAGCAGAAATTCTGAAAAATTTTGACATAAACCCATGGATCTGTGGTGTCTGCAGGAAAGAATTATTTAATCTACAACCTTTAAGATTACAGAGGTCCCAAGCAGCACTGTTTAGGGCATTCAAACATGCTATTTTCAGCACAAAAAGACTAACTCCTAATTACACAACACTTTTTTCAAGAAAAAGCACAACTATTTGTGAGTGTACTTGAGTACATCAATATTTCAATGACTGGAGCTTGGAGCTACAATGCAAGGCTTGTCTTCCAACTGTGCTCCCAAATTCTGCAAACCACAGACATCCAGAGAGCTCTCAGAAGACCTGTGCCAGAAACTAGATATATCTCACTGGATGAGGGCCTGAATGTGGTGACATTCAGGTGATTCAGCCTGCTGAGGGGCTTTGTGCAATTGCACCAGTTCAAACCAGCACATTGTCTCCTACCTTAACCAGGCAGCCAGTTTGAGCTCTGAGTCAGTAATAGGAAAAATAATGTGACAACTATGAAGAAATGACACTTACTTCAAGCTGAAAGAGTCCTGATGGAACTTCTTTCAGTGAATTATCAGAAAAATCCACTTCTCTCAGGTGATTTTTCCAGAACACAGTCAATGCATCAGGTAGGAATTCCAGTGCATTTCTAGATGCTTTACAACATTTCTGGAAAACATAAAAAGCCTCACACTTACAGAGTAGTAATCATCTCTTTAAATAATGTGGTAGATCAGCTGTCACAAATCAAAAGCTTTAATAAATTAATTCTGGGGGGTCTCTTTAGATATCTTGATCTAGATAAATTATTGGGCATGCAGGCACATAGGGTTTGCTAAGGAGATGCACTCAACTGCTGGTCAAATTTCTCAGTGGGCAAAAAGTATTACAAAAATTATTTTGAAAATCACCCACCCCCATTTGCTTTTCAACCATGAACTTCCCCAAAGGATACTGTTCCCCTGGTGTCCCTGTATAAATAAGTAATAAAGTCACAGTGATGGGTGTGGATAGAGATGTCCTAGTTTGCCATGGGTTTGGGCAAAGTTACCTCTGGTGAAAGCTGGGTGTTTTGTAAAATGATCCTAACAATACTTCTGCTCAGAGGAACTACAGAGAAAATTAATACATCCATGTAAGACACATTTCTAAAACTTTTCCACCAATGTCATCAACACGGTGAGAACAGAGTGGAACCCCAGAAAGACTGGATCTGAAACCCATAAACCAAATATGGAAGGGGCACTCCTACAGAACAGCCTTTTAAGCATCTAACAGCTTTTTAAGCATCACAGTCAAATTTTTTTGCATTGTTTCAACAGCTTTTTCAGCCTCTGACTTTGTCAGAGCAGTTCAACTTACCAGGGGGCAGGCCCAGGGATCTGGAAACACTTTCAGCTGATTTCTGGAAACATTCAGTATGTTTAGGGACTTGAAGCAGTATAGAAAAACCGTTGGAAGTTCCACCAACCTGTTGTCAGAGATGTCAAGTTCCTGCAGCTTCCTTAAACCAATCCAATTAGTTGCTGGAAAACATGAAACATTGTGGCCTTGGTATAAGCATGAGTGTTTTTAAGGTATTTAAGCCATTATTTTAACATTTTTGGGTTCTTCCCTACAGCTCAGCCTTGAAATGCAAGCCAAATGCTGGACTGTACGTACTGTTTTCCTCGTCAAATAACTTCTCCATATAGTTTTTGGAAGCGATGAGTTTTTTAAGGTTTTTAAGATGTAGGAATCCAGTAGGGAGAGTGGAGAGCCTGTTGCTGGATACGTCGACCTCAAGTAACCTGTGAGTACAGAACAATCGCAGTCAGGCATAAGTGAAACACCAGCAAAGCCTCCTGTTGCCACAGACATCTGTTTTACCAGGACAGCTTCAGTTCTCAATGAAAGCAGCTGAAATGCGCCTCACAAGGCAAAGCATAAAACCCTAATTAGAAAACTAACCCTTCCAGGGAGCAGAGAGAGGTGGTCTGGATAGACAGCAGATCAAACCACTGCTATCAGCCAGTAAATGCCACTCTGAGCCAGCTTAGAGGAATGGGGTTCACCAGAGCTGGAGAAAAGCAGAGGCAACATGAGACAATACAGGAATAGAAGTCCCCACAACTGTCCTGACAACAAACTTGGAAACACTGAGAATGCAGAGGGGCAAATCCTAAGTTAAACCTTGCAGCAGACAGAAAACAGACCAAGAAGCTCCTGCAATGTGCTCTCCCCTTACACAGTCTCCCTCAAGCCCAGTCTGAGGCTGCTGTCCCTGCAGGCTCAGCTTTGTGTGAAGCACGCACCTCGTACAAATGATCTCATCAGAGGACTGCACACTGGGTAACTCTGTCAGCTGATTGTCAGCCAGGCTGAGCTTCCGAAGGTTTATCAGCCCCCATGGGATCACGGATGGGAGGGACACCAGGCAGTTGGCAGAGAGATCAAGCTCGGTTATCTGACAGGAGATATCGATCAGCCAGTCTAGATCCACCCAGGGCAGTTTGAGGTTTGACCAGTTCACACACAAAGCCTGCATGTGTCAAAGAGAGAAGAGAAAACCACATGAGTGAAATCCCAGTTGCTCTCAGCCTGTGCTACACCACTGGGAATCTGGTAGAGCAGAGCACAGGCCATAAACATTTTGCTCACTTTCCCATTTTGCTCACTTTCCAATCTGCTTCTAGGAATTGAACTGACTCAGAGATGAAATCATGCCTGGATATCAGCAGCCCCTGCTGTATCTGCTCCATGATTTCACTCCAAAGACCATGAGCAAGCTCAAGCAGGGGACTTGGACTTCTTCACCAGCCAAATTATCCAGGGTCCAGCTTGGACAGAAGAAAGTGTGAACACACAGTGGTCATCAATGCAAGGAAACAACCCAAGGCTTCATTTTCAAGATCACCTCATTGCATTCCAATCCTTGTCCTGAAATGCACGTTTTAAGAATTATATTCCCAAAAGGTTTTCATAAACTTGTTGGTTTTGACATAACTCATCCCAAAACCAGCCTCAACGTAATGATTGCTAATTCTCCACCAGGAGGCAGCAAGAACCTGACAGCAAATTTCATTTGCTTTCCAACACCCAGTATTTAGCTCTTTGGACTTTTAACCCCATATTTAGAATTAAAAGGAATGTATTTGGAGAAGAGAGAAAGAAAAGGGAAACAAAGGCCTGTCTCAAATGCTTATTTGAGACTCAGAACTGGTCATGTAGATCAGATAGTTCAAATGTTTAGGAGAATGGAACAAAGGGTAAGTACAAACAGCTGCACTTTTTAGATATTGACAGTAGTTGTGCTTAGTGTAGACACTGTGCTTTTCAAACCTTCACTCGTGATGCCTCAGGACAGCCCTGCAAATATGAATGGAAATATGCCCATTGTGCTACTGGGGAAACCAAGGCAGAGAGCTCCAGCTGTTTGTTTAAAGCTACATCCACTGCCATGCCACAAGGCACCCCTGTAAAACACAGCAAGCCAGTAGCAACAAGAATTCCAATTAAACAGAGTCTCCACTGCTACTGCAAAGTGCACAGCACCCAATGGGAGCTGCACAGCAAAGCCTTCACTCTCACACCAAACACATCCTGCTTTACTGCTACATTTCCCAAGTCTGCATATTTAACAGCTTCCTGCTTAGAAACTCTTGTTTTAAATTCAGTAGGCAGTTTTCTGAAGTTTTCTCTCACCTGTAACACGTACCACAAATCCCTTGGCTTAGGAAAAAGGTACTTGTCCTTGAGTACACCAACCAGTGCAGTAATAATACAGCCTTACAGCCTTCTTTCAGGGGGTGCAAGCAGGACCTTGTGTCTGTGCTGCTCCTCTTTGCAGACTGATAACCCATCTCTATTTTGCATTTAGACTGCTGTGTATCATTCCCCTCAAAAACGCAGAGGCATGGCCTCAGGGTATTTAATGTGATAAGGAGATACCTGTAGAATGCAGATAATGACTTCTCAAATCACAGACAAGATTGTGAAATCCAGCACCTGCTATCAGTGTTGCAGGTTGGTGTCCTGTATCCAAGGCAGCTTTTTGAATCCCAATAGTGCCCTCCTTCTCATGCAGAGACAAGGACTGACAGGGTCTCTGAAAACTGGAGGACCTGCCAAATCCCTCTATCTGACTTGGAGACAGTGGACCAAGTTCAACTGGTACCAGTAACCTGGTATCAGTGGTTAGGGGTTTGGTTGGCTCAGGACTCCACAGTGAAAATGTTACTTAAGTGAAAGAAATCCTGACAGCAGTGCCACAAAGAGAGGGAATTTACTCCCCAACTGATACTTAAAGATCTGCACTGTTTTTTCCCAGAAAAGCTGTTTCTCTGATGCCAAAGGTCTGTGATGCCAAACTTGCAGAGCTCAGCCTGACCCGTTTCTGTTTGGGGCTGGTGGTGAACTCTGTGCTAAACCAGGGACAGAGTTCAGAGGATGTTAACTCAGGGCTGACTGCAGGCAGCTCCCTGCTCCTCAGAAGGGCAAGGAAAACCTCCGCAGACTCCTCTCTCTTGCCAAAGGAAGAATTTCTCAATACAAGCCCTGAAGACTAAATTGAAATCTTCTACTGCAGCAATGTCAGGGAAAGCACTGAGGCAAAGGACTGGAAATTGTGCAGGAGCAAGAAACCCCGCTGCTCTTGGGCAAAGGATCAACTATAAATATGAAAAATATTTACTTAAATCTGAGGCTGTCTGGTAAGGTGATTAAGAAAGGCTGTTGTGCATTTCTCCTAAATGACGTGACGTGCTCCATCAGAACCTTGCTCCTGCTGCAGATGGGATAATCTGAGGACAGGGATCTGCTCCCTCCATCAACAACCCTGCTCTGAATGTTGTGTGGGACTGCTGCAGAGCTCAGTGCTGATGGTGATGTAAGTGAGATTACCAGGATAAAGAAATGAGAGGAGGATCCCACACACACATACATTTGTATGCTTGAATATAAAATTATTGGTAAAATATCTCCTAGGGAAAATACAGCAGACAAAACTGTTCTCTGGCCTGTAATGGAAAAATTAAATATATCTCACACTATACACTCTGGAAAGTTACATTTATCTCCCTGCTGACTACATCTATTGAAGTTTGGAATCTGTGCCCAGCCACTTCACTGCAAAGACTCTCTCTGGCATTTGTTACCTGTTCCTGTAAAAATAGACCACTTCCTCTCTTTAGCAAAACTGTGGTTTGCTGTGGGTATAAATTAATGCCAGGAAAGAACAAAAAAAAGGAGAAACAGATATTAGAAAAATGAGATGTAACTCCTCTTGCCTGAGAAAGGGCAGCTCTCCTCGGTGCAAGGGCTGTCTGGAAGGTGTGGCAGCCAAAACCAGCTCTCAGGCACATTTTATGCATAGCTCTGCATTCACTACTGTGAAATCGACTGGAGCTCAGCTGTGCTCAAGTGTTTCCACTCAGAGATAGCACAGAAGGGACAAAGCCTTTTGAAGTTCTGGGCTCACTCAAATGATTAGAGCTTGGTTTGCCCTCCCTGTCGAAGGGGAGAACTTTCTGACATCCAGCTGGCTGCCACACACGTCCCAGTCTCCACACAATCCAGTTTTGCTTCCTCCCAGTGCAAAATCCATCTCGGGATGAACCCTCTGAGACAAGAAGAAAGTGCCGAGGCAGTTTGTCTGTAGCTGCCACAAAGTTGTTTTTTAAGAAGTTATCAGGGTGTGTGAGTGTCACTTCCCAAAGATCTGAGCTCTGCAGACAAACTAGGACAGATCCTCCTGAATCTGTCCCAGCCTGCCAAAATGAATTCAAAGAGAAAGCATTAAATAAGCAAACATATTAAAAATAAACAGCTACTAGGAGAATCAAGGTCAAGTTTCTGTGTTTTTTCCTCTGCTTTTTTTCTTTTTCTTTCTTTTCAAAACAGGCCCTTCTAGCAATTAGCTGATGTCTGAAGACTGCTCTCTTCTTCTCTCAGGGTGTGACAACAGCAAAGCTGAGTCATTTTTACAGCAGCTAAGTTAAATATTGCCAGCAAATTCTCATGGAAAACAGACCTCTTGCTTGTGATTCAAACATTTATTTCAAGTTTATTCAAGCTGAATTATCCAGTTGGGTTTCTTTTTTTCTTCTGAAAGGCATTTTATCAACTCTTATCCACATCCAGAATTCAGATTCCTTTTGTTTATCTATCAACAAAATTAAGAGTAGCACAGGGAAGGCTCTAAATCTACTGATTGAACCTAAAGAAGTCAAGCTCATTTATGTGGTCTAACACCCAAGGTGTCAACAGGAACCCAGTGAGAGGATTCTGGCAGGAAAACAGAGAATGGAGAAGTTTGTAAAGCTACTAAAACCTCTCTCCTTATTTTCACTTAACACCAAAGCAGAAGCAACAGCCTGCAATGCTACAAGCTGAGCAGACAGATACTCAACTGGATTGACTAGGGACATCTTTTCACTGCAAAATTTTTGTGACCTGATGAAAACTGTAAGCATTGAAAGCTCAGGAATCTGATGCTCCTATTCAATGTGGGTTAAACTACATGTTGAAGGGAAAATTTTAAAAATGCCTGTTAATAAAGTGCTGGAGAACAGTATAAATAATACAAAACACTGTGTGCTTCCCTATAAAGTAGTAACGATAGCAGTGTGAGACACTTTTTTACTGCTGAGGATCTGAAGTAGGGAAGATACTCAGCAGATCATTGCTTTGCTCATGCTCCTTGTTAACACAAAGCCACCCAAGCCCATTTTTACCTGAACTGTCTGACACAGAAGGGTTCCCATGCTCAGCTCTATGCCATACCAACACTCAGGGACACCACAGAGTTCGTGGCATCACCCTGCAACCAGGGGGCACAACAGAAACCTAAAGGAAGTGATGACCCTGGGGGCACAGAGGAAATCTGTGCTAGAAACAGCCCAGCTTCTTCTCTGGAAGATTTGAGCCCGAAGTTGGTGTTTCCTCTGCCCAGCACACCCTGGCTCACACGATGGTGTTTAAATTGCCCCACAGAAGCTGTTGCTGTGTCTTGCACAGTATGCCATTAAAAGCCTTGATGTTTTACACCCTGTAATTCAGCATCAAAGCCACTTGCACGGCTTTCTAAAAGGGCAGCAAACCACAAGGCCCTTAGTTGAGAAGAATCAGCAGCCACACGGCATGCAAAGACAATTATCAGTTATTAACATTATGCCCCTTTAAAACAACATCTCCTCAGGCAGATAAACGGTTACTTACTGTTTTTGCTGGAGCACTACCTGGTAGTGGGGTTGTCTCAATGAAATACTTTCTCAGAAGGTGTTTGCTGGATTCAGGACTGTCCATCAGGATGTAGGAACAAAAGAAAGCTCCATTCCGCAACAAAAACACAGCAACATCTTCATTCCCTTTGGAGAAAAGCAGATTGTTTGCTCCCTTCACCTCATGTAAATGAACCAGCAAGCAGCTGAACAGAAATCCTGGGAAATAACCACTTCTGAAAAAAACTGTGGGGGTGTTCAAAAAGGAAACTGAACTGTGCAAAGGCTGTTTCCTCCAGTGGCAGGACTCAGTCTGGTCAAACTGAGACAGCAAAGACACTGTGTAAAAGTGCTGGCCCAGGCTCTTTCTTTTTTCTTTTTTTTTCCCATCTTATTAAACTATACACACAGCTGTGCTTTGAAGTGTAAATTATTCAGCCTAAATCAAGCATGTGTGCCAGAGTGTCCATAACAATAATGCTTTTACTTGCAAGATTCTGGTTTTTAAGGGTCTTTTCCCAAGGAGTTTATAGAGGAAAGTTCAGCCCCTCAGTATTTACAGTAATCTAACTTCACAAGGCCCTGACTCCAATCCGGCTGAGCCAAAAGATTCAGAGCCAATTTTATCTTAATTCATCCTGCTGGAAATCCAACTTCAGACAAGCCATGGATACCACCCTGTGTGGGAACAGCTCAGCCATTTCTTTGAAGCCCTGGCAGAAAAGGGGCAAAATGTGGAAGCATGCAAATACACACCTGCCTTTATAGCAGCATAGAGGGGCAGGCGGATGAGGACAGGGAATTCGTTCCTCCTGACTGCACAGCTCTCGGGGTCAGCACTGTAGGCACGGATCAGGAGCTTCACAATGTCCAAATGGCCCTGCTGGCAGGCTATGGCCAGCATCCAGTTCAGGAGCTGCTGGCAAGTATTAGGACCTGCCAAAAACATACAAAATGTGGCTTAGTTGGTGGCACCGGGCTGTGATGTGTGAGAATGCCCACAGACAGTGGCTGCGCAAAGGGGTCTGGGACAGGGTGAAGCTCCTGAGGACAAAAGGAACAGGTTATACTGCAGAAGTGTGTCAGAGAAAGGGCCTAAGCCGGTCAGGCATGAAGTTTTCAGCTTTGCTTAACTGTTCTTCTTTACCCACCCAGCTAATGGGTGAAATTTTTTATCTGTCCCTGACCTAAGCATTGATAAGGCAGCAACAGTTCTGCTGAAACACCAGCAGACAAATAAACATCTGACCCCAAACAGGGATGATCAGGACTGTGTTTGCATCCAGATCCAAACAGACATTAGATCCAAACACCCAAGACTTGCCACTTCTTCCAAGTTCATGAGAGGGGATACAAAGAATGGGGAAAACCAGATGAGTTTTCATGTTATTGGATAAATAAAACAAAAATAAATGCTTCAGTCAACAAAAAAAGAATTGTTTTAGCTTGTTTTTGCTGCATCCTGAAGTCTCCCACAAAAACTTTCACTTCCCCTTCAAATATTTCATTTCAGGTCAACTCTTTACTATCAATTCAAAGTCAGACAAATGTCATTTAAGGCTAAAAACTAAAACACCATGTTCTAATTTCTGCATGAATTTGCTGATGCTTTAGTCATTCTCAAACTGCTTTTTTTCTCTCAGAAATAATGTTTTCCTGTAAAACTCCACTTTCCTCTAGGTGTGCCTAATTCTGGGCATGTAACTAAACGCCCAGGACAGAATTATTTCTGCTAACAATAAGCAGTCCCCAAATGTTCCCTGATTCCCTGTACTACCTCGATATACTTTACAAATTCACATCCTCTCTGAAACACTTACAGGAACACCCATAAGCCCAAGTTTTACATGTCAAGGCTTTTTTGCAGCTTATCCATGTGGAAATTACATCGCTCTTTGCATTCTTTACAACTCCAATAAATCCCTCACCCTCCTGCTGCAAAAAGATGAGCTTCACTTCAGCTGTAAGCCACAAGTAGTTCTCACTGTTACAGGGAGAATCACTGCAGTGCAACAGCCAAATTGCAAATTTATGCAATTTATACCTAAGTCCTGTGATTGGTTTCTTTGTAACTTCCCAAGAAAACAGCTGGAAGGTCCTGCATAAAGACTTCTGAAAGCTGCTGTTTGTACAGAGCTCCTCCCCTGACCCCCCCGAAGCAAGAGTTGGAGGGAATTTGGTCACTTATGAACTAAGTTTCCAGAAACTACTTAAGTCACTTTTCATTACTCAGTGTATTATATTAATATCATTTCATTTTTGCTACTAGGTTACTCAGCTTCCTTTCTGGCTGAAGGAAATGTTACATTTAATTGCACCCCTCCAAACTGGAACATTCATTTTGCTTACCAGTGCTCCAATAGGACACCAAAAATAAGCAGGTTTCCCAACAGGTTATTCCTGTTCTCAGTGAGGCCACTGGCAACAATTTAGTACCAGTGAGGAGCTCGAGCTATATTCAGGTTAAATATTGCAGAAGCCAGCTTAGCTCTTGTGTTACTGCAGTGTCTGAGGTCAAGGAATTGCCCCAGATGTTCTGCAGGACCTCTGGACCCCAAATGCATGGAAGGCCCTACGGAGAAGCAGCTGCCAAGCTCACAGAACACTGAGAGTGCAACAGGGACCCAAACACAGCTCCTGGTCCTGAGTCAGAGTTGGGCTCTGCCCCCCGCCCCCACTGCTGCCTTAGGACTCATGTCTGAGTCAAAAAATGTCTCTACTCCAAAATAATTACTGTAATAAAATTTAAGCAAAATATAACGATTATTCTAAAGAAGGAATTCCCCTGAAAGTCAAAACAAAATGTCAGGCAGAGAACAAAGTGGGTGCCAGCTGTGCACCCAAAGTATCCCTGACCAGTCAGGCCACTCACTGCCAGCACCGCTGAGATTGTTGGATCAGCAGTGGGATGATGCTGCATCCTGAAAATCCCCTAATTTCACGGTGGGGTCTGGGATGTTACCCAGCTGCGAGGCCTGACAGGAATGAACTGTCTCAATGGCATCTTCCTCTCTTTCCAGTCTGCAAACACGGAATACTTTTACGATGTCTTTCTCTTCCCCAGGGGGGGAAGTTTTCTTCAAGCACAGCAGAGATCTGATCCCTCCACGCACTTTCCCATGGCTAAACCCCTCCCCTTCCAAGGAATGCGAAAAAACCCAAACGCCTGCTTGGAGCTGGTAGCACACAGCTCCTGAAAATCTTGAGGAGAGGCAGGGTCAGCCCAGGGCTTACCACGCAGGGAATCCAGCAGCTCTTTCACGATGTCCTTGTGCCCAAAATACGCCGCCACCACCGCTGCATTGTCATCGTTGGGCTCTGTGGGTAACACCACCAACGCCTCCTTCAGCAGGTACCTCACCGCCTGCAGATCTCCATATGCTGCTGCAATGCCTAAAAGCTGACACTGGGGAAGGGAACACAGCAGAAGAAACTCTCTGTTCAGGGCAGCAGGCAGAGAAAGAGTGTTTCTAGAGCTGGATGGGTTTGTCTGTGCCCACACCAAGGCACTGCGACCATGGTTAATTGGGAATGTCATAAACATTGGTAGCCATTGTAATCATTGTTGATAAATGTACTATATTAATTTGTTGGGGTTTGTATGATAGTTTTTTGTATGTTTTTTTTACATAACTACCTGAGGCACAGAACGGTGAGTATAAATCCATTTTTTCATGGACCAACAGAAAAAGCATTTGCACAGGTCAGCTGCAAAATGCTTTGGAGATGGCCAAAATGACTGGACTTGACATGCAGGGACCCTCCCAAAACACTCACATCAGCTCTGTGCAAAGAGCAGGCTCAAAAGCAGGGCTCTGAAGGCAGAGCAGTGCAAAAGCTGGCACAGAGCTTGTGATAAAATTCCACACACAGGCAGTAAAATCCCAGGGGGCTATTAACCATCTTTGCACTGATGGGGGAATATATTTTTTGCTAAGCCTGTAAACTGCTTCCTTTTTACAGGGAAAAATGCATTTCCCTGTTTTGGTGACCACAGCAGCAGCACCCCTCCTCACACAGCCTCCTGTTCCTACAGACACTGCTCCCTGTGGTCTGTCCCACGTTCCTGATCTGTGTTTTCAAGGGCAAACTGTGTCCCTGAGCATGTTTCTGCAGATCCCCACACAACCAAGCAGATTTTCTCCATGAAAAAATGACAGAAGAGAGCAGCACCTTAAAATTTTGGCATCTTTGCCAATAAAATCCGAGAGAGTGCAGTAACCCAACCCAACCTTTTCCACTTGCAGTGCAGTCTCCTCACACGACAACCTAATCAACTCTTGGGCCTTGCTGGTGTCCCCAGCTTTGTAGGCGTCCTGGATGCTTTCTGTCACAGGGGTCTGGATGACGGAGACGTCGCCACTCGTGGACTGTTTGCCACCCATGTCCACAGTTCCTGCAGGAAAAACAGGAAAGAGAAGTCAGGGAGAAGCACCTGCTCATTACTCATGCACGGCTGCAACATCAGTGAATCCTGGGAATAAAAGAAGCTGGTGATTTTCAGTGGAGTATTTACTGCATGTAATTAAAAAAATAAAAAAGAGTCTGATAAAAGAGAGTGATAAAATGTGGAAGTCCTTCCCAACAGGGACATGAAACTGAGAGGGCCAGTGAGTTCCCCAATGGCTCCCAGAGGTGCTTTCCAAAGGAAGGTGTGGAAGCTCACACACATGGACACATGAACCTTTCATCTGCCTGGCACACTCCTCCTCCTGCTGAGGAACCAGGGAAGAGGAGCAATTACAAGGGACTGACATCTGCAGGAATTCTGACAAAGCCAGGAATCTGAAAGGCAAATCTGGTATTACTGGCCTTGCTTTAGTCACACTTCACTCCTGACAACAGCCTGATAAAATCCCACTGTCCTCCAGCAGTTTCAACCAGGATTTTAGGCACCTCTACGAGTGTGAAATGAAAGAAATTGGAAATATTTACTCTGGGAAAAAAAAAAAAAAAAAGGTAAAAGGAGATTTTGCAAGATGCCCAGTGTCATCTTAATCAATTCTGGAGAATCTCCTAGACCAGATTTTCTTTTCCTAAATGGTTTTGGGAGCCAGAAGAGCTTTTAAGTGTCAGAGATTAAAAGATGAAGCCATTAGAGAAGATGCTTTGGTGGGTGGCTAATGAGGCAGGCAGGAAGTCTCACATCCAACCATTCCCCAGGTACCAGTACAGGGAAATCTACGTTAAAGTCACTGCAATACAAGATGTTTTCAGGTCCACTTCTGAACAACAAGCAAGACAGAGGAAAAAAGCATTTTCCACTTGAAAACAAAGTGATTTTTCCTGCTAAAACATTATGAAATATTATTGCTTATTTGCAACTGGTTAAATAAGGCACTTAAGCCCACAGTTCTTCTTGTGTATTAACAAGGATTTATTTTTTTAAATAGTCACATATGTCACACAGGGCCTAGTTTAATGGAGCCTGGGAAGAGAAGTAAATTCAGAGCAATCTATAACTGTCAGTAAATATCTTTGAATAATGCAGTCTGAACCACCAGTAGGTTCTGACTAACACTTCTCATCAATTATTTAAGCAAAGCTCAAATCACTCAGACATTGGAGATGGCTCCAGAGGTTTGTGCCATTAAAAGTGTGCCCTCACCAATAACCTTTCCCAGAACGTGTGAAGGACAAGGAGTAGAAATCAAGGCCCTTGAAAGTGGGATTAAACAAACAGTATCTCAGAGTTCATGGTAATGGGTGTAGTGAACCCTTAATTCTGTAATTTTAGGGAGTACAGGAGAAAATAAATTCTTTCTGCATTAGGTTCACTCTTTTAAAGCAGACCACACACCTGTAAGGGATCACTAAGAATATCACATATGATTTAATTTTCATTTTCATAAAAAAGGTTGGAAAAAAAATAATCTTGGGCAAGTATGTTTAAAGGATGATGGAAGGGAGAGCTTTGAAGCAAAGTACTTCTCCAGTCAAAACAACTCAGAACTGGACTAAGAAAACTTAAAAAGTACAGATTCAAACAAACACTGCAGTTACTGGAACAAGCAGCCTCCCCACTCGGCACCCTGTGATGAAATCCTGAACATAGAGAGAAGCTGTGGAATTCCCCTTGGAGGAAAAAATGCCTCACACTGGAGATACAAAACAGCTGGAAAGCTCCTCAGCTTCCTGCTCAAGGAGCCCAGCAAACCAGGGCTGACAGAGCAGAGCAACTTCAATTTGCTTCCTACAGACAGCAGAAAGGAGGGACAAATTTTACGCAGTTCCAGCCTGAATCCTGATTTTGGGGACTATCACGCAAGGCCCACATCTGCAGCCATTCCAGATGTAAAAGCACAGCCTTTCTGCCAAAGAACTGAGCAGGACCATCATCTCTCTTTGATTTTAGATCGTGGCCTGGGAGGGTGGAGGTACAAGAATCTCATGGTCAGAGATTCATCAGATCCTGGTGTCACATCCCCCTCAAGCAGAGAGGTCTCCAGCCAACCTCCCACACACAGAACTTTCCTTAAAGGAGCATTTTCCAACTCTCCTGCTGGAGCTGCCCCACTCAAACCAGCACAAGCAGGGTCACAGGGTTGTATCTGAGGGAAGGAGGAACTCTGCCTGCTTGACCCTAATCCCAAAACCACTTCTGTGTTTTGCCAAATGACTACTTCACAAAACAACTCAGCCAATGTGTTGGGCTTCCCCTTACATTTCTGGCCCCCACACAATTTCTGAAGTCCTCTGTAGTGCAATGACTCAGTCACAACCCCTGGTGCCACCAGCACTGGAGGAACATGGGCTGGCCATGAGTTAGGTTCTAGGAATTCTGGGATCTCCAGGAACTGGAAGGTCACAGCTGGCTCCATGGAGTTTATTCCCAGAAGTGTCTTCAGTATATTCATTTTAGTCCTTAAACTCAATTCCAGTCTTGTTTTAGGCAAATTTTTACTGATCTGATCAAAACTGCTCAGCTTTGAACATCTGAACGTCCATCAAGCAGAATTCAATAAAGGCTTCACTGAGTGTAAGAAATCTGGGCAATTCTACTGTTTGCAACCAGTATTTTTATATTAAATGTTCTTGGCAGCAAGATAATGCTACCCCATCTCTCAACTTTCTTACACCAAAGCTTCCTTCTATGATTGCATTCTGCAGAGTAAATTGACCTCCTGCCTAAGGCCTGAGGGAAGAAGCTGCCAAAGTTCTCCAGCAAAAAATGGTCCTTGTGACTATCAACTGAAAGCCTGAAAAGAGCAGAACTGGTGAGACACAGATAAAAAAGTTTGCCCTCAACCAACAGCTGTACTCACACGGTGCTGTCAGATTTTAGTAGAGCTTTCAGAGGTTGAATGACAGAAGGTTGGCTATCCATTCCCAAATTCCCAAAAAAACACAAACACCATCCAAGGCAAAGCTAAGCATCTCACCAACAAAATTAACCCAGTTCACAGAAGACTTCCTGGTGACTTAGTAAATTATATATTGGCTTCTGAAATGCGAGGGCAAATTAAGACCAGCATGTTCTATAAGCTTAATTTATACTCACCAGTGGGGGGAAAATAAATGAGGAAAACTACATTTTACTGACTAAAGTCTGTTTTATTTCTACAAGATGCATGACTGACCTATCATCAGCAGTGGCATTCATGTAGGCTGGGAACAAAGTTTTGCCAATACATGCAGCAGCCATTTTTAGCAGAAATCTGGGCCGAAATCCAAAGAAATTCTGCTCTGCTTTTCACCTTACATGTCTCCTGCTCCTTGCCTGAGCTCTTCATGGCTTTCCTGTCAGAGTCACCTCACTCACACCCAGTCTTGAGCAATGTGACAGGAGAGCAGTACTGGAGCTCAATAACACTGAACCTCTGTTTTTGGACTTGATTGTGCAACACATTGAGCATTTGAGCCCAGATGTAGCAAAGTGCTTTTAATTCTTAGATTTTATGGATTTAGGAACTGGCTGCTGCACTTTGCACAACAGGGTCTGTCTTACTGCACAATGCACATTGCTGTGTGCAAATCAGCTCAGCAAGGGATGACAGCCCAGCAGGATTTCTTGGATATTCCTGTACTATCCAAGAAACTCCAGAAACTTTACACACCCAGTGCCATGTTTTTTAGTTTCTGCTTTATTGGACACAGATCTGGGCAGTTCCTGTGCTGGCACAGGCTCCTCTGAGAGCACTGCCCCAAAGCAGCACCAAAAAGCAGATAAATGAGGCCTATTTGAACTGAGGAGGGTTCTTTTCTCTAACACCTTTGAACATCTATGAAAATAAAGCCATGGAGTTTACTCCCTAATGTGCAGCCTCTGCATCATATTTGTTTAACCTCTCCACAGATCCACAGCTTTTTTTCTTTTCTTGCTTTCTACTAAAAAAGCTGTAAGCAAACCCAGGACTGTATGTGAGGGGAAAAGGGGAGGCATCTGCTGACACTAAAAATGCATCCATCATCTATTCCTCACACCACTTAATAGCTTGTACAAAAACAACTAACTTTGGAATTATTTCTCTCTTGATTTCAATGATTTATACTTTGGAAATACCTTTTAAGTTTTGCTTTGCCGTAACTCTTTATAAAAGCTAAGGGCAAGACTAATTTTTCTTTTAAAAAAGATCCCAACAAAACCAGAGGTTATTAATAAAAAAAGAGAGTTATTTTACTGCCATTCAAAGGGCACAAGGTATCACTTTTAATGCACAACAGACTGCTGGCCCAGCTCAGAGAAACAAAATAAAAATAAACCTTTTTAGTAATAAATGGTACCATGAGAATTTTAGGGTCATGTGTAGTGAGACCCTGACACAGGCCTTATTATCACAGCAGGTGAAAAAAACCCTTTAAAATTTCTAAATTGACAGCATGCCATTAGTACAAGGGGAGGGTTTGCAGGTCAGTGCTGTGAATCAGCAAACAGCTGCATAACAAAGCAGCACAGTGCACAGATGATTATTGTCTTTACAGCCCAAATCACTGCATCTCTGACACATAAACTCACTAGAGTTTGTAAATGCTACATCAGGCCCTTCAATAACCAGCAGCTCTTTGGCAACTAGGCAGGATGTTTTTATTTAGCAGAGAAAAGATATAAATTAGATGCTTTACCCAGGATAAATCAGGAAGCTAGCCTCCTCCAAAAAGCACAATTACAATAATAATACAACTTGAAAACTGCTACTGACCTTGTCATAATGTGTGCAGGTATTTCCAGAGACAGGAGCAAATCAAGCTGAAGCTCTAACACAGCATCCCATCCAGCAATGCCCAGTTCAGCTGATAATTCCTGGGACTGATAACCACCCACCTCTGCTCCAGCACCAGCAGCTCCTGCAGTGGCCACAGGATGGAATGGCTGGCTGGCTGCTCCTTTGTCTGAATTAACTAGCACCGTTTAGCCTTGACAGATATTTTCATCTCCATGTCCCATTACAGCGAAATCCAAGCCTCTGGTGCAGAGGATGTGGGGATGGGGGTGGGCAGGGAGCCTCTCTGGGCTGAGCTCAGATATTAATTCCTCAACAGCACCAGATGGCTACACCTAACCTTCACCAGCTTAATATTTTGCCTTTTTGACTTCTGAGTGCTGCCACAGCACAGATAAAAAAATGGGACACGGATGAGGCTGAAGATGTGCTGAGGATTTAAAGCCAGCACCTCCAAACACTCCCAAACTCACCGGTGTCACTGAACAGTTTTCAGCACTACTCCACAAAAGCTCTGCCCAGCTGGTTTGCAAAATTAATAGAAAACCATGTTATTTCTGAGTCTCTGCAACAGATTCATGCATCTTGTGCTGCTTTGGAAAACTTCAGGCTAACAAACTGAGCAGCAGCCAACAGGAAACCTCCAGTGATTTCAAAGGATGAGGGACCTGCCCTACATTGCACTTTCCATTTAGATGGGTAAGAAAAGTTTTTCAGTCCTCTGGAAATTTTTGAGATACTGAAGAATCCCATCCCAAACCAGGAAGAAAACTCAAAACCCTGGGTTCTTGAGTAAAAAATAAACAAATACATTTTTTAGTCAGCCCAAGTGGGTAAAAATGCTTTATGAAGCAAAAGTATCTTTTGTGTTCCTTCTCTAATTAGCTGACACTTCAAGGTTTCTTTTTTTAAAATAAAAAAGTTATAAGATTTTGTTCATTCATTTACTTCTTAGAAGATAAAGCCACAGACCAAGTTCTGTTGTGCCCCCACCTGCCCACATTGCCAGAAGCTGCCTCAAAAACCATCCTGCAGCCAGTGATCTGCTTCACCTTTTCTCAGATTCAGGTGAAATACATGTGGCTCAACTAATTCTGCTTTAAAATGTTCCTGTCAGGATTCAAAAATGGCCAGAACTACCAATAAATCCCCCTGTGAGAAGACACTGAGAACAAGATGGTTTATCTGGGAAGTTTCAAGTCCCCGCTGGAGAGTCTGTGCCAGAACTGGGTCATGGCCCCTCTGACCCTAATTAATATTTCCCACAACAAATGGGATGTGCCAGCTTCTCAGAACAGTGGAAGACCTCCACACACTTTTTCTGCTTATTTCCTGTGGTTCCATTTCCCCCAAACATCCATTATTACAGCTAATTAAAGGAGTGGCTCTGTACTAAGCTCTGCCTGCCAAAGGCACTGGAAAAGATGATGAGCACAAAAGCCACCCACATCTACAAGCGAGCTCAAAATCAATGCTCACTGCCCCAAAAGGAGATTTAAAACCCCAAAAGAAACCAGATATGAAACACAGAGAAATGCTTCAAAGGTAAAAGTCCAGCGCTAAAGGGATCTTTTTCACTATTACTGCAGATTCTGGAAGTATTTTCAAATTGTTTACATGCCAGTACCACACATGCATTGTGCTGATCTGCACTGAACATTTTCCAGCAAGCACCCAGGGCACGCTGACAATTTTAGGTACAGTTGTGTAAAGTGAACAATTATCACCAGAATCATTGGAAATTTTCTATTTATAACACTTTTAACCTGCAAGGAAAAAAAGCATTTGCTAATGCAAGCCTGAAAGGAAAATATTAAGTTCCCGGGTGGAAAAATGCTCTGGATTTCTGCCTTTTCACTGGGCTCCAGAACGGAATTATGAGAAACAGACGCCTCCAAAGGCTTTAGCTCCACACTTACACAATCATTTCTTCATCATCCAGGATAATGAAGGAAGAGGGAACAGAAAAGCCTCAAATCCTGGTAACACTGGATATCAGCAGTATCAGTGGGCAGCACCAGCACTGCCAGATCTGAGCAGGCTCCTGCATTCGTGTGTGCACTTCCCAAATTCCTGGGACTCTGGGAATTGTTTGTGTTGTCCAAGAAGTTAAATCTGAGCTGGTTATTCTTTGCTGAAGTACAAAAGAGGCTGCACAAAGGCACTACAAGGCAATGGGGTAAGAGAGAGCACAAAGAATTACACTGAAATATGACTATCAGGACAAACTCATCATGGCACTGTGCAAACCACACTGGAAAGTGCAAAACAGATCCAGGGTCACTAATGAAACCTGCAACTATCCATGGAAAAGGAACAAGGGATTGGAACATGCCTCTCCTCTGCAAGAGGACAGGACGTTCCCCACTGGTTGCTGGCGAAGTGCAGCTCCACTTCCTCTGCTCTGGGCTGTACCTGGTGGGAGAGGAGCAGGGCTGTGATTCCCTCTGGGCAGGGAAGGAATGGGGCAGGGATGCCCTCCAGCAAGCACAGGGTAAAGACTGCCTCTCACAGAAGGTGGGAATACTCCCCTCCCTCCAGCAATGTCCCCTTTGGGGGCAAAGGATCAGTAAAGCCCACAGAGAACAGTGATGCTGTTAACCTCCACCTCCAAAGAGAAGTTATTGAGAGCTCCAAATGGCCAGAGAGTTGCTGTATTGAAAATACAAATGACTCAGCTCTGGAGTGAAAGTTTCTATTTCTGTCTTTTGGCCTCAGTGATTTGGTTCCCATCCTACAGCTTGAATCATTCAGAAATGTGCTTCTGCAGGCAAGGCCAGCTATGCCACTCTTGCTTTCCAAATTTTAAATTGGAAGATATACATTAAGCATACAGAAGTATGACAATACTTTTGGATTTTCTTTGTGTTCGTTTCCAGGCATGGCTGGAAAGGAAGGATTGTTAAATGATGAAAGGTGTCTCCAGTGAGACCATTTCTGTCCAACTGAATCAAATATTACAGCCATGAAACCCAACCAAGACTGGATTTCATTTGAAACTCCACAAAATAAAATTTAATTTGAAACTCCACATCTGAACCTTTCCCCTAACATTCAAGCTTTCATCAGAAGGGAAAAAAATCCCACACACCAATGTTTTCTTTCTTTCAGAGAAATAATTTACTCAAAATTCTTCTTCTAAAAAAATTAAAACATTAATTATTCACAAGGAAGCACCACTTCATGGCCAGCCCACTTCTGCTGCTTAGACACATATTTAAAACTTGCTTTAGAAAGAAGCAAATGCTTTTAGCCCCAGCTGTGAGAGGCAACGTGTGGAGGGCTCAGGAGGGATTTGTTGTGTGTGAAAGGAAGATGGGCCCAAAGTCTCTGCTCAAGTCTCTTCTTAGCACAAATCTTCTACCAGCTCCACCAAAGACACATTCAGCAATCCCACACCATCTCTGAGTTGGGAAAAGCAGCTCCTAAGCTTGTGTTTCACCTTAATATTACATGTAAACACCTTCCTCAATGGCAAACCGACTTACAGCACTGCAACCCCACTGCTGGTCAAAAATCAGAGCAGAAAAGCAGCCAAAATCTGTCTTTCCAGAAAGACACAAGGTGTAGGTGTGTGACACAAGGACACTGACCCACACATTCCTTCCAGCTACTCTGACTAAAGTTTGGAGAATGAGAGAATATTTTTTTATTAAAAAAACTGATAGGTTCAGGAGACACATCTAAAGGAAGAAGCCTTTCAAGAGATTTGAGGGGGCAAACATCCCACGCAGCAAAATCCAAGCTTAGTACATGTTAGACACAGTACAGTGAGCTTCTTTACTGTGCCTGCTTGACTAATAAAATACTCCTTGCTACCCTCACTTCCCATTTATCACTAAGACAACCACTCTGGATCAGTTTAAGTAAAAGTGTTGCATGCAGAGAAAACAAAAATGCAATCAAGATATTGGATATGGTTGGCATGAAGAGACTTGAAGGGACAATTTGGGAACAGCAGAGTCAAGGGAGTGCAGAGCTGGGAAGAGCACCAGGGGAAAGGGATGGATAGGTTAGTCTGGAAAAGAAAACAAAAATCCACACAAAACAGTGAAGAAAACGAGGCTCCTCTCCAGCTTCTACTGAACTCAGTGTGAGCACTTCCCACTTGTGACTCTCCTTCCACAGCAGGCAGAGAAGATCCTGGTTTCCAGGACAGACTGTCTCAGAGGAAGGATCACCTCAACAGCTGTGTCTGGAGCAGAAGAGAAACCTGATGGGAATTCCTCTGCTGTTGGCCCAGCCAGGAACCAAACCTTTAATGGGTCTACCAAAAAAACCCAGAAAACCTTCCCGTACTTGTGACAAAACCTACAAGTGGCAGAAATGTCTGCTTTTGCAGGGAGCTGTTTTGTTTTCCTGGTGCCTGGGAATATCAGCACCCATTTCAGTGAAGGGAGGACAAGGATTCTGCCTGGGAGGCTCCTATGTCCATGCTGTGACCCCACTGCAGCTCACAGCATTTTTGGATGTCTGCTCCAAGGCAGAGAGAGCAAAATGAGGCAGGGCACAGCTCATCCCTTTCCCACCAACCTTTGACAAACTCTGATGCATTGCATCCAGGAACCTGGTCCCGTCCATGGAAATGGCTTTGATTTGGCAGCTTTTATTCCCACCCTGCCACTGTGTGAAAGGTCCAAGGTGGAAAACACGGGAGAATTATGGCCAGGATTACGAGCTCACTTGAGGAGACAGTCTTTTTGTTTTTCAGGCTATGTATGAGATCTGAAAAGGGATCCTGTCCATTAGTGCTGTAAAAAAAAAATTAAAATGTTCCTGTTTGATGCAAAAATAAAAGCATTTTCAAAGGCTCTTTGATGTGAAAGACAGAAAGACGTGCAGGCAGATTCTGGAGGAGGTCTTGTCTTCAGCAATTACCAGCACTCTTTTTGAATCCTACTCCCCAGACAGAACTTTTATATGAAGTAGATAATCACACTGCAGAGTGCATCAGCTCTAAACCTTGTGGCTTTTCAATTAAGCAGCAATAACCTCCAGTCCAAAAACTCCTTAACCAAGACGGGAATAAAACAAACAACCCCCAAAACCAATTACCTGCAGGTGAGGCAATTCCAAAGACACACTTGCTTTTAAAGGATTTCATTTTGAGCTCTTCTCGGGTAGCCATGCCAGTTTTCCAAGCAATATTTTGATCATTAAAACAAGAAGTGATGCAATTTCCACAGTGACCACAAACATACCAAGAATATTTGAGCTAAATTTATCCAGACTTCTTGTTTGAGTCACTGCTTTGGTTCGTTATTTTTCCATGATTTTCAGCTATGCACAGAGAGGAGCTGGGGACAGCCTGGGACTGAGTTTTCCCCAGCAGTACCTGAAATGCCAACCTTTATGCCTGGGAGCCACACATTGACTATCAGAGAGGAAATGGAGCTGCTCCTCCAGCTCCCAGCCCCACATCCCTGCTCCTTCCCACCATTCTTCCTGTGGCACACTGACCCTTTCCCTCACCCCTGGGTGACACTGATGGGGCTCGTCTTTGCAGAGAAGTTCCTGCAGCTCACCAGGGATCTGCTGCCCTCTCCAACTGCAGAGGGAGAGCCAAACCAGAGAGAATCTGCCCCAGGTTTCCCACTGTGCATCTCCAGGCAGACCCCAAGTCCTGCCAGCAACACACACTGCCGACTCCCAGAGGCCCTCTGACTGCAGAAGGGCTTTTGGAAGGGGGAGAACCTTTCCTAAAACTTAAAAGACTTTTTAAATAGGTCCTCTAAAGTGAGGGCAAGGCACAAATTAAAAAACATAGAGACACTTCTGTTGTGAAAATATCAGCAGCTTACATAAAGGAGCTGCTGCTGTGGTGATACATAATCATGCCAATAAGCAATTGCTGACCCACTAATGAGCACACAGACTTGGATTAAGGGAAGGAATTAAGTATCAGCCTGACTTGATGTAAGATCTGAAACAGAACCTATTAAGAGGCAGACTTCATAGTTGAGTCACCATCCCTGGGGGGGTTTAAAAGCCATGTCAATGTGGCACTTGGGGACACGGTTTAACGGTGGGCTTGGCAGTGCTGGGGGAACAGTTGGACTCAGTGACCTTAAAGGTCTTTTCCAGCCTTAAAAATTCCATGATTCTGTGATTTTATATAGCAGATTGGGAGTTGAATGGTATAAAATCCATCCCCCACATCTGCAAGGCAAACAGTTCCTCCCAGCTCAGTGCCTTCGGCAGGCACAGCCCTGGCGTCCCCTTATTGATCAGAGCAGTGAAAAACAAAACAACCACAGACTTAATGCTGTAAGGATCCCTGAAGATCCCATTATGTCAGTACAAAGAATTTAATGGGTTTTGGATAAGGCCCCCATAGGCTCTGGGGAGGATAAAACCCCATAATTCATAGCATTTTCTTAATGCAAGTATAAAATCACTGCAACATCTCTGTCAAAACAATACATCAATTACAGGCCTGGTAAAGGCTGAGTTGGTGTGAACACTATCAATTGCTTTTTTCCCACTGAAACAGAAGACAGCAGTTCCATGACCCCAGAATCAACCCTCACCTGAAAGCTCCTTCATAAATCACACCTCAGGAACATTGTAAAGAACTCCCTGTGTACAACTTCTATGGGCAAAGGATTTTCTTTACTACCTTATCACCTTTGTTTTTACCAGGCTTCTTGATAGAGTTGTCATAAGTTACACTTCAATGTAGTAAACCACAAATATATTTTAACATGAAAGTGTAAAAATAAAGCTGTAAAGCAGCAAATAATTCCAGATGCAGCTCAGACAAAGATCAATGTTTTACTGCTGCCTGTAAATCAAACTGGCTCTCAGGTCAGACTCTCTGCTCAATTAACTTCCCAAGGTCTTTACTGCACCACTGGCTCTCCCAGCAGCTCTGCCCTCCTTGATACACCCCTCAAGTTCAAGAGCAGGCTGGCTTTGATGGTTTTTGTCAGGAAAATTGTAAATGCCTCAGCATTCCTTGCCCCTTTTTGAAATGCAGGTTGGGTTTGGAGAGATGTTGTAACACCCAGCTCTGCACAGGAGGGCAGGTTTAACCACAGGCATGTTCAGCTGCAGACCAGCCTTCTGCAGGAGCCCTTGGCCCCTTGTGAGATTGCACCACTTCTGTATGAAGAGTTTATTTAAATATTTAAAAATACAAGCCTATTACTGCCTTACTGGTGTACTTCCTATTCCTGCTGAGCATTTCCTACTTCTCCTTCTGCAGGGCACTCTGCAGTGAGACTGACTCACATACAAAACCTGTTCTGTTTTCTGCTTCTTTAGCTCATAGGAACCCTTTCAGCTTGCTGTTTGGACTCCAATTTACTCACAGTTTAACAAGCAGGAAGAAAACCAGAAAACCTTCAAGGCTGACTATGGAGAACTTCACACAACTGACACACTTTGCAGCTCTCCAGTGCTCTGTGTGCTCAGTTCACCTCCCAGATCCTCTCCTTGTCCTTCTCACCCCACACTGTCATAAAACACTCAGGGCAATCTTACTATAGAGTGATGTGTGGATGGAAAAAGCAGGACAGAGGCTGTGAGTACTTTTCCCCTGCTACACAGCACAACATGTCCTAAGGCTCCTGCCCCCACACATGGCTGATGGGAAGGTTTTAAGGTTTGCATGGTGAGTTTGTGAGGAACAAACTGGTATCAGTGGTGCTGATTTTCCCTTCCTCCTCTATTAAGCAGGAAAGATTTTTAAACAAAATTATTCACGCTGCAAGTTTCTACCCTTCACATTTAAGGCAACAATGGTGCAGCACTGTGAGGAAATCACAGAATCAGAGAACAGGCTGAGTTGGAAGGGGCCCATCAGGATCATTAAGTCCACCTCTGCACATATCCTGCCCTGATGCCAACCAGGAGCAAAGCTGTGGGCACAAAGTGTGTCCCAGGAGGATAAACTGCTCCATTTGCTCTTGGCCAACCTCGAACTGTCACCACTCAAACTGTTGTGCAACTTTTCCTACAAAATTGCACTTGCTTCTGAGCAGCCCCTCTTGTTAAATGACCCTTTGGCTTTTCCAGTTCAACCCTTACTTACACCAGAGCTTTTTCCAGGATTCAGGAAGGAGCAGGGCAGGCAGCAGCTTTCCCTGTGAGTCAGATCTGAGCTGAGCCATGGCTCAGCCGGGGTTGCAAAGGTCACTGCCATTGTAGGCAGCTTCTTTCTGATAAAACAGAAAGCCCTGTGAGCTGCAGGGTCACCACAGCACCTGCAAAGCACAGCTTTAGGGGCCTCTGGTCCACTCTGAATGACAACTCGAGTCATGTTCTGGTGACTTGTTTGGTCCCTCATGTAATATTTAGGCCCCTTTTCCAGGCACACTGTCCATGTCCATCTCTGCTTCCCTGGACAGTGGAAAGTCACCAAGTTACAACTGATTTTCCTCCAAAGAAGCTGTGAAGGTGCAGTTAGTTAATATCTGCAAAGGTACTATAAAGTTTCAGGCAGCTCTCCTTGACAATGTTGTCCCTAATTATGTAATGCTAGACACCTTCCACCCTGTTCAGTGTTCATTTCTAGATTTAGCAAGAGAGAAGAGACACCCTCTGGCATGTTTGAAGGATAATCCAATCCCACCTCTGAGACACACCAGTAGCTTATGAATGCTCTGTGACTTTGAATAAAGTTCACAGTAAGGAGATAAGCTTTTTACCACAAGTACCCTTGTTTCAGAAGGCAATGATTGTTCTCCTACACTTCTGAGGAACTGTCTCTTAGAAAACCATGCAAGAATTAAATCCCAGCTGTGAAATTTTGTAAGATTCCAAGAAATCAATCAACCCATAGAAAGGCAATGAATCTTTATGCTATTCCACACATTCATAAAGCGATGCCTTTGGGCTTCCATTGTACCTCCTACAAAATTCACATCATGTCACCTCCTCTGTATTATGCAGAGCTCTCTAAACAAGTTATAAAAAAGCCCCAAATCCTGTACTTGCATGAGAGACTGCAGCCACCCCCATATTCCTGCTCAGTTTCTTTCAATTAGGACAAGATGAACAATTCCAGGAGAGGAGAGCAGGGTTTGAGGAGGCAAGGGAGATGCTGAGTGCACTCACAAGGGAGCCTCATCCTGCACTACGGTGACAAATCTCCTCCAAGGGCTCAGTCAGCACCACAAAGACAAGTCCAGCACTACCCCTGGAGGGTACAGAGGGTCCAGTTCTGACACACAGCTCACCCACTCCTGGGGAAAGCTGGCATCCTGCTGGGATACAAGCAACCAGGAAGAACAGCAGAGGAAACACCTGAGAAAGGTGAGCCCCTGTGCCCTATGTTACATTTCCTAACTAACAAGGATGCCATGAACCTTTTCTCCACGTACAATTGGCCAGGGCTTTGTAGCTGCCAGGAAAAAGAAAAAAACTTCTTAAAAATCCTAAGGTTTCAGATAATGAAGGTGCACAAGGACCTGCTGGAAGGTGCCTCCAGCCCTGCTGATCCAACTGACCCATCCCGGAGCCCCCGGCACCACCGTGCTCTGGTTAAAACCCCCACGGCCACAAGCCAGTCCCTCCTGCCTGAAAAAAGACTCCAAGCTCTGAACACTAATGAGGTCGTCGGCATTAAAGAAATGATTCGGGATCTCACTCCCCTTCCCAGCAGCTCCTGCTGAATGGGAGCAGGAGGCTGCATCCACATTGTTCCTAAAGGTGCGTAAACAATGGGTTCGCATGTGGAGGCTGAGTGAGTCACCGTGTTCCTGCTGCAGCCCTGAAACGGGATCCCAGAGCAGAACAAGGACCAGCTAACTTAGGGAGTGGAGCAGTTAGCTAATGACAGTCATTCTTGGCAGGACCCAAACAATCCTGAAATAACAATGAGTTTAAGCATGTACAAATACCCTTATAAAGAGCAAATCCGCCAAGGCAATACTGGTGACTTGTTCAGGGATCTTAAGCTTTACAAGGATCCCTTTCCCAGTTTTCCAATACTGTAGACTATTTTCATATAACCCAGAAATACCCATATAGAAGAGTCTACCACTGGGATTTGCATGCTTCCAGCTAACCACTTTAACTGAATATAATTACATAACAGCAACGTGTAATAAAGTTCCCAGAAAAAAAAAATGAACTCAAAATGTTGAAAATATAACTATTCCACTTATCACTTCATTATTCACTCCCACAAATAATTTATTTGCTGTACCTTTAAGCAGTGAGAAAACTTGTCAGATCACTACTGCAGAACAAAAATTTAGCAATTCTGAACAGTTGAGACCGTTAGCGCAGATTAAAATTCTTCTCATGGTTTATAGCTTAGTGTTCAAGTGGAGATAATTTCTTCCAGAGAGAAACACAGAAGACAGAATTTAAGAATTTTAAGAATACTCAATAACCAAGCATTACAGAAAGGTACAATGCCAACTACCAGAAGCAAACAGAAAAATCAGTAGCGCAGAACAAGCAGAATACGTACGGAGAAAGGAAAGAGTTCCCAGAGCTCCCTGTGACGCTGGCGAGAAACGTCTTCAAACAAGACAAGGAGGCCTCCGAATAAACTATCAGGTTTTGCTTCATAGTTGCTGATAAAATCCAAAATAAGGCTGCAAAAACATTAGCTTCTGTTGAAGCCTGCTTACTCACTACAAAGCGTCAAACACACCTTCTTCCCACACTTCAAACGCAGATGCTGCCTCCTAATGAAGCACTTGCTGCAAGGGGGGAACACCGTTACACAAGAACAGGAGGCTATTTCTTGCTGCAGAAACATAACTGGGGTTTGACTCAGAGAAAGGCAGCAGTGCCTGGGAGCTGAGGGTTGCAGCGAGAGAAACCATCCAAAAATAATTTGCCTGCTCAGGGGAAAAAAAAAAAAAATCACAGGAAGCAACCTGAAGTATATGTCCCTTCCAAAAGGAGAATTTCTTTATTACATAAACACAAACCTTCTAATCTAGCCCAACATGAAATCACTGCAAGCCACTGAATTGGAGCTGAGGGTAAAACTGGAGCAGGTTAATATCTGTTCAGGCTGAGAAGAGATGCTCTGATTTTAGCAGCTTTCATACCCTGAAAACCCATTGCATCAGTGACTGGGAACATATTTGCATCCACACACTGAAAAAGCATAGATCTTGTAAAACATATTTGGGAACTGGTGAGACATGATACATATATTGACTAATTCTGTAGGCCTTTGGAGAACATCCATTTTCAGGAGAATGTTATTCTTACCACCTCCATAGTTCAGTATCATTCTCCCTGGAAGTTAATTCCTTGTTCTAGACTTGTAAATTTTCAAAGATTGGGGCTCAAAAAACTTCCCCATTTTTAAACTTCATCAAAGCCCAGTGGCAGCTGGCTACTGAGTCCTCTTAGAACCTTTTGTTCCCAGTCTGAACAGGAAAGAAATAAATCCTCCTATTTACCATTTTGTGGATCCATGTTGCTCTCCCTGCAAACAGCGGATTCCTCCGTTCCCACACACCAGTACATTCTGGGTCACAGTTGTGAAGGTCCCACAGACAAACTTTCCACTTCAGACTGAGCAGTGTTGTCAAAGCTGAATGATCCCCATCACATGAATTCAGGAGCAGAGGCTGCTAGTGAGCACCATCCTGAAGAAACATTATTTATTCTGTTTAAAAATAAACAACAAAACAAATTAATCATTCTGCTATAGAAATGGTGAGATGTTCACTCCTCTCCACTATTAATTAATATAGTTGTCCAAATGTCACACTGCACAAATACACTTATCTTCCTATAAATACAATTATTTCCATAATGGCTTTGTTAAGAGCATTACATGAATTAACAGAGAGGACTAACAATCTCTGCACTACAGAAAGATAATGTTCCTAATTTTTCACCACCAAAGCTGCTCAGTCTTTGGGCAGAGGACATGGGGGTGGGCAGCGGCCACAGCTGCAGTTTCAGATTCTCCACAAGCTGGTGTAAAGGCAGACCATTGAAACCCTGCAGTGCAGCTGGAAAAATCCTAAATGCAACCTCAAAACCTCTCCCATCCACAAAGACAACCACGGCTCTTGTAAGACTGTGAGAAACTGAAAAATACTGATGTGGTTACTGAGATAATCCTCTGTAGGAAAGAGAAACACACCAGCTCCTGTCCCCTCTGCCCAGTCCTTTTTGAGAACTCTCCCACCCTGGAAGCATCAAGCTTCTTCATTCAGGGAGGCAAATCAGGCTGTTAAGAGCTATTAAAGGTTGGCTTCTTGTGAAGTGCCTGGTATAACAGGCAGCAGAAAACTGCACAGCTCAGTCTCCCAAGGCATTTCCAACTCCTTCCTTTCTCACAGCTGCACAGCCACCCCTTAATCTCTTCATACAGAGGTTCAAACTCCTGGAGGGTTTGCAGTGTTTGTCTAACGAGCATCAGAGCTCCTTCATTTTCTGCTTTCAGTTTCATTCAGTAAACACCTCTCAGATGTAACATGATGCCCCTCAACTGACTCTTACTGGTTCTTCTCATGTCTGGTGGGCGATGATGAAGTTTTGTTTTGAGGCTGTAGCTCAGCAAAGCTCATGACCCACCTCGCACTCCAGCCAGCAAGGCCCGAGATCTTTCCTGACACTCCCTGAGAAGAGTTGGCTTCCTGAACTGGGATCAAAGGCCAAGGGGAATATAAAAATATGCTGATCCATCACCACTCTCCAGGAAGACAACACTCTCCAGCCAAGAACACTAAAAATCACTGCATCCTATTTCAGTTGTTTCTAGGCAAATATTTGAATTTTGGGTGCACTCAGCTTCCACTGACCCTGACTTTGCAGTGTCTGGCAGGAAGAGCCAAAACTCACACCCCTGTGCCCCAGTCTGGGCATTGGGTGCTGCAGGAGGTGAGGTGGAGGTGATCCCTAATCCCAGACCCAAGCCCACAAACTGGTAAACTGGGTCATGTTGGTGGAGGATTGAATTCTGCCCTGGAATGTGCTGGGCCCCACCAAACTCAGCTTCTCTCCTGGTCTCAGCTTCCCTTGAGCACACTGGCAGGAGGAGCTGCTCCCTCCATGCCATGGGTGGGACACCCCAGGCAGAGGTGTCAGGGAGGCTCTCAGAGCTCCCCGGAGCTGTCCAGGTTGTGAACTCTGACAACGGAGGGGATGTGATGCTTCCAGCAGCTCCCTGCCCTGTGGCCTCAATGCACTGAGCAGCTCCAGGGAGAGTGAACACTTCCCCATGCACACTCTGCATCGTCTGCAGTAGACAATGGTTTCTGAGGCACTTCCTTGCTCTGAGATGGGGACAAACCATGTGCACCCACAGCAACCATACAAGAAATACTGAACGGGGCTCAGCATGGACCCCTGAGGCTTGAAAATCATCCCACTCCTGATTTTTAGCTCTCTACTCAGTCTATTCCCCAGGCTGAAACTTTCCTCGTATAAAGTGAAAGGAAAAATAACTTTTAGGAAAAATAGTGGTGTGGTTCTGGTAATCAGTTCCCTATAACTGCAAGTAACTGAATGCTGTAGCCATATGTGTTATTGCCACACAGTGCCCATATAAGCAGGACTTCCATATTTCAGGACCTTTTTGGATATAATTAAAAAAAACCCTACAGAGCTTTATCTTAAGCAAGGTGTACACAAGTGTAACACCTGCAAACACCACATGTGGATTTGATTTAGGGAGCCCATGTGCTCTGCAGAATCTCGTTCAGAAGGAAATGGACTATGCAGAATACACCTGAACACGTGTAAACGGGATTTACATCCCATTTCACACACTCCCAGTCCTCACACCTGCTACTGCCCATACCTGAACCACCACCTCCTCTTCACTCCACCAGCCTGCCCAGTCCTACCCCGCGCATTGTGCCGAAAAACAGCCGGGCCCCCAGAAACATCATGGTTTGCTCAAAATCGCTTCCCAATTCATAAAAACAAACAAACAAACAAACAAAACAAACAAACAAAAAAACAAAAAAAAAACAACAAAAAAAAACCCAACAACAAAAAAAAAACCTGCTAAAACTTCAGAGCTTTACCCAAACCACCTGTTGTTTCTGACAATCCCACCTGGGGCTGGGTATCATCACGGGTCTGAGAGGGACAGGTGGGCAGGTGCTGGGGCTCTCCTGCCCCGATATCACAGCGGAGGTGACGGTGAACCTGGGGCCGGAGTGTCAGCCCAGAGACCCCCTGCCCGGGGGACCTGCATCCTTCCTCCCCGAGAGAGCAGTGAGCACCCAGCCATCCCCTCCTCCCACACCTCGGCCGCCGGCTGGGGGGACACCAGGCGCTACACCCAGTTTTGGGGGGGTCTCGCAAGCCTTTCCAGCCGCCGGGGAGGGGCCTCCCCTCAGAGCGAGTCCCGGTGCTCTTCGTCCCCGCCGGGAGGGGCGGCCGCGCTCCACCCGCAAAGTTCCCTCCGAACTTTCATTTTCTTTAAAAACAAACGCATTATCCCCCTCGTTTCCGCCTGAAACGCCCCGGCAGCCCCCCACACCGACTGCCCTGGCGCCGGGGCAGGTGCCCGAGAAGCGGCAGCAAAGCCACGGTACCTTCTCCGTCCCGGGACGGCGCTCCCGGCGCTGCCGCCGCCGCCTCCTCCTCTCCTCCTCCTCTCCTCCTCCTCGTCCGGCGCCGCCCGCACGCCTCGCTCCGCGGCCCGGGAGGCGGAGGGAGCCCGGCAGTAAAGGGAGCGGGACAGCGGCTCCTCCTCCGGCCCCCGGCCCGCACCGCGGCCAAGGGCGAGGCCCCCGGCACGGCCCCTCGCCTGCCCCCGAGGGCAGGGCTGGCCCGGAGGAGGATGGAGCTCCTTCCCCAGACCTGACACACACACCCTCCCGCTCCCGGGCAGCCCCTTAAGCTCCGAGGAGTTGAGTTTTTTAGGTAAACCCAGCCTGGGAGTGCTGGTGGCTGGAGCGGGAGCCCTCCCGCAGCGCTGCCCATCGTCCCGGCAGGGCCCGGCCTTACCGCAGCAGCGCCCAGCACAGCCCGGACTTGGAAAGTTGCTCCTTCCCCAGGTCGCGGCGAGTTTGGTCCTCGATGGAAGAGCAGAGCGAGGTTGCCCCCTCTCTTCGGAAGGAGTCAGATGTTGGTGTGCGCAGCCCGTCCCCAGACTGACCCGTTCCTGTCCAGGAGCCTCTGACAAGCCAGGGTTTGCTCCATTTCCCCCACCCGTCGGAACAACTAAGAAAAAAACCCACCCCGATTTCTGCGTGCCTTTTGCTTTGCTGTCCGTATTCATTCTGTAAATTGAACACAGAGGATGTTTTTTACCCTGCTCGGTACCTAGCAATGGGTCACTGATGGTCACTTGAGGGTGGATGTGCATTCACAGAACTTCGGCAGCCTGAGATTTGCCTGGGGGCTTCTTGGGATGCTTGTGGAGACACAGATGGGTGTTCACCGGTGCTTTTCACGCTGTTCACGGCCCCATCAATCTGTGTCCAGTTGCAGCCATGGGTACAGAGCAAGAACGTACCAATATTATTGCTTTCTGAGTTTTAACACAGCTAAAAAACAGTGTTACCTGTTGTCAGCAGTTTTCCACCTCTTACCAAGCCTGCTCCTCTTTATGCCTGACAGCCCAGCTCTTACCCAGACCTTTCTTACACCAGTTTTAGCACAGTGTTTGAAAACATCCTAAAATAACTTTTTCCTTTATTATGATAGAGCCTCTAATTTCCTCTGGCAAGAATTTACCCACATATTCAAGCTAATTTTTCCCTTTTTTCCCTCCACAAATCTCATCCCACTCTTCCTTATGTCTCCATTGATTGTGTCACTCACAGTAATGCCTTTGTATCTCCAGCTTTCCTTTTTCTGGAATCTGAAAGCTTCAGAGTGATGCTGTCAGCAAGTGGAAAATTCAAGGAGTTTGGCTTGGCCTGTGCAGGGAGCCGATAGGAATTTCTCACACATCAGATGGGAAGAGAGTAAAATGACAATGGAATGTTCTTGCTCTGTATCTACATTGCAGATGAGAGAAATAAAACTGGGCTAGGAACACATTTAGCAGAGCCATGCTGGTAGTGGATGTGTCTCAAGGGGTTTAGGGAGCAGGCCAAGCAAGGCAGGAAGCCCCATCTGGCTGCAGGAGCCACAGTGTCTTGAAACACTTCATTTTGAGGCTCACCTCAGAAGGAAAAGAGGATCCATCCAACTTTGTGCTTGACCCTGCCAGCTGCAGCTCTGCTCTCCTCCCTCTGCTTACACTAAATGGCACAACTCAAGCTTTTATGTGCAGAACACTGACTACACTGAGCACTTTACTCTTAAAATTGGCTAATTCTTCCCAAATTGCAAAAATTAATCCAAGTGCAGATTCCTTCACAGTCCCCCTAAATCCTCAGATACACCCATTTCATAAAGTTAAACATTTATTAGGAACAAGAACTATTACAAAAAATGATATCCGTAGTCTAAATATATACATGAGGTTTAAACATAACATTTTCATGTACCTTTAGCTATAAAAATACATTAGATTAACTGTATCCTAATTTATAAATATAGTTCTTTTCTTTTTTAAAAAAACAACTAGTATTCATATGAAAGCCTTACTGTGCAATGGAGGAATATATATACCCTCTAAGGGGTTATTTTAAAGTTAGTGTCTAGTGTTATATAACTTAGAAAATTCAGTGTGTAGAGTCAAACCCTGATTTATACAATAAGAGATACATTGACTTCTTAAAAACTTGATAAGGGGAAACAAGTGAAATATATATCATACATATAAAGCCAGAAGAGAAGGATTTTAAGAATTTCAGATTATTTCAGTTTCCACCACTGTTTATCAAAAATACAGAGATATATCAAGATAACCAGCCTTTTACTGTTTGCCTCACCTCCCCACTGTCTGGCTGTAGCCCAAGGAAACCCTCAGGTGGGCAAGAGTAAAATGTTTGTCTGAGAAGATGTCTGCACTCTTAAGTGTCTTACAAAAATAGAAACTTATTTACAATGATCCCATTTGGCCTTTCATGGGGAAGGGAGGACATTTTCATCACTGGATGGGGAGATTTACCTGCCTCACCCCCTGTGGAAGGACAGGCTCCTGTTTAAACTCTTGGAGGTATGTCATGTCAGAAGTGAAGTGATGTTGAAGTGCAATTTCAACATTCACCAACTAATAAGGAAGTTTAGGTTCATGCAAACTTTTTTCCTTACTTATCGCCACCCACCTTCCTTCCTCCTCCAAAAAAAGCTCCACTCATGCAACAGAAGTTGTTGCTGTCTGAGTCTATCTATGAGCAAAGGAAGGTACTGGGTAAATCCTGGCTTGCAGCAGAGAAGAGAGGTTAGACCTGCATTTCTGCTTCAAGCTCTGACAAATGGAGCAGCAATCCTTATCAGTGCTCCCTGGAGATCTGCTGATAAGCCATAAGGAACATCGGTGTGTTTGTTCTCAGAGGACAATCCCAGAAGGATCAGCTGAACTTCCTAACAAGCTGTCACCACTAACTCCTGCAGATGTGGGACTGGCTGTGCCTTTGGCCAGGGCTCTCTAGTAGGATCAGGAGGAGAGGAAGAGGAAAAGCAGTGAAGCCAGGAACTGAAGATAGCCTGTGTCTTGGCATTAATCTCATAATAATTAATCTCATAATAATGTCTGGGCATGCAAAGAAGTTACTGCAGGAGGTGCTAAGGCCTGAACTTGGTGTGACAGCCACTCCACGGACAGCTGTGAGCAAGGCACAATCCAAGGCAGTTTTCTCAGTGAAGGATCAGCGACTCTGTGCTGGCCACGAGGTGACAGCACTCACAGGGACAAATGGCTGCAAAGCTGCTGACAGACTGAACTCCAGCTACAGCTTATTCCATGGTAACTGGCTTGTACACCCTCCTCTTTAGCACTCAAGGTGTGCTTGGGAGCACCTGCCTTTTCACACTGCACTTCCAGGAATGTATTTTAAGCTACATTCATACAGGATAAAGAAACAGTGTGAAGAGCTTGTAAGCTTTACTCCCATAGTAATAATCCTGGCTCAAAAAACAAAGAGATGTTCAAAAAGCCTGAAAGTTGGAGAGAAAGAGTGCAGGACAGTTTCCTACAGCTCTTCTGCTCCCTCCCCCAGATCAGGACTGATACAGAGTGTTTTCTGTGGGGTATCTACCATGCTACACGCTCAGCATCCAACTCGGTGTCACCACAGTAAGTGTAGTGCAAAATCCTCTTGAGAAAAGTGCTGTAGTGAAGGTTTGAGATACAACTGTGACTCTCTGGGAGCTAGAAGGGTCACAGCAAGTCAGCAAGTTGCATTTGCAGCATGTGTAGTCTGTGCACACCCAAACATCAGGTTCCAAGGACACTTGAAAAGCTGGCTCTGTTGGGTGACATACTGGCCCCAAAGGAGTCCTCTAGGAAACTCCCACAAATCTCATTCAGGGCTAGAATATCACCAGGATGGAGAATGCACATATCTTTAGAGAGACCATGATACTCTTTCAAAGAGAATCCTTCCATGGAAGCTTGCACTCCCATTCCAAACTCCAGCTGCAATCTTCCCACAAACTCCACCAGCAGCTCCAGTCAAGTTGTTCTAACCCTTACCACTCGAGTCCATCTCTGCCAAGGGAAACCCAAGTGCCTCTGAAGGTATTTGCCAGTACCTTTGATGGTACCAGCAGTCTCTCTAACATGCCAGTGATGTCCATGTCCTTCAGGGGTACGGTTTGGAAGCAGATGTCCTGCCAACACTGTGACAGACCAGCTTCTGAGTCACAGGGAGCAGGCATATTTACAGCCAGAGACTTGCAGAGTACAAGTGTGTACTGCCAGTAGGGTCAGTGAATCAGTTTCTGAAGAGCCAGTTGACAAAATGGAGTCCAGTAGATTCAGTGTTTCTAGAGGAATAAAGACAGGTGTTTCCATTTCCCTTCCCACCCCTCCCCTCCCCCTTGCTCTGAACACGTCCCCCATGTGTCACATTCAGAGTGTCAGCATTTTAGGCCTCCTGTTTTCATGGACTCTTCTGGGAGAGTTTAATGGTGACTGTTTTCACTTCAGTGTATTCTGCCAAAGCATATTCCCCACTGCAAAAGAAAAGAGGAGGAAAGGGACAAACAGTTGTTGAATGCTGATGTGTATTTCCCTGTATACATGTGCATTTTTGACATCAGGTCATTAAAACCAGACCTGAACAACTTACACCAGCTATCCACTTGTCCCACCACTTCTAATAACCACCAAGTACATGCACATAAGTACAATTACACCCTGCTGTGAAAGAAACATGGAATGCTTTGGTCACTATAACTCAACAAGATGACATTTGTGACTCTGCCTAGTGCAAACTGAGTGCTGCTGTGAGAAGCCATACAAGAGACAGCCATGTACACACAGTTATTGGTGCTTAAACAGCAATCAAAGTTATTTTTTCACCAAAAGAAACCTTCTATCTACAAGATGCCATGTCATCAGGAGGACACAGTTGCTCCAGAGCTGCATACTGATGAGAGAGCCCACCACTGCATTATGTCTTGGTTGGTGATAACTGGCTCTGTTCCCATGCCTTTCCCATGGGAAACCTCTGACATCCTTTAATTAGCCAGGCAGTCAGGCAAAGCAAACCATAAGGTCTCAATATATATCTATGTCCCATCTGAGGATTCATTTATTTGCTGTGCTTAGCAGATGAGGCACCTGAATGTCTCAGAGCAGCAGATGTACCAGAACAGTTACTGGAAATGCTTTCTGGGATTAAATCTGGCTTTGTGAAAGAAAAGTTAGATTCCTCTGAGGAGTCTGCTGAATGGTCTAAGAAAACCTGTCTCCTATACAAGAAGAAAATTAAGATTTAAGACAATGTCTTAGCTCTGTGACTAGCTCATGGGGTAACCTGGGTTTAAAAATTCCAGCTTTAGTAACTGTTAAGAGCTGAAGTGTCTGGTAACCCCACTGTAACAGGCCAGAAGGGGAAGAAGGACAGAGGGTTCTTCCGTAATTTGGTAGCAACCTTGGAAGGTGGGATGTAGAATTTGGGAGATCATTCCTTCCCACCTGAACAAGGAGCAATGATACAGCAGCCAAGAAAGGCACAGACACCACCATGGAAAGATGGAGCAGGTTTGGGGTGGATACCAGTGTCCCCAGCCATGGTGCCATACTTCTCCCTTCATTGAAAAATCTAACCAGCATGGAAATGTACTTCCAAGTGGACTTGACTGAACTGGAGCTATTAAAAGCTTATAAAGCAGATGAAGGTGCTCCTAAAGGAATGCTTTACATCCACGCTCTACTGGCTTAGCACCTCCCTGTGGAGCATGCTGCAAGCCTGATTAAACTTTAAAAGCAAATTCAACAGTGTTTTCACAGTCACAAATGTTATTGCATTCGCCACCCACACAGAAACAAAATATTGAGCAAAACTTACAGTTCTCTGCCATTGCCTGACATTTTAAAGCCACCAAAAGGAGCCTGAGCATAGAGTGCATTGTGGCAGTTGATCCTACAATAAAAACATCAATTTTTAAAAGACAATTCAATACCAAGGAAAAGCAAGATGATGACAACAGCAACAATACAATAAAAGGCTGAAATCTCTCAGTTTTCTCTTTTATACAATTCAGTCAGTTGAGAAATCAGATTTTTGCAATAAAATCTGCTTTTGCTGAAGAAACAGAAAATATCTGAGTAGTTCTCAGTCTGACCTACATCTCACTTCATATCCTCTAATGGCAAAGGTATTCATGCTTGAGCTAGAATTTATGCCATGCTCAGAGTCATGATTAAAATAAATAATCCAAGCTATTCCCTAATTTATTAAGCACATTCTGAAATGAATACGTTTACTCAGAAAACTGTCTAAACAGTGACAATGAGGCCCCAGCACCCCCTTCCATGTATAGAAAACATTTGGACTGTATCAGACAATTGTGTCACAGTAAAATAAAAGCACTGGCTCATTTCTATAGGTACTTGGTAGAAAATACAGACACTTCCCCAGCATCTCAGTAAGATCAAATGACTGAAGGTCATAGAGCACAAGTGTGGCTTGTACTGTAGGTGTGCACCCCCATGTGTGTTCAGCACGTGTTTCCTTCCAAGTCCAGCATCCCATTTTTATGTAAATATTTGAGGCTGATTCTTCTGGTGCCAACTCTTGAAATTATTCCTCTGCATCAGAATCAGACACCAGATCAGACACTTCCTGTCTTGAGTGGGAAAAAAATCAGGATTCCATCTTTAAAATCATTCTAATATAAAATAAGAAACTTTGTATGCAAAAATAGCTGCTTTTTCTTTGTGACAGTGGTGTGTTGCCATCTACTGTCCATATTGGTTTGTGCAGCAAAATCCCATCTGGTGCTGGCTAAAGGTCATGAGAATTGTTTTTTACTACCTACAGGGTTTTGGAAGGCATCACATCTGGTGGAACTTACTACAGCTCCAACAAAGAAATACTTTGAAAGAAAAGCCAGTCCATTTCTCGACATGCTGTCTGGGCCTCACCACCTTATTTTGAGGAATGGATGTTGCTCCTGAGCAGAACATCAAGAATTAGGCAGGCTACTACTACATCTTACCTCCAGCATTCAGAGAATCACAGATATTCTGAGTTGGGAAAGACCCAGAAGGATCGTGAAGTTCAACTCTTAAATGAACAGCATGTACAAGGATGGAGCCCACAACCTTATTACCTTACCAACATGATTCCAAGTCCTAAATCCCTTTCTCCTCCCAGGAAACAAAGCCCCAGCCCCTCTCTGTTCCCAGCCTGCTCACCAAACTGTTCCTGACTGCAGAGCTGAAGCCAAGGTTAAGGCTCTGTCCAGGTTCTTGGTGAACACTGCGGCCGTGAGTCCGTACTCGGTGCTGTTGGCTCTTCTTATCACCTCTTCTATGCTCTTGAACTTCATAATTGGCTGAACTGGCCCAAAAATCTGCACATATCAATTAAACTTTAGTACAGGAAAGCATCTGCTAATCATGATAATTTTGAAGTAATCAGAATCAGATGCTCTGTTTGGATAATATATTTAAAATCTTATACTTAGCCTTCTAGGGGTCACTGAGAGTGTGTCTTAAAAACTACTAATTAAACTTCAAAGCATTGTGATGTGCTGTAGTAGTTAATAAATGTTAAGATCCAACAAATAATGGATCATCTGTAACAATCAAAATAAGCAGAGCTAGATCTGGACAAGTTACAAACGATTCATCCTTACTCCATTTACAGCTCTCCTTTTGAACTCTGAAGCTGAGTGCACTCAAGTAACAATTAATTTATTTCAAAGACTGCAAGTTTTCTTCCTTGGTTCTAACCCTGATTTTGTCACTGTATGCATTTTATTTGCATGCAGTGCATTAACCACGTCTGTGTCTGACCACAAATTTGGCTTGCCAGTACAGGCAACAGCCATACAAAAGGCTTCCCAGATTTTGGGATGGAGTCTCTCATTGGGTACAGTATCAAAGGTGGAGCCCTTTCTTGGTCTGCAGGCTCTCACAGCACAATAAAGCCCATTGAATGTGAGATACAGACTCATTTGGGCCACCTTTAAGCTCAAACAAGGGTTTCTGGACATCTTTGTTTTGGGATATCCAGGCTCTTACATGGAGCCTCAATCCTAGGCAAAGGATGAATGTGCATTTGCAACAAAACTGCCAATGAATGGAACTGGATAAGCTTTGTGAATCATGGCTTGGGATTTGGAGTCAGTTCATTAAGAAAAGGTCTGTCATGGGATTTTCAGCTCTTTTTCTCTCTATTTTTAGCATGTAACTCATGCCCTGACTGACTGATATCTTTCCCAGATTCCTTAGAGATTCTGTGGCAGATCTGAGACATTTAAACATCGTGCCAGGAGTGAACAGCAAAAGCAGCCCCATAAAAAGCACTAGGCTAAACTATAAATTACAAATGCCAGTTAGACTTTGGCAACTACTTATTTTCCATTAGGGAACATGATGAAAAGTAGATTAACTTCTATTTCAAAGGAATATCACAGGAACTAAACACATGCAGCTTGTTCAACATTTCTGCATATGAATAATGAAAGCCAGAGTATTAGGTCTGCACTTTGCTGGCTTTGACCATGTTTTCATATAGGAAAGAAATAGTCAGTCTCAGGGGATTTTGGCATGAGAATGGAATCTGGGATTGTTTCAGATGCTAAGGCTGCTTCAGAGAACTTCAGTGGCTGTTCCTTTGCTCCTTACCAGCATCAGGTCCCAGAGGTCTTTTCCCACCTTTCTGCAATAAAACAACCCCTTCTCCACAAAGTAATGGAGCAAGAACACACATTACACTGTCCACTGTCACTGGCAATTACAGGGCAAATAATTGCTCCAACCTGCCACAGTGTCAGTTATTTTTACTCAGTTATTTATATTCAAAATTAAGGATTCAGACAGAACTCCCTCCATCACTGCTATTTCTGATTCTGAAGCAGCATTTTTCTAGGTGATTTGTACTGTACCTCTTCTTTGGCAATTCTCATGTTGTCAGTGACCTCTGAAAACACCGTGGGTTTTATAAACAGGCCTCTGTCTTCAATGGCAAGACCTCCACACTCCAGCTTAGCCCCTTCTTTCTTCCCACTTTCTATCAGCTCCAGGATTTTATCAAACTGTTTTTGGTCAATCTGTCAGACACAAAAGAAAAGAAACAAACAGCAGCACCTTTATTATCATGGTTCCAGAGAGAAGTCATGGAATGTGGCCCAGGGGCACATTTGCAGGGCACTGTGAAACTGGGTCAGTTTACAGCTCAGGTTAGGATGTGGCAGTGAGCAGGGAGAAGGACAGGACATGGGCACAGCTCTGAGCCACAGGAAACTGAAGGTGAAGTGACATGTGACAGTTTAATCTGATCTAATTGTTTGCTGCCACAGAGAGGGGGTCTCCCCCCTTTCCCTTCCTCCCTGTCCTGGATATGTGGTCCCACAGCTCACCTCACTTGAGCTCTGGGATTTGCTGACCTTCTCCAAGCACTGGTTTATCCCAATAGCAGTATGAGAACTGCCTGAGATGGACTAGAAAGCTCAGCAAGGGATCTGACCTGCAACAGAATTAGTACAGGAGAGGAAGGACCAGGATATAACTATTAATTTTACTGCAGTGTGCAGTTTTACCCACTGGAAGAACCCAGCAAGCTCTGCCTCCATCTCCTTCCACAGTGCACACTACATGAACAGCCTCAAAGACAAGCCCTGTTGGTGGGATGACTTCACCACAACGGCTGCACCAAAGCCTTGCTTTTAAAATCAGAATCACTTTTCACAGTTCTTAGAGACTGGTATAATCCTGCATTTTTTTGACTCTGCACTGGGAGCCATATCCCCACTTTTAACTACCTTTTCTAACTCCTCCTCCTAAATATGGAGTAATCTCAAATAGTGAGTGCTGCTATCAGCTTTTAACCAGGGATTTCTGTAGGGATTGGGAAAGGCCAGTCCAGTGACAAGACCCTGAAGCTGCACAGCTGCACCAGGACTTGGAGGACACATCATGTACTCCACTAGCACAGTATGTTCTGTGCTGGGAAGAGGTGCAGAAGGCCACAGTAATTCCAATCACTGCTGATCCTTCTTCCGTGCTCCAAGTGCAGCAGTGGGCTGCAGAACTACAGGTTTCAAACAAAAGGGCCTGGCTCTTGACATGATGTGGAATTAAGTGATGAAACTCCTCATGACAGCACACTGGAGATGATAAAGACTTACAGAGACATTTTTAAAAAGAAAATCTAAATGAAAATTGCGACAAATTTATTGAGGTTATTAAAGAAAAGACTCCACCCACTGGTACAAGGTGTCCTGGAAGCCTGGGGGGTTATTCTGATTGCCAGGTATCTCCAGATGCTTATTCTGGCTCAATCCCCCTCCCTAGGCATCTGGTTTTATTTCAGCAGGGCCAGTTGCCAGTTGGGACTGTTTACTCGGAGTGTTCCACACTTGACTCCTCCAGATTACAGACTATATCCTGTCCCTAGTTAATCCTGGCCACACACAATCCAAGTTTTCATGCTTTTAGACAAATATCAAAGCTGCAGGAGGGTGTCCTTGAGGTACTTCTGGTACACAGTGGAAACAGAGCCCAGCACATCTCCAGGCAAACAGATGCGTGTGTAGCACATGCACTGTGGGCAGTGTGTTCTAAGTGCTTGTGTTCTCATGTGTTAAGGTGCTACCCAAGGACAATTCCTGCTACTGCCCAAGGAAATGTGTGCCCTCCTGTAGGATACAGTGTCACACTGAGTTTGGCAGGTGTCATACACATTGTCTATTTGTCTGGTTGCTTAGTTGCCAAGTGTAAATAATTCAAAAATATCTGCAAGTGCTTTCCATCCTGGCATGTCTGTGATCCAGACCAATCCAGTCCATCCACTTCACATCACAGAAAACAAAACAAGGATATTTATACAGCTGTAACTTGTTGCAAGGCAAACTACAGTTAGATGAAAAGACACTGGGGAAAGAAAACATTTGTAAAAATGACATGCAAGGGTGGAACTGTTTGTCATTGTAACTAGAGCTTGCAAGGCTTGTTTAAATTCTGTCCCCTACTCCACTATTATTTATGGTTCAAGCATTGAATTCTATTAAAAACACATGATCTGGTAAAGCAAGTTCTACTATTTGTTCATATAATTCAATAGAGAAGGGAGCTTCTAAGGATCACTGCAATACTGAAAATCTGGGAACCCCCAAATCTTCATCTCTTGCTTCATTTCAGTCAAGACCACAAGGAGAATTTTTTCCATGTGCAAACCTAGTGTTTGTAATCCTACAAAATAGCCCACAATTGGGTCTAACAGACTGTTGGACACAATCCTTTCTACTTAAATGTTTTATTTTCACACTTTAACCCTAAAGTGCATGTCTATAGTATAAATAAAATATTCACAGTCTTATAAATCAAATTATGTATTTTGGGCTGAAAAATTACTGCCTAACAAGTGCCACAATTAGTGCTTTTTTTATTACTCGCAGTCCACAAATCCCAGTATTTGGGGTTCTAAAATAACAAAACTAGTCTAGTCTTGTTCTAATCTAATCCCTGTTCTAGTGCCCCAGGATGTCAGTCTCATCTAATGCAGTTTGCTGTTCACAGTTGTATAACATACTGGTTAACCAGTTTGCCATCTGTGCAGATTTACTTTATTGCTTCCTGTGATACAGCTCCCAGGAATCCAAAGTTAGAAACTGCCCTTGGTCTGCATTTGAGGTTGGCATTCTGCTCAAACAGTCCTGATCACCCCTCAGGTTTCTTGTGGTGTCCTTTGAATTCCAGCCAGTCAGCACTGCCAGACACATGTGAGTTTTGGAGAAGTCTCATCAGAAGCATGCCTCATTTCTGTCTAAATTTAATGCTGTTTAAAGTTGACCCAATTTTAATCAGAACAGTATAGTTTATATCAGCATAACCCAATACTGCAGCTGACAATCTTTTCCTCACTGCCATGCCATGAGCATCTCTGCCAGTGAACAGTAATCCACATCAGGGGACTGTCCTGAATAAAATCTTTCTTCCTCACTTCCAAAAAGGCTGGATTAGACCTGAATCAGTCAGTTCCCCAATCTAGTGCAGTGCAATGTAGGAACAAACATGGGACCACTTTTCCAGGACTGGCTTACATCAACTTCAAGTTCTTGTGGAACAGGATTATCATCACCTACAGCTGATGTAGGACCAAAGAGATCATGAACTACAACCATTGTCAGCCTGAAGGTTGGCTTAATTAGAGGTCTGTATGCAAAGGGTCTCCCTTAAGCCACAGCAGTGATCCCAGAGGATAGGGCTGTGCCATAGTACACCCTGGAAGTGCTCTGACAGCCTGGCAAGAGCTGGGAACACTGATGAAGTTAAATGAGCAGCCCAGTTCAACGTGCTCCAATCACTGCAGGGTGTTTCACCCTTTAAAACTCACAACTGAATGGATTCAGGAGCTGTTCCCATGAAATCAGTGTTTGAAGGTGAGCTCATCTCTGCTGGAGCAAGTCTCAGCATAGGATTCTTTTCCTAAGTTCTGAGCAGTTTGAAATCTCTAGGCAAGTTACAGGGCCAGATGCAGCCTCAGCATGAGCAGGGGATGTACATCATCTTATTCTCCATGCATAAGGGCAAGCAATGAGGTTTTGCCATGGATGAATCATGTGCAGATCCAGATAAGGAGAGGCAAATGTCCTCAGAGCCACCCCTTCTCTGAGGGATCCTACACAGGCAACATCAAGGAAGAACAACCCACAATGCAGTACTGAGAAAAAGAGGCCTTGACTATGGGTTTCTGGGAACCTTGCTTTATTTTTGGTACCAAATAGTGGGCCTGTTAGATGTGACCTAAAGATCATCTTCCCCCAGAGCTCTCCAGCACAATTCAGATTGCCTCAAAAGGAAAAACTAAGAGGAAGGCTCTGGAAGTATTGAGGAGGCTGGTTCTGACAGCAGTTTGGCATGTTTCTTCCTCCTAATTCAGCTGAAACTTCTCCAAAGGATCAGAAAGGCAGCAGAGGAGGAGAGGGAAAGTGAGGACTCAGGAATCTCTGGGCTCTAACTACTTGTCATCACCCACACAGCCAAGGAGCTGAATAGCCATTTAGCTGCACTCTTCTGCACAGAGCTATGGCTCACTGCAACATGCTTTGTGTTACTGTACCAGGGAGACAGCCTCTTCCATAAAGCTGGATAAGAACTGAATTAAATACATTTGTGTTTTTTAAAAAATTACAACATAACATTTCAACAGTTGTGATTAATTGATATTTAAAATAGAGAGGAAAAATAAAGCCACGATACATTACTCACCCCTCGGCACTTCTGCTGGGACCGCATCCGTAAGGATAATATTTACACAAGGAAAATTAAACAAAACCACAACCAAAAACCAAACAACAACTGCTCTGAGACACACAGTTACCTGGGGCCCTTGTTCAGTTCTGGCATCAAAGGGGTCTCCAACCAGTCTCTTCTTGGCGAACTCCACGCTGCGCTTGACGAACTCGGGGTAGATCTGCTCCTCCACGAAGACGCGTGAGGCAGCCGTGCAGCACTGCCCCTGGTTGAAGAACACGCCTTGGTGGGCACATTCCACTGCCAAGTCCACTGTGAGATGACCCAGGAGGGAAAAGTGTTACTTGCAAGTGTAACCACATGCACAGCTCCAGCATTCCAGTGTTTCCAGACTTGTTTTCCTTTCTCTTTGGAAAACCTCCTTAAAAAATGCTGACAATGGTCCACACCCATAGAAGGCACTCACAGGGCCTCACTGTCCCCAAAACCAGATTTTTTGTTGTATCCACCTCCCTTTCTGCCTTTTGTCTTGAGGTCTAGTTGGCCATAGTTCCTGATATTTTTTTCCACAAGGATTCACTGAAGACAGTGACCAGTTTTTCTTGCTGTGGGAATTCTTGACACCATGCATTGGTTCTTAAAGACAAGTTTCACAGTCATGATTGTTCAGAAAGTAGCATGCCAGCTTTGGCCAGCACCTTGCAATGCTCACTATTAGCAGCTGCCATAAATACCTCTGATCAGTAACCTGTGCTGTGCAGGACTGGAGAGGATTTTCCTGAAGCCAAATAAGATTTTCCAACCATTTTGGTGGTCACAGGTTACATGTATCTCCTAGTACTACTGAGTCATGTAACAAAATCACAAAGAAACAAGATGAGCCCTGCAGACCACCAGGACAGAGGTGAAAGCTGGATTAGATCAGGTCCTACAGAATTCCCCTGTCACAGGAATGCTTGCAGAGGAGCTGCTTTGCAGAAAACTGCTTTCCCCAGTGCTTGGCTCAGGCTCTGCAGCACTGCCAGCCAAAGAGAAAGCCCACGAACAGCAAACACACAAGTGTAAGATTTAACTGCAACTGCAGCCACCCCCAGGGAAGGCAACACTGGCCATGGGAATGATCCCCGTGCTGGGAAAGAGCTCCAGGAATGCAGAACTATATCCTGCCCTTGGACAGAGGCTTCCTCCAGCCTTTGGGGTGGAAACACCAGCCCTGTGAGCTGCCAGAGGACAGCAGAGACACACAAACCCCACTAATCTCAATCCTCTTGCAGCAAACACACCCAGCAGCCCATACTCACAGTCTGCATCTGCACACACAATGCAGGGGTTTTTCCCTCCCAGCTCTAACGTCACCCTTTTGAGGTTGCTTTTAGAAGCAGCTTCTTTGATCAGTTTTCCAACCTGTAAGACACAAAGAGGACATGAGTTGTTTCCTCTCAAAATCTTGAGTGTGATTCCAACAAGGGTGGAAGAGCCTGGATGGCAGCTGAAGCAGGTAGAGGTCAGGGAGAACACTCTGAAATGGTTTGTGTTTCCTACTGCTGTGATGTGTTGGGTCAAAACCAGCCCCAGAATTAAGGATTGGTTTGGGCAGGTCTGAAAGGTCAGGCTGTGTGGGAACTACATCTGTACCCTGAAGGGAAGGATTTACTCTGCTTTCAGAATTTAGTAATCTAATTTTGTTAGAAACAGTATGAATTAAAACTATTTGGGACCTTCAGTTGTTAGGGCAGGTTATTTTCTTAAAAGTGATATAATATAAGCAAATTCAAATATTACAACTGCTTTCTTGTATTTTACCTTTGCACATGGAAACCTTACCTTTATTTCTGACTAAAACTACTCTTGCCCTGGAGTGGAACTGTGAGGAATGAAAGCATGAGGCAGCTGGATGGAAATTACAGGCCTGCATTTCTCTTGGTTTGCCCTTGTTACTTGAGCATGACTTCTGAACTTAGGAGAGATTATCTCTAGTCACCCAGAGCTTAGGCCTAGAGACAGCAGAAATCAGTGATGCATCCTAGCTTTGCAACAGGCATTACTGCAGGCTGGCTGGCCAAAGAGGAGCAAGTTAATAACCTAAGAGGAGAGCTATATGGGAAGATTCTCATGGAGTTTAAGATCAATATTTCCAAGCTGGCACCGAGTCCAAACTGGGGCTTAATAACTAAGTCAAAATATATTTTGACTTAGCTTCACTTCCTGGCTCAGAAACAGTAGCATTGTGCTGCACATGCTGCAGAGATGCAGCTGAACTCACAGATGGGTGGAGGGGGAAGAAAACACTTCTAAATTACACATGCATTAGCAAAGGATCTGTCTCCCTTGGTGTTTCCTGCACACCCATGACTAGGAGACAAGAACAGTGTCTACGGGAGTTTTTTGCCTACAGGCTCTAGCAGCTGAGATTTTCCTTCTACCACTAATCCACTGGATACTCCTTTTTCATTAAAAACCCAAACAGATCCATGTGGGCTGGACGAGTCTAAAAGCTCTATTGTTTTCACACAGCTAATGTCTCATGTGGGCTAAAAGTTTCTGGTCTAGGATTTGGAGAGAAGCATGTAACTGATTAAACTCTGAGATTAGACCAACTATCAAGAAAGTAAAAGCCCAGTGTGAACTTTTACTTTATTGTGTTCTGTTTGTTCCCATGATCCCTGTACAGAAACAGAGGCTTAGCACACCTTTTCCTGTGGGATAAGCACAGGATGTACACAAAGCCACTAGATGGTAGTGTTGGTAAATGCTGCAGCTTTTGAGTGTTTGGAGTTACCTTAACCAGCCAAGAACACCTTCCAAGGTAATTTGTCATCATTATACATTCACATCACACTCTGCAATTACGAGGGCAGACATAAAAATGGATGAATTCAGGAAATGCTCAACAAGAATAGTGTTCCTCAAAGAAGAGACTGAATTTGCCTCAGCTGCCCCCACTAGTGTGAGCATTTCCATTCTTTGGACACTGCCTCTATTCTGGAGGTGCAGATCTATTGCAAGAAACATCTAAAGCAGTCAGTGGAAAAATTGTCACTTTTCTAAGCAAGCTTTTGTTTGAGAATTTTCAGCAGTGATTACTGCAGTCAGATTTGTTTGCATGTCTCAGCTGTGCTCAATTCCATGGTCTTGGCCAAACCATATGCACTTTTCCCATGTAAATATGGAAGAGGATGGCTGTAGGTGATTGATAGTGCAGAGGTCTTGTGGCCACCTCTCTCATAAACAAGCCAGACACCTCTATTTACAGGAAAAAAAAGCTAAATAGAAGGTGCTTTACTGTGCAGGTCTCAGAACGAAGCTCAAATGTTAATCCCCTCTACGTCAGCAGAGAAGGCCTTGGGCATGAAGCCATGTTTTTATTTAAGTCCTCATTCCTCAGAGGTAACTAAAGCCAAGGAAGAATTGTTCAGGGTTCTGACTGACATGTTTTCCAGTTGCAGGGCAGGACTGGCAGGTAAACGTGCCCAGAAGCTCCATTGGGTCAATGACAGGATGTTAAGTCACTGCCAGCCTTACGTTGTGTCAGAGCACCTTTTACTTACAGTTCTTACAGAAATGTGGTGGTTTGGCAAAACCCAGCTTTCAGAGATGTGGGATTATTACAAGCACAAAGATCTGAATTAGACAAAAACCAAAGACTCCTGAGAAATCTTGTCACGTGGAAGGGACAGAAGTAGTGTTGGTTACACAGAAATCACTGACATTTCATAGGTCCAGCCTTGTATGGATGACAGTTTACAAGAGAATGAAAGAGGAACAGCAGGTGTCTTTGAGAAATCCATCACCTACCTTGGTTGATCCAGTAAAAGCAATTTTATCAATGCTGTCATGGGTAGAAATTGCAGCTCCAGCTGTAGGGCCATAGCCTGGCACAATGTTCACCACACCTGGAGGGAAACCCACCTGAAACAGAGATTAAAAACAGCTCTGGAGAGAATTTGAGAGCACAGCTCATTTCTCAGGAATCCTGGATTAGTTGTACTATACCCCTCTGAGCTCTTACCAGATACATCCCTGTTTTCCAGACTTTCCAGTAACATGGCTGCATGCTACCAGCTGGAGTGGACATGGGTGAAACTAACAGCCATGCTTAGAAGTGCCAAGTTTCAGTAAGAATTCTTGGAGAAGTCCCAGTTTCAAGTCAAAAGAGAGTGAAGTCTTTCTGCCAAACTTGGCCCCCAGCTGCAGCAGTGCAGCTGCAGCCAAGGGGTAAATGAATGAAAGTTTGTTTTGAACAAAGGTTGACATTTGTGGGTTCTTCAGGGACCAGAGGGATTAAGAAGTCAGTAAAACCTCACTAGATGATGGGGCTAATAAAACAGGAGTACAAAAGCAGATGGTAACAAGACTTATGCAAGCTTCCACCACATTTACAAACCTAGATTAGCCAACCAGTAATTTTGCCAAAACAGACAAATGGCAAAACTTCAGGTGAAATTCTAGTGCAATGAGAACTGAGGGACTGACTGGTTTGGTTTTACTTCTTGAAACAAGAGTTGCAAGGATTATTGCTCTTCTTGGTTAGCCTTCCCCAACTACTGATAGAACAAGGTTGTTTTCCCTGCAATTTCTAATGAAATTGCAGAATATAATACATTTGCTTCATTTCTTATGACTTATTACAAAATCTCAATAAATGCCATTTCTTTTTAATAGAGAAAAAAAGGAAGCAATTGCTCATGTACTGTCTTGCAAAAAGATTATCCTCATAAGACATTTTTCCCCATTTTTTCTTCTTGTAAATTGGAATGGCAGTCTCATTTCTTCTGTGGACGTGACAATGACAAAAGTGCATTTAATGGAGTTTGCATCTTGGCTAATGAGTTTTCAAGCAAATAGAATGCATGTCAAACTGTGCAAGTAATGGTGTTTGGAGTCAGCAGCAAAGCCACAAGGAAGCAAAAAATTGGTTCAGAACACCCTGAGCCAGAAAGTTCTCTGTTTTTCAGCAAAAATTAAAGACAAAATATTTTGTTGGCCAAAAATTATTTCACTGAACGTAACACATAGCTTTGTGTGTGTGGTAACATCTTCTGCATCCTTTTAAAGATGCAAACCCAAAAACTCTAACTCATTTTTCTGAAAAATTGCAAAGAATTTAGCTAATTTTGAGTGGGGAAAGGAGCGTCTTCAAATAAAATTATTCTGGTCTAATTACACTTCTGCCTTGAAGGACAACTGTGAGAAACAGTAAGCTTAGAATTTCAGCTGAAAAAAAATTAATTTTACTAGAGCTGAATGGTGTTTTTTTGGGGAGAATACTATGCCTGTGTTTGAGGAGCTGCATGTCAGAGTCAAAAAAAGCAGTGGTGTGGCAGGGCTCACTAGAAGTCATGACAACTGCACCCTGTGCTCACTCACTCATCTTGTGTAATCTCATTAAGCCAAGTAACTGTACGAGATACTTAACCAGTATTATTTTTCCACTTCCTTTCCTGATGGAAGGGCCCTAAGTGTCAATTATCAACATATCTGTCTATTTTCTCTCAGGCTAAGCCAAGAAAGGACAAAATCATCTTTTGACTGAGCCTAACAGACTTCCAGCTGAGAGGCAAAAGCCCATCTACAACTCCTTTAGTTTTCCTCAGTCAGTCAAATCCATAGCTGTAGGAAGCTGAGGTACAAGCAGTGCTGGAAGGTTCCGTGCACCTCCCAGCTCCTCTGTACAATTAACAGATCTGTCGGGACACAAGATCCTAACTGACAAGCCCTAAACCAGCATTTTAAAATCCCAACCTATCATCTTGCCTTTATTTCAATTGACTTTACAGGCCAGACACAACTAAATTGTTCTATGAACCACAGAAATTATGAGGAATTGTTTCCCAGGGCACTCTGTCTTGGTTGAATTATCCCACTTAAAAACAACAAACACAACACTGCTGTCTAATCACACACTTTTTGTCTTATTGTCTAATAAAACTGAGCTATTGTCTTTCCCTCGTTTGGGAGAGGGAAAGACAAGGTAGGGGAAGAAAAGCATCATTTTTTTCTCTCTGCAGCTTCCTAAAAAAGGAGAAAAATGAACAGGTTTTGTGCATTTTGTGATGGTTGCCACCTCCCAGTCAGTCACAAAGGCCTTTGCAAAAAAAGACTGAAGACAGAGGTTGTTCTCACTTTCCTTTGTGAGGCTATTAAAGCTGGAAGTCTGTTTATTACACTCAGACTCTTTAAAACCCAAAAATCTGGACAGCCAATTCAAAATACAGCCTTGCTTACGACCTTAAGAGAACAGAACCTCAATGGGCTGCTCAGATTTCCTCACCTCCTTGATCAGAGAGCCAACGTAGAGCGACGTGAGCGGAGTTTGTTCAGCTGGTTTAATGACCAGAGTGTTTCCACAGCACAGCGCTGGTGCCATCTTCCAAACCAGCATCAGCAGGGGGAAGTTCCACTGCAAGAACACAGGTCACTGGTCAGATCAGCCTGCCACAGTCACCTACTCACTTCCAGGCAGCCTTTGCCCAGCTCAGGGAGGAAAGGAACTGGGAGGAAAGCCACAAAGAGAAGCGTCTGTTTATAATACTGTGTTTGCTTGGACTAAGGAATATAACTTCCTCGATTTCCCCCTGAGATCCCTGATATTGCTGGCAGTCCTCACACTAATCCTCTAAGTTGGACAACCTTCTGCACGATGTGACCTCATTCTTTAAAGGAGTTTGATCACTTTAAAGGAGTTTTGTGATTTTGGCTCTTCACAGAAACTGTGTTGGAGGCAGTTTCCTGATGCATCACTTCTGTACAACATGTGTATGTGGGGAATTGTAGAATGCAACTACTCATTGAAAAAAACCTAATTTTCTCTGTTAAGCACTGGCTGAGTAGTTAGGAGTTATATAATATCATTCAGTTCCAGTTTTAAAACTAGGAAACTGCAGTGAGTTGTTCAATCATGGAAATCTAGGGAAGGTCTTATATTGCCTTCATATTGTAAATTGTTCCTTTCCAATTAATTTTCTTATTTGGAATTAGGAACCAGTCTACATTAGTTTTCTCTGTGCTAATCTCTTTCATGGTCATGTGTATTTGGGGATCTTGGAGTCTAAGCAAGAAGTGGAAAATCTAGCTCACACTGAATCTCAGAAAGGTCATTTGGCAGCAGAAAGGATTTCTTCATTAAAAATAATTAATGCTGCTTCAGGGATGATGGAAGCAGGCCAACAGCAAGGGGACTTCTTGTCAAGACTCAAGCCAAGGGCCTTCAGCTATCAACAAAGAAGCCAAGTATGTCAAGAATCCACAAATTCACACTTACAAATAAATTAGCAGTGCAGCTTTTGAGCCATGAGTTCTATTCTAACCCTGAGACAAAGCAGAATTTAGTCTAAAGTGTTATTCTTCAACTTGCTTCACTCTTTTTCCCAGACCTGTTCCATTTCAGTGATCTGCTCCAATGGCCACATCCCAGAATTTGTCCATTTGTCTTTTTCTCCTAAGTTTTCTTGGAGGCCTGGCTGTGCAGCTTGAGCCATTTACACCTACACTACTTTTCTACAGTTTCAGAGCATGAAATAGCTCCATTAGGAGCTTTCTGCTACAGAGTGGCTGGTGAAAGCAACAATAAAGGACTCCGGGGCTGTATCATGATATCACCTTGGGTTAAAAATCAGCCATATGCTGCACTTCCTAAGAACTTCTCTTGCTAAGAACATTGCTTTAAATATAGTCAAGCCATAGGAAAAAGGGAGGACTGTTAATTGCTCTAGGGAAATGTACCCAGAACAGTGACAATCTTTTTCAATCAAGTAGAAATATACAAACCCACAGGCTGTTGGTGTTATCAAGATCAAACTGGGAAAAAAAAATTGGAGAAGATCTGTTCTGAATAAACTGAAGACAGATGTGGCTTTGTTGACCCCAACCATTCTTTGTACAAACACAGTGTTGAACTTAAGTCAAATTTGGTTCTGTACTTTCTGTTCTATTTATTGCTGGTCTAGGGTCAACCTGAGACCTTAGAAGTCCCACTATGTCCCCTACAGTGGTCTTCCAGAGCATCCTGCATGGAGGCTTTTAAAGGGATAGTTTCCAAAGCACTGCTGAGTGCAAAGGTGGCTGAGAGTGACATAAAATACCTTTTAACTGATGATCAGTGTGAGGAACCTGAGATTTTCATCTGAAGTCATAAATTCTGCTCACCAGCAGTCACATTGCTTGCTCAGCCAGAAAAGCTGCATAGTCACCACGACAACTGTTTGATAACCTCCCACTTTGCCTCACCCTGACACTGCCAAAGAGACCATGTCCTCTCATCATCTGGGGTATAAATCCAGTCCTGCTAAAGGAAAAAGCAGAATTTCCCCAGACATCTTTGGGATCTGGTCCAGACCTGGTATTCCCAGGGTCCAGGAAATCCAATGTCCCATATGCATTTATTTCAGTCTTTAACCTCATCTCAAAAGTCAAAATCCTCCATGAACTATTGATCCAAGTACCAAATAATCATAGAACATCCTGAGGTGGAAATTGGGATCATCAAATTCCAGCTCCTGGACCTACACAGGACAGCACCAAGGCTCTCACCACAGCTCTGAGAGCATTGTCCCAACACTTCTTGAGCTGTGGCAGGGTTGGTGCTGTATCCAAACAGAGAATCTTGACACAGCATCACTTGCCTCACAAATTGTAGGATACCACATTCAAAGCATTTACAACCAGACAGGAACAAAGTCTGTCTCCCATGAGCTGTAAAGTCTTCCTGGCTGTCTGTTGAAACAGAGTAAGCAACACATGCTAACACTGGAGGCATTCCAAGAGCTAGCCACACTGTCCCCTCAGCAGGGAATGAGACCTCAAGGAAAAGAAAATTCTATTCAATGAGATTTAATCCCAGAAAGCTCAGAGAGCAGCCAGACATAATTAATTGATAATGGATATGATTTAAAACTCAAAACTATGCATCAACACGAGGTAGCAAAAAGCCAGCACGCCTAATGATGAGATGGTTGTCCCAGCAGTGTGAGAGTCAGAGCTCTGACTGGTCTCTGGTGACTGGTGTCAGCCTCAGAGAGCAATAGAGCATCTGATTAGGAGACCCACCCTTCCACTGCAGAGCATCTCTGTTGCCAAGAGCAATTGGCATGGGGGTAAAATACAAAACTACATCAGGCCACTGAGATGGGAGTTCCCTGCAGAACAGCTGTGCTTAACCAGGCAGCAAATGGCTGCAGGGTAGGATGGAGTGCACATGAATTTTCCAGTTCTGTGGGAGATGCAGGGCACCAGCACTGTCACTTACTGGGGTTATGGCTCCACAGACACCCATCGGCTCGTGCCGGGTGAAACAGACAAAATTTTCATCTGCAAGACAAGAGAGTAAAAGGAGACAAAACAGTCAAAATCCTCACTTTTACAGAAAGCGTGTGAGACAACTGCACAGTAACAGTAGAGGACAGAACTAAACCCATGTTAGACAGAGAACACTGTGTCTGTTCATCCTGACTCAAGTCTTTGGAACACCCCAGGCAGATGAAGATCTGAGTACAGGTCTTGTGTCAGCTTGAAAGCCAAACACCACTCACAGTCACAAAGGGACCTTTTAAAACCAGGGTTCAGTTCCTTCTGCAAACTGCCTGTGTTGAGGCTGAGGGGTGGATAACTCTTTATCACACTGAAGAGCAAATATAAATTTCATTCAGATTGTGTCCTACTCAAAAACATAAAGCACTTGTCTCCCCAAGGAAGAGAGTTTTAAAAACCATTTTATACAGAAATCTTGTTCAGTGTAACAGAAATTACACTCCTGGTAAGAAACCACAAGAAAATGAAACTCTGGAACTAAAGTAATACTATTCACCTTAAAATACTGCTGTTACTCTTCCAAAGAGAAAGCAGGAAGAACATTTGCCTTTCAAATTCATTCTTGCTGAACAGCTAGTTCCATTGGGAAGATGTGACAGAGAGCAAGAACATTTCTAATGATGCTTTTTCTAAGTGATTTAAAATCAGGACAAACGAGCAGTGTCCAGACAAGCAAAGCTTTACACCACTCTGAATGAGGGTGACAAGTCTCAGTTTATATGACTGACATGGCTCCCTTTGCTGTCTGCACAGACTGAACTAGCTCAGCCCTCCAGAGCCCTTCCTCTGGTGACTAATTTCTGTCTACAGTGTCTGTCCTTCACACAGCCTCAGTGGTCACCCATATGCAGGGACTGAAGAGGCTGAATTTGAAAAAACCCCATATTGCCCATTGTGCCACAAGGACATCCATTCTCTTAACTTGTTCTCACTAAAACCATATTTGAACTTCTATACTAGACCAAAGTGTTCTCTCCGTGTTCCTGCTCTGATCAAAAGTTTCTCTGTTAAAAAAAGCAACAGAAGAGTCCACACATTATTTTCCAGAAATTTATCCAGGCGTTAACCAAGTTCTCCCATTAGTTTCAATATTGAAACACATCTGCTCTAAAATGCATCCTGAGATAGAAAGGAAGTGCAGGGTATTTTTGCAGGTTTTCAGAAGCCAGCCTTTCCATGGATCTCCCTCCCCCTCAAGCCTGATCCCATCCCAGCTCTGAAACTGGGTCTGAAGGTACTCACCCACTGGAATAGTTCTGCCCTGAATTTTATCAGCCCATCCAGCATAATACCGGAGTGTTTTTATACAGCCCTCCAGGTCAATGAAATAAGCCTGCAGAAAAGGTTTTCCTGTGTCCATTGTTTCGAGAGTCTGAAAAAAAAAACCAAGTTGCATGCACTGTCAGACAAGTAAATGTTTTGAGGTTTTTTTTCTTAAGAAAAAGCTTTTTAAAAAAATTCTTCTCAGCTTTATTGTGCCTCATCCTGAAGACATGGAATGTTCTTCCCTCCTCTTATATTTAGAGAACAAGCTTGTTAATACAGATAATGCAGAAAGGAAAGCAGACACAGTAACTCTGATATGTACAGGAGTTGCTTTGTTCAGGGGCTGTGCTGCAAGAGCACCTTCCAGAAGCCTCCAGAAGGTGAGTGTGGGTGGGATACAGGGCTGGGGTCTGGGGCACTGGTCAGAAAAAATGTGACTATGACTTCACCCTAACTGACCATCCAACACAGATGTTCTGGAGTCCAGATGGTGTCACTGAAATCAGGCAGTGCTACTTTCCTTCTATTAGAAAAAAAAAAATCTAACTTTTCTACTTCATAAGCCTAAACCCAACCTCTTAAAAGCCTCTTTTGTCCAATGATACACATACTTTTTTACAGAGTTCTAATAAAGTAACCTTTGGGCTCATATCTGCTGAGCCCAGGGCAAGGCAGAAGTTGCTCCATTGGTGCTGATCAGCTCTAAACAAAATCCAGGCTGAGCCTGTGTCCTCCACACTGTTCTGGACATTAGCTCAGGGAATGCTTTGTTCTCCACTCAGGTCATTAAATGGGATATTGGTGCAAATGGCCAGCACATCCATAAAGGAAGTACTATCCCTTGGTAGATTGAAACATCTTTGTTTACACATGAAGTCATACCCTGTCATCCTCCACAGACATTAGGGTCCAAACAGCACTCGAACAGACATTCCCCTTGGAATGGCAAGGATTGTTATCCACTGAATGTCTGCTAAAACAACTGATTTTTATAAGTCCTTGCTTAGCACGCAGCCAAGGCAGCCAGGACTGGTTTTCTGCAGTGCAAACAGCAAGGCCAAACAAGCCCTCCCAGACTCGAAGGACAGCAGAAAGCTTGAAGTGTGTTCTGGTTAAGGGTCCTCCACAGTCACATCAAAAAGTGAACAAAAAATAAACAGGCTTTATTCACACACACAAATATATATATATTTCTTCCCTCTTATTTGCTGCCCAGAACTGTCTTCAGAACTGAATGTTTTGGTTTTGCCCTGCTGAAACTGAAAGCTGTCATGTGTTTGAGAGACACTGTGTGGGGGAAAGAGACCCAGCTCAAAATAGTCACACAGCCATAAGCTCCAGAGCACATCCCACGGGTGTCAATTCCCACTGACCTCAGCAGGACACTGGCTCAGTTACCTGCACATCTGACAGCATGGAATGTCATCAATGCCCTTCCCTGAAGATAAAAGTGCAGCACTGAACTGGAGAGTGCTCAGATCCAAGAGCTTAGGTGTGGATGGACAGCAGCCCCAAGCTGAGGATCTGTGGGTGCCATTTGGAAAGATGTACAAGGCCTGTAGAGTCCAAAGGCTTCCACCAACTGAGCACATTTTAGCTCAGGCTCTTATCCCTTTGTTCTGCACCAGCAGGACTCCTCCAGGCCAGGATCGTGGAATCATTAGCAATAGTTCTTCAGTGCAAAAGCCCAAGTTAACACAGCTTCACAGCTATGAGGACATTTTCCTGAGCCAGTATTTTCAATAGGAAAAGAAACAGTGCCCACTTACATACATTTTAAACTTTGGATAATATCTAGCAAGAGAAAGATTCTCTTTCCAGCCCCCCATTTTAAGGGAAGGAATTTGCACAGAAGTCAAACCCACCTGCATTTTTGTAATAAAGAATGAATCAGCTGTGGTGGTTTGGTGTGAGTTTTTTCTTTTTTAATAAAAGCTGGGAGACAGCTATAGCTATAAACACCAATGATTGTTAAATATTCAAAGCAATATTTTTTGTTTTATTTTAAGTGTAAATATCTTTAATCACTCCAATAACTAGCTAAAGTTCTGCAAAAGTCAACTATGTAGAAGAGCTGTCAACCTTCTAAAACCCCTAAAATCCTGCAGAAGGAGGAACCAAGTCATGACTCCTGTATGGACTCCTGTGCTCTTCATGAAGGGAGAGAAAAGGAAAATATTAGGTAGATATGGACACACCAGAGGGATGGAGCAGAGTTCTGAGCCAACTGTTGCTGGTTTATCATTGCCCCCAGTACTCACTGCCAGGGTGACTCTGTCCCGCTCCAGGAGATCAGCCAGTTTGTGCAGGAGCCGTCCTCTGCTCGGGGCATCCATCTGTCTCCAGGGAGAGCCCCTCTGGAATGCTGCCTTTGCTGCCTCCACTGCATTATCCACATCAGGCTACACAACACACACAAGGAAACATCAGGTTACAAGGAAGGAGCTGGACAATGGCACAGAAACCCCCCCAGGCTGCTCACTAGTTGATGCTGTGGTGGCCAAAATCAAGTTGTCCAACAAAACCACTTTCATTTCACTCCTGGATTTGAATTCAAGCCTGGAATATGTTTTAGGTTTGGCCTGGGCTCATAAACAACCTTGAGGTCTGAATACCAATTGGGTCTTTCAAGGGTAATTTAATGTAACTGACTTGTTTATAAAATAATCCAGAATCATGTTCCTGCCAATACAGGATGTGACACTGGGGGAGGATGAAGAATCATGACAGGCCACTGGCCTACATGAATTAGCCTCCTCTAAACAAGTGTGGGCAGGAAAATCCCCCATGAGATCAAGATTTTACCCAGGGAAGTAATTACAGCTCAGATCCCACCATCCAGTTCCCTTGGAGCCCATGCCAAGGCAGTTAACACACTAAAAATCTCCCTTAGATCCTAGAACACATTACCAGAACATTTCCACCAGATGGGAAAGGTTTTGCTGTTCAGTGCTATGACAAAGACATTTCCCCTACACACACTTAGTGCCATTCTCCCTTGATCTCCCAACAGCTTTAACATCCTCTGGACCAAATCCAACTCTGTCTTACCAAGTTACTAACCAGATAGGGAGCAAATTCCCTCTCTTCCCACACCATCACCCCCAGAGCTTCATGTATTTGCTCTGTCCACAGTATGCCCTGGACTCCTCCCTTCACCTCACATATATTGATTAAAAGAGTGAAGCCAAGGGCTCTCAATCCAATGGAACCTATGGGAACACTGCCACCAACATCCACAAGGCTAAGGCTGTACCCCAAGCATTGACAAAGCTTTGGACAGACTCCTGCTGTATGGAAGGTCTGGCACAGCCCAAGCCTCACTTCAGCTGATGGAGAACTCACACCTCACTGCAATATATGGCTCAAAAGGGAAAGGAGGGAGGGTGTCAGACCTTGATCATTCCTCCCAGCACTTCACCAGTTGCTCTCATCTATACCTCTTCTCAAGTCTTATCTGGATACAGTTAGGAAATAAGCCTCTGCACTGATCCAATAAGGTCTGGCCATACCTCCCTCATGGGGGGATGTGTGGAGCTCAACCAAGAAAAAAATCTTGTAAGGAGACATGTTGCCTTCTTAAAAAGTTCATGGTCAAAAGTGCAAATCGTCACCCAAGGCAATGGCACCTTGCAATAAATTTGGCTCCATTTCTTTACAAAGAGATCACACAGTTTTGAAACAATCTGACCTTTACTGTCAGGAAAAGAAATCCCACTGTTTGGAAGAGCACTGATGGGAAGCCATTGGAGGAAACTTGTGGTGTCACAGGATGGCTCTGGTCCAGCAAGGGATGCTGGTGGGGCAGAGGTGTCCAGAGCCACTGAGCACAGACAGGAAGGTTCTGCCTGGAGCCTTTGAATAGCTCACTCTGCTGCAGTTGATCTGGATTCAGCTTGGCACATCACAAAAGCCAGAAGGCACCACCAGCCACTGCACACTTCTGTATCCCCCCGTCCTGCCTGCTGGAATGAAGTCTGAAGCTGAAAGAAGGCAATATTTTATGTGACAGAGCAGGCAAAGGAACATAAGTGTGTCAGGTTTAAACAAGTCTTCCCTTAGCAGCAATTAATTAGATCTGCAACCAGGCTGGGAGCAGGGAACTGGGTCTGCAGTGGCACAGTGCCTTTGGTACTGAGGGTCTTCCCTCCACCCTGGCACTCAGAACACAAGTGAGAGGACTGTGTGGGCAGAGGACTTCAGTGCAGGCCCAGATGTTCCCCAGCCTCTAAAAATGGGAACACATGAGCCCTGCTGCAGCTCCTGTAGAGACAAAAATGAAGACAACAATCTTTCTCAGACATTCTGGGTACAAACAGTGGCTCAGAGCCTGCAGTCACTGTCACACAGGCAAACAGGCTTTACCTAAACACCCTCGGGGTAGCACCACCAAGTGATAGCCTAAGACAATGCACAGCCTCAACAGGCCTGAGAGACCAGCAAAAACAAGGAAATTCTTCAGGAAGGCTGAAATGCCATTCTTAATCCATCCTGTTATGACTAGGCATTAGGGGAGTCTGACTGGCATGTTCATTGCAGGCATGTTGCAATAGGTAGGCACAAGGCGTGACAAAGTGGCTCCGAACTGTCAAGGTGCCAGGAACACCCTGTGATGCACAAAACCACAGGAGGAGCAGATCCATGCATCCTGGTGCTCCACTCGGATCTGTTACAGATTTACTGAGCATTACATAAAATGCTCCACTAAGAATATTAAGATTGCAAGGTCTTTACAGGATTGGGAAATGCCTACAAACCTTCATACCCACCTGGGGTGTTTGAATTATGATACAACCCCCAGTTACACAATCACATACCTTCCCCCCTGAACTGAACACTGTTCTTTGTCCTAAGCTGCCTCATCCATATTCCTCCTCTACCTCATTGCTACTCTTTTTTCCTTTCCCATCCTCTTTTCCTCTCTGCTGTACCAGCAGCAGGCTGCAGAGCACAGTGAAGACCATTAACCCACTGGCTCTGTGAGTGGGGAAAACACCTGCACAAAAAGCCTTTCTCTTCTTCAATCTCAGGGCGCCCCAGAGTGGAGATGTGCCAGGAATGGAGCACAGCCACTGGAGACCCTCTTCCTTCAATTCACCTGCTGACTTCTTCAAAAGGCTCCCCTGTGCACATCTTTGGAAAGGCTTCTGACACAGAGCATGAGAATGTCACAGACTTTCAGTTAGAAGATGTTCCCTGACCTGCTCCCCTGCAAAGAGTCCACACATTGAATTGCTTTAAGTTCCAAACTTGAATTCAGAACAGCTACACACAGCATCTTAACAGCCTGAAATGTCCAAAATCATTACTGATGGCATTGCAGGTGTGCTGTGGCCTTACCTCAGCCTGCCACTACAATCTGAAGGGGGCAGGCTGACTGAACAAATCCCTCTCACAACCCTTCAAAGATCCACACAAGAGTGAACTATTTAGAAATTATTGTGACAGAGACTTGAGAGTCACAGCTGTGGCAACAGAGCCAGGCACTCCTTTGAGGAAGGAGCACTTTTCCCCTGCCGTTGATGGACGTCAGCAAGCTGCTAGAAGGAAAAAGCCTGTCTCCAAGTGTTAGAGACAGCACCAGAGTTACTCCTTCTCCATTATCAACCTGGCAAACAGTTGGACACTAAGCTTTTATTTGTGAGGTATCCAGCATCCTGTGGAAACATCTACCATTTTATTTTCAGGCCTTCTTTATCCACACAGATTTTTTCTTTATCCCTCAACTGTCCATCAAGAACAATCCTGTAACTGAAGAACAGACAACAAAACCTTTGCTTCTAGGCTTATAAAGCATTGGCCAAGTTTCAGCACCAGACTAAACTGTCATCGCTGAGATAATGGCTGCCAAATTTCCACCCCTCATGTGCAGCCTAAGCAAAACACTCTGCATGGCCAGGGAGGGGCAGGTTCCTGTTCAGGGCTTGGGAAGGGGAGTTCTGCTCCCAGCCTGCTGTGAAGGCAGAGCCAAACCTGGCAGAGCACAGCTGAGCCATAGCCAGTACCAGGAACTGCCACCCTTACAGTGACACTGGCCAGGACAGCAAGTACAGTGGCACATGGGGACAAGACACTGCAAAGCACCACCAAACACAAGTCACCACTTCCTGTGGTGACTCCAGCAGACTGGAGTTACAGCCCCAGGAGGGGATGAACCAGAGCAAGAGAAGTCTCAGGGACCTTAGTCTGCCAGAAGAGAGTGGGATGTGGTCAAGTGTCACAAGAAGGCAAACAGCTGGTTGGGGATGGTTGTCACCCATGACTTTTTTTAATTAATCCAGATCCAGGTCTAATCCCCCCTCGGTTTCTTGGAAAATCCTAGCTAGAGCAAAAGATTGTTTTAAAAGGTGTCGTGTATAGAAGAGGCTTTCACCACCCAAAGCACAGCTAGCTTACATTTTTGGCTGCAATTTCCACTAAGAAATCAATCACCTGTACTGAGCATTCAGGGGGAGAGAGCTCCACTGACTGGATAAGTTTACAGTCATCCTCCTGCAAGCTAGAAGCTGAATTCAGACATGGACAAATCTCAAGGAGGCAAAACTGGCCTGTTAGTTCTGTATAATATTTTTCTTTAGCCAGAATTCAGAAGCAGGCACAAACTGCTCTGTAATACTCTGTAGCTGCTTGAGGAGACACTTTGCTCAGGGAACAATAACAACGTCATGGTTTCTGCCTATCAAAATACACTTGCATCAGTCAGCTTCAATTCCACTGTTTACATGCCACTGCAATTAAACACTGTTGTGTCCTACCCAGTCAGGATAAAGAAATTACACATAATGTTTGGTTCTGCCTCAATATGTAATTGCCCCATGGATGCACAGATCCCCAGTGGCAATAAGTCTTGGAGGCTGCCTCACAAGCATCAGACAAGCTTAAATACCAAAAAAAAGACCTCACTGCAGGCAGAAATGGCCACACTGCCCATAGCAATGAGCTACCAAAGCCCTGGCACAGCACAGCAGCTGTGAATCACCTTCCCATGACTTCCTGCACAAAGCCAGATGTTGGCCCAGCACTTTTCCATAGGTCAGACCAGTTGGCCCATACATGATGAGATGCTTTGGACCAAAAAAAGCATCACATGTGATTGTTCCTCACCTCAGGCTGTTACCAAACCCAAGCAGTTACATCTCAGGTTACTCTACAGCACACCAGGGCCAGCCAGGGACTACTAAAGCTCTTGAGATACTGGTTTGGTTTTAGTGAGAGCTGCCACATTTGTGCAGGAGGCCAGAACCCACAATACCAGCTGGAAAAGCAGCACATCTCCAGCAAGTGGTCAATGTTCACATGACCAAAGTTAAATTCCCCCAAGCATTCAGATTATTTGTGTTGAAAAAAGGGGGAGTTTCAGTTCAGTGTCTCCAGCAGGCTGCCCTGCAGCTGGGGTATAAAGTGACCCCAAAGCAGGGCCCAGATCCTGTTGGGGTGTGCACACACCATCATTGCTATTTCCTCAGGCTGGTTACTTCCTTCCAGTCTATGGCACAAGAACGATGCTCAATCTCATTCTCTGACAGTGTTCAGCAGCCAGTTCCTAGCAGGGAAAGTGCCTCTGACAAGCTGGACAGGATTGATGCCACCCAGCCCATGTAATTCTTGAGCAGCACATCCAGTGTCTCAGACCTCCAGCTCAGTCTGGCCAGATGGATGTTGTTGTTGTTAAAAGCCAGCTTTTCCTCTGTGTGCTTCCCTACAAAAACAAATCCCCTGGAAAATGTTTCTTGCACAGCTTGTCCAACACTTACCTTATCTCCTTCCTCAATGTCACAAATTTTCTCCAGCGTTGAAGGGTTGTAAGTGGGGAACTTCTTTCCACTTGTAGACTCGTGCCATTCATTGTTAATAAAAATCTGAAGAGAGAGCAAGGGGAGTAGGATGGGCAGGAGAAAGAAAAACTGATATAGACAAAAAAGCCACAAGTGCTCCTCCAAGGTCCAGAGGCTCTTCAACTTCCATCCATGCAGAGTCAAGTGTGCTCAGTCTCTCTCCCAGGGACACTGCTGAGAATACAGAAGCATTTCTACAAACTTTGTGCACCCAGTGAGTTTTGAGCCAGAGGAGGGCAGAGCATGGGTCCCACACAGAACAACGCTGGGATTTGGCAGTGAGAAACAGGCAGTTTTTGAAATACATCTCCATGAGAACAGCAAGCAGACACCAAGAGAAACTTGTACAGTTGGGGCAGAAGAGTCCCTTGTTACGTGTTGCTGTACAATCATTACTCAGCTGTTTGTGCCCTGCCCTGGGCTACCTCCACAGCTTGCCCCCCCTCGGGCAGCGTCTGCAGGAGGCGGGTTCTGGCTCGGTTCTACCCCACCAGGCCTTGTCACAGGCCAGATCAAGCCTCCCACATCACTTGGAGTCATCTGTGACAAGATTTAAGTGTTTCAAAATATTGCATTTCCAGAGCAAGAACAAACAGTCCCAGCGTTGCGTAAGTGAAAATGCATTAAATACTGGAGTGTTGTTACTCACTGTAAACAGAACATGAATACCTATATACAATTAATTGATTCAACATGCATCTTATCCACACTGTGATCTGACTTGGCAGTGTTATATTTCATAAATATACTTTAAATAAGATTAGATGAAGTAATCTTTATTAGTAGCCTGCTAGTGGCTGTAAGCTAGTACTTTTATTTGGAAGCCATCCACATTTGCAATCTTGTTTATGAGTCTCTACACACCACCAAAAGATTAATGTTGCATCTCTTACATTCGGAATTCCCACTGCTTTGGGTCATAGTTTTCTTTCCTTGGGCAACTTTTTTCCTGAAAGGACTTTTTCTTACTATTTCTGCATAAAGCATCCAAAGCATAATTGGTGTAGAAATTGCACTGCTGGACCCACCTGTTTCACACAGGCTGCGAAAAATAAAATTTCACAAAAAATGTTGCCAAGGGAAGTTGCAAGAAAAGATACAATGTAAGAAATATTAGTTTCAGTTTAGGACACCAGTGCTTCCAAACAACTTTTGTTATCCAAGTGCTATGTTTTAACATTTACACATTTTGACTTCAGTTTTTCGTTATTTCCCTAATGAAGAAATGTTGTATTATAAATGTGGGAAATATGACAGGAACCATAAAATTACAGTATCAGGTATATGCTCAGAATTGGGGAAGGATACTGATTTTTCCTTTGCATTCAATGCTAATTCTGTGGGAAAGTGATGTTCCTACCAAGCAGTAAAACACAAGTGACAGGATTAGGCTGTTTTAAATGTAACATATACACTGGCATCATTCTGGGAATCCACCACATATCACGAGTCCTTAGTGCCAGGAATTGAAATCAAATCAAATAACATATCAGCAGTTCATGCTTCATAGCCAGAATTTGAGACAAGGAATTGTGGACAGATCACTTCCATCACACACCCATGACAAGTACTAAGCTGCTCTATAAGAAAGATCTTTGTTGAAAAACTTCGCCTCTCCCCCAGCCCCATAACTGGTAGAACCAAAAATAAAAATCTCCTCTAAGCAGAGGGAAGCATGCTGTCAGCTGTAAACATCTGGTGAAACTCAGAGCTTACACAAAACCCCTCACAGTTTTATGAAAATTGACTGCTGCTCATTATTTTCTCAGATGCATCAGGAGCATCAGATCAAACATCAAACTCACACTTTTAATTTACATTGGTTTCCACTTTAAAGATATTACCTTGACTCTTTTAGCACCCACAGTCTCTGGCAAAACCGTGGAGTATAAACTGCATGTTTTAAAACATACACGGCTGCAGGATAAGATCCCTCAGGAGTGTTTAAAAGTGTTCACAACAATAAAAATAACAAAAACCAGAACATTTGGATGTTTAAGAAGAACTCAAATGGCCGTGTCCATTTTGGACGCTGGAAAGAGCTGTTTGTGCAGCATTGCGCCATTCTGCAATCAGCAGCTGCAGATCCAATTTGCTGCTAAATGACAAGTTTATCTGACAAATAAAAGACTAGATAAATTTCGGATGTTAAAAATTAATCTAGTCCAGTGATTACTCCTAATTGCTAATCTGTTTCAGTGCTTTGGATGCATAATTCAAATCAACACCTCGCTGGATAAGCTACCGCTGTTCACTCCTTCTCACTAAAAGGGAATGAGCTTCAAATTTTGTTTTTTCTTAATATTTAACACAAAAATGCAACAGTTACACACTCATTCAGCCTCTCCAGCTCTTTTAGCCCAGGCACAAAGTTGAAATGATGGCAGCCAAGGCTCCTCAGCAGCATAACCAGCCGGGACGCTTTCCCCACTGCGCAAGGCAGCGCGTCAGGCTGTTGTGGAACAAAAAGCGACTCGGCGATCGCAGAGCTACAGCTGCACTGGGAGCAGGGATTTCTGCAGCCCTGCTCAGCTCCAGGCCAACCCCACCACTGAGGGACAGCAATATCAAGCTCAGGAGCCTCTGGTTTATACCAAAGGGTCAGGAGCGACTGTTGAAAGAGAAACTCAATGGAGAGCAAAGAGGTGAGGGTTTGTGTGGGCTCAGTGCCCAACTCCTCATCCCGTGGAGAGGCCATGGATGAAGAGTCACCAACATGAGCACCGCTCCTCTTGAGGAGCTGCAGGATGACTCCAGTCTCATGGCAGAGCCTTTCCACAAGGTCCAGTCCCACCACCCAAACCCACCACTGGCACCGAGCCACCTCCCCGCAAGGAAGCTGTGGGTCAAGGACGGTTGAACAAAACCCCAGCAAGCAGCTTCCTGAGGGATAAACCCCTCCTCGCCCTGCCCAGGCTCACCCCATCCAAATCGGATTTTGCTGAGCACCAGCGGGGAGCTGGAGGCGTTCACGGGCGGGTTGGGAGGGGAAGATGGTGTCACGCACCACAGCCAGGGAGAGGAGCCCAGGGCGCCTGGGGCAAAGCAACGGCTTTGGTGGAGTTATTTTATTAAAAAGAAAACGGTAGATTTTTGGCATTATGGATTGGGGCAAATGTTGCTCCATTAGAAACGCCACTGTCATCTGCTTGCTCAACCTCAAGCCCCCATAAACCTACTATCTCAGACAGCAGAAGGAATAAAAGAAGCCAAGAAAAACAACAGTGAGAATGAAAATTTTGTATTATAAACATAACACCTCACCGCCACCCTGACTCCACGGAGCACCGGCGAACACCACGGTGAAGCCCACCCGCCGCCCAGCGCCCCATGCCTGGAGGGCTCACCTTGGTGTACTTCACCTCCAGGCTGCGCAGGGGCCGCGGCAGCAGGGGCACTTTCTTGTCGGGCTGCCCGTTCTCCACAGCGCCGTTGAGGGCAGCCATCGCCCCGCCGTCGAGCCCGCGCGCCTTCTGCCCGCTGACAGCGCCCGCGCCGCCTTAAGAGCGCCGCGCGCGCCG